>RAHM01000035.1:4626689-4851863 GCA_003713295.1 Parotia lawesii | reverse complement strand
TGGGGATCCACAGGGATGCAGAGATCCACCCACAGCCTGTGGGGATCCATGGGGGATGCAGAGATCCACCCTCAGCCCCTGGGGATCCATGGGGGATGCAGAGATCCACCCGCAGCCCCTGGGGATCCACGGGGGATGCAGAGATCCACCCACAGCCCCTGGGGGAGGTGCCCATGCTGGAGCTGGTGGATGCCTGGAGGAGGCTGTGATCCAGTGGGAGACCCGGTGGAGAGAGGGCCCTGCTCCCAGGCTGGAGCAGCCTGGCCTTGGAGGACTGAACCCTGTGGAAGAGTGACCCACGCTGCAGCAGTTCTGGGAGAAGTGCTGTTCGTGAGAGGGGACCCACGCCGGGGAAGTTCACGGAGAACTGTTTCCTGTGGGAGGGACCCCACGGCCTCACAGGGGAAGATTCCTCTCCCTGAGCAGCGGAAGGAAATCTCTGTGATGAACTGACCAAACCCCCGTGCCCTGTCTCCCTGTGCTGTTGGTGGGAAGGAGGGAGGGGTTGGGGCAAAAAAGGTGTTTCTAAAGGCTTATTTCTCATTATCCTCCTCTGACTCTGTTGGTAATAATCTCCCTTTGTACCTCTGAGTTGAGCCTGTTTTGCCCTTGGAGCGTTTTCTCCTGGTCCTAAGGACCAACTCATGAACCCTTTGTTAATTTTTTCTCTCCTCCTCCCCCCTGTGGCAGGGAAGGGTGAGTGAGTGGCTTTTGTGGGTGCCTGGCATTTGCCCAGTGTCAAACCACAACACTGAGCAGAAGGCTGAGGAATTAAGAGCTGCGTGATAGCTTTGGTTGGAGAACAGAACAAATAGACCAGGAGAAGATGAAGCAGTAGGAGAACAGATGTGGCTGTGTACAGGTTCCTTTACACCAACATGTTTGAGGTGTGAATGAAATCTCTGCAGTTGGGGCTGGCTGTCTTTAGAATCACAAGTTCTGATCCCCAGCAGAGAGGGCTTTATTTGAAAAAAAATGTAAATGTTTGAGTGATTTTTTTCCTACTCTTCTGCTAGTGGAATAAGGTAGCCTGGCAACTTACTCTGTTTCAGCATTCAAGGTCTACAGAACAATTTTAAAGATTTGGTCCAATCATTTTTTTTAATTAAGCACTTTAGAAGTTCAGTGAGACTGAATAGCAAGATGGAAAAAGTAGAGGTTTTAAAATGAACTAACAATTATTCACAGGTCATCCCTTCTCAGATTTCATTTAATCAAAGACCCAATAAAAGAACACATTGTAAGCTGGTTCATTTTTTATAATTTCTTTAACTTTTTAATCTCATTTTTTAAGATTATAAGAGTCATTAAGAGGCTAATTTTGAGATTCCCTCCAGAGTTTTCTTAATCAGGCAGGTTTTATTCTGTCTTGCATTACAAGTAACTGAGTAAAGCAGTTAAATACCTGTTCAAGTACACATCTCTGGCTACAGAGGTGTTCAAAGTTCATGTGTGCAGAACTGAGGTGCATTGGCAAACTGAGGCTACAATGTGATATTTTTACTTTCTCCACATGGAATAAACTGAATACGTTAGGAAATTCTACTCTGAAATAATAACATTTTGCTGGTATGTGGATTATTTTAAATAATTTCAGCGATAGATGAGATTCTAATTTTTAGCTGTTTGCTAAGAAATTATAGCACTCTCCTTGTTTTAAAATATAAGGGCAAAGCACACTTTATCATTCTTTTCAGGGGAAACACTGCCTGGCTGAATAACACAGCAACCACTGATTTATATGTGTATATCCACTGGAAAACTGTGGGTTTTGCCCACTTTCTGATTTTCAAAGCTTTGTGAATGATGAAATTCAGGTTAAGAATATTGACTGAGCTATCAAGGCTTGAGCTTGCAATTCAGAATGTTATTGAGAAAATTCCTTGCATTAGTAAGGCCTGAATAGGACTTTAGCTGGTCTTCAGGATCATAATCCTCCCTGCTATTTCATGATAACTGGCTCGTTAACTTTATTTGGTAGTTTAATATTCTGCATCAAATACTTTCATTTCATCCTTTAGCATGATAAATCTCAGATTTGCAATTTACTGAGAATTACTAACTGATGGTCAAAAAATATTCATTTAGATAATTAAAAATGCTTACTGTCTGGCAGTTCTGTTATGTTCCCAATATCAACAATATTATGTAATATACTGGTGCCACAGGATGCACCAAATTCTGCAAAAGAGTATTAAATGGAATAGACTTTATACCCATGAAGGACACCAAGAAGGAGGCCCTGGCTCCTGCAGAGTTCAGGTACTTGGTAGAAGAACTTTACACAGCATCAAAGTGCCTTGGTCAGGGCTAAGACCAGGAACCAGAGCCATAATGGTGATCAAATTGCATTCCTGCTGGAGAAGTGGCTGAAAATACACTGGAAAATTCTGTGTAGGTGCTAAATGGCATGAAAAATAGAGTCCCTGCTCTGAATTTGCTGAGATATAAGTTGAAATCATAACTATTCAGCACTGAGCCTTTTCAAGTACTGTAGAATCAAATTAAAAGAGACACACAGTTGTAACAGCTGTGATAAGTAAAACAACAAATGCCACCAGCACGTGGCTGACTTCCTCATCTCGTTCTAAGTGCAGTTTGAAAATTTTCATTGACAATAGAACCCCAGATTGATCTAACTGACTTTCACTGGGATGTGGAATTTAAAATAAGAAAATCTGTTAAAACAAGATTACAGAGTCCTTGTGGCAGCTTGAAAGCAATTCTGAACTCAGGACTCGAATTCCACATGCAAACATAACACACATACAAGAAAATCGTAGTGTCTCTGGATGAACTGTCTGTAGTCTACCTTAAGAGATTTCAAAGAGAGGTAAATCAGCTCATTTCTCTAGGTATGAAACTGGCTTTTCAGACTGCTCAGCTCCCCACTGTTTCTCTGAGAGTGATGAAAATCTGCTCAATTTTTGTTGAAACCTCATTGGAAACCGTCCAGTATTCAAGAGGGTTCTTTGAGCTTTCTTTAACCTGGTGAGTTTATAGAATAGAAGTGGAATTAACCTGAAATACTTTTGCTCCTTGGACTGTGTTTGCCACCTTATTAACGTCCTGTGCTTAATCAGTATGAAGGGTGTCAAATAATGTTTGGAGACACGAGCTCAGGGCTCAGGAGCTCTTCTGCTCAGGGGTGACAGGGGGGACTTTGCCCTCCCTCCCACACCCCCCACTGCTCACTATCAGTGTGCTGCATAAATAAGCACCACTCTCTCTCGCCACAGCGATTCCACGGAGATGCTGGAGTGCAGAAGTTTCTGCCTCAGCAGCCTGGGATCATAATAGGCTGCAAGGTAAATTGAAAGCTGTTCGCTTCCCCTTAAACTGCTGCGTCTGAGTCCTGATGTTCTTCACAAACAAATTTAAAACCATCTCTGGGAGGTTTTGCTCTATTCCAGAAATGAGTTAATAAGAATTCTCAATTTCTTGTTGTAKGTCTGAGGCAGAGCTGGAAGGGATGAGAAGAGAGTTGTAGCGTTGTGTGTATCTCACTGCTCTCTGGGATTTGTAAGGGAGGCCATTTCCCTGTCTTTTCCTCTTGTATCCAGTGTCCAAGCTTTGGGTGAACCCCCAGTTCTGGTACAATTGACTCTGTATGTAATGAAATAATTATTAATTTAATTTCTCTAATAGTATTGAGGGCTGGAGTAGGTGACTGCTGATGTACTGCCTGCACCTTCTGAGCTTTTTGGGGAACACTTATCCTACGCAGACATTCAAAATCTGCATATTCTTCACCTGGAGCATTATGCTGCACTTAATGTGGTGCCAAGATTCTTCTCTTCCTCTGGGATCCAGTGGTGGTCTGTGCTAGGTGACAGACCACCAGCCTTTGAGAATTCAGTCATTTCATTCAGGATTTGACAAATTTTATTTTCTTCTGAACGTTTCAGGYATGGTTTTGACCTGAAAGCAAACCCAGGGTGTGCTGGTTGGTTCTGTGTTAGGGTGAAAAGCCACAGCTAATTAGACATTCCCTTTACTCTCACAGAGACAGCATTTGGATCACTTGCTCTGATCCTTTCCTTAATGCTTAATAAATTTTTCACCATTACACTTTAATTCATTAACTTCACTTTTGAAAGGATTGAATCAGCTTTTTGAGGCCCGTATGTGAACATGAAAGAATAGAGGCAAGAAGTTGGATTCTTTCAAGCCACAATCCCGGATGCCTCCACACTGCTTTGAGGATCATTATCCTGCTGGAGTAATTTAGGCACTTTATTGCCAGGATTCTTTCTAAGAGTGCAATTAGAAACTCTGAGCTGTTGGTCTGAGCTGTGCTCTGCCCCTGGGTTCTTGGTTGAGAGCATTTCACATTCTCTCAGTTTGGAGAATACCCTTGATTGGGCTAATGATGTTCAAATGCTCTATAAGCACTGAAATTGTAACCTTGTCCCTTTATTGCTTTTTTTTTTTCCTGAGTACATTGATATAAGAAAGCCTCCATTTCTGGGACTAAGAGAAGATCTGAGAATAAACATCCAGTGGGAAGTTGGGTCTTGGAAGTGCTGGGCAGTGTCAGGCAAATCCTTGGGGGTGGTTTCTACCACCAACAGTGACTGTGTAGGAATGCCTTGTATTTTCCACAGTAGGAAAATGCTACAGTGTTCCCTAGGAATAGCTGTCAAAACTATTTGGGTTTAGCAGCTTCTCACCTCTCTAGTTCTGTAATTTTGAAATGTTTATTTGCATTAGTTAAATGTGCAGAGCAGCTGATTCCAAGAGATAACTCTTCCTTGGGAAGTAGCAGGAAAATAGTATTGGCAAGGGGCTTCTGTGTCAGAAATGAACTCTACAGAGTCAGGAAAAGACATCCTTGGTGTGGCCTCTGATCATCTGTACCAATCTACAGATTTGAGAAATGCATTTTAAATACTCAGGAATTACTGGCAGTATTGTGTGAGGAAATAATCTTTAATCCTGTTTGATGGAACCTGTGGTGCTCTGTCATTATGATAAAGTCGTGCAGGAGGGTAAAACGCCATGAGCTGCCTTAATGTCTGCATATATGGAATAGGCACTGAAGCAACATGCATCTATATATATATATATATGTATTTTATTGACCTGTTCTTCCAGCTCGTTAAACACAGCTGTCACTTACTAGCAGGAGCAAATGCAATGGAAGTCATTTGGAGAGGGAGATGATTGGTGGTATTAAATTTACCATGTGTTGTTTATCTTGCTCTGTAAAGAGGAGCTGTTTTATTGCAGAGGTTTGCCCAAACCCAGCCATCACTAAGTGGAGGGAAGAGAGAAAGTGATAGAGGGGTGTATTCTGATAGAGCCAGTGGGAGAAAAAGCCTTTTCCCAATGTTGCTGGATAATGATGGGTATCCTCCTGCCAAAATTGGAGGCACAGTACAGACAGATCACCTGACCTGTCTTTATTTTCAAAGGCATTTTAATTTCCAGGCTACAATGACAGTGAATGGCTGTTAATGTTGGTTTTTTTTTGTCCTCTAATTGTTCAATTGCTTGTAGGGGAAATCCAGATCAAGGTATGTGTTAAGCATCTGACTCTCCTGCATTTAAAAAACATGTTGAGGTTCCTTACTCCATGAAAATTTTCAATCACATTCCATAAATTATCTTGTCATGTGTCCTTGTGAACCATTGTAGCTGATGACACAAAATGAAATGTGTATCTGACATATTAAGGGTCTAAAGGGAGTGACCTGACTCTTGTCTTTCTTTGGTGAAGTCATTTAATCTCACTGTGCATCAGGTACTTCCAGAAGAACCAGATGAGATTTTTTTTTTTTTTTTTTGGAATGGGAATTTTCATTTTCAAGTCACTGTTCAGGAAATTTTCTGAGGTCATGGATATGTATTTTATGCCAACATGAAGCAGCTTTCAAAGAGAACCACCCAAGAACGCTGCAGGGGTCACTACACTTCCATTTGTTGTTGCAAGTGGGTATTTCATGGAGGCAGGTTTAATTTACAGGTGCRGGTGTGTATCTGAAAGGACAATCTGCAGTTGTAACAAATGGATTTGATGCTGCAAGGGAAGGGCAAGGGAAGCCTATCCCTCTTCCTACACAAACAGGATGTGAGCCTGTCCTTTGTGACACGGGGTGCTCAAGGCTGCCCTACATTTGCACTTCATCCCCTCTGCCCCCTTTAGAGCTCTCACTGAAGGGCTGTGTGAAAATGGGCACATTCTTAGACTGACAACTTCTAGGTTCAGAGTGCTGTCACTAAGTGAAAATGATCTCCAGAGACACTGTTATGTTCAGTGTTCATAAATGTAACATTAATCCCAAATTCTTTATATGTAGAAACATAAAAATAATTTATTTTCTATCCTACTTATTTTGAGTAATCTGCAGGTGCCTGTTCCTGGTAGAGCAATGAGAGAATGCTCTCTGCAATGTTTCTTATTCCTCAAGATCCAGAAATCATATTTTCTAGTTAAGAAAAAAAGGGGTGTATTTGGTTTCACTTATTTTACACCTTTTAAAAAATAAACCAGCAAACCCCAAGTTGTTGGACAGCTGAATTTCTAGGAGGGACACTTCTCCATGCTCCTAATTCCCGTCAAAGCAGAGAAAGCAAAATGCCGTCGTCACCAGAGCAATGCACAGGCTGCACATCATTTCCACAAGGAGACATTCTGTCCCTGGGGTGGCACAAAGAAGCAGCTGATTGAAGCACTAACGTGTCCCGAGCCCTTTTCTGTGAAAGACARGGTCACTGCAGTGGCTTTAGTGACTGAGAAGTTGATACCTGGTTCCTCCCCATCCTTGCTCAGCGTGCCTTAATCCACTGACTACAGCACTCGGCCTTTTTTTTCGAGGGGAAAGGAGGTGAAAACAGCCTAAAGAGATGAATATTTATGTACATAATTCTGTAATTTCAATTCACTCGTTGAATCCAGCTCGTACGTACAGCTTCCACCAGTGGGAGGATCCAAATCTGTACAAGTGCAAATACTGCTGGGGAGAAAGCTTTCTTCACCAAAATAGAAAGGAATGGAAGCAAACCTTGTGCCTAATGATGATGAATATCACCAAAATGAGTGCATTCAGGGGAAACAAATACTCTTAAATGCTCTGTATATATTATCCTCATCTTTTTCTTTCATGGTAAAAATGATAAGTGAAGGAAGAAGCGCACTGATGGTGCCTAATGTACAGCTACACGTGTATCTCTATATATATCCCAGAAACACTGGTAATGCTCTTTCAAAATGATCATTACTTAGCTGGAAGAAATAGGTGGCAAGCCCAGCTCGCTTCCATGGGAGACAGTGCAGACAGCACAAAAGAGAGAAAGGTTTTTTTATACCAGCTTTCCTGTCATTAGTTGTCAATTAATTGCACTTAAACCAATAATCCAAGAGAGAACAATAATAATTTATTAACCATGAAGTGGTTGTCGTTAAAGCCACAAACCAAAGCTGGGCTTGGTGGGGAAGACCCTGGCCCCAAACGCAGGGAGGACAAAAGGCAGGAGCTCCCACTGACCTGGGRGCTGCTTGGACAGCTCCAGCTGCTCGGCCTGGCCTGGCACAGCTGGCAAAGGGCAGCAGTGGTCTGCTTGTAGGAATCCAGGAGGGCTGCAAAGTCTGATTATCRGAGAGAAGCTAGAAGCTCTGCTGAGTTTATCCTGATGCCCTGAACGTTTCTCTCTCTCAATTTTTATTTATCGTCTCCTCATTTAGTCTGTCTAATGAACAGCCTCACATGTAACCTCATAATGAAAACATTACAGAGTATTTCATGCTTAGCTGGAGCTGAATTCGTCTCTTTGTTTGACCAAGACACACATTTGTAGGGTTATTAGAAAATAATCCATCCAGTGTATATTTTAAAATAATTGCCTGACATTGATTTTGAAACGATGACATTTATCAGAGAATAACACTAATGATATTATTGATAATGCATGCTCATTAATACAGTTGTTTTTATCACCAGTGACAATTCCTACGAGCCCAGTTTTGAATTAAGCCTGTGCACCAGCCACTGCATAAAATCAGCCCAAAAACACAGACAGTGCCTCATAAAGCTTATGATCTAAATCTAAGATAAGAGGTGACAATAAGATGATGTGGCTGGAGTCATAACACATCTCCAGCCTCAGTTTTATTAACTGGGAAGGGCATTGCAGCGAGATGAATTGTAGGGGGAAAATGAGCAAAGATGATGGGCTTTGTTTATTACTGCAAGTGGGAAAGAAGTTGTGAAAGGGACTCTYGTAAGATCAGGCCCTGGGACAGTGGGTATGGACACATGCACTGATCTGGAGCAGGTGACCTGCCACGGAGTATCATGTCTGTCCTCGAGCCCTCRGGAACCTTTCTGGTGGCATAAACAGCTCATCAAAAGCCAGCTGGCAACCATAGCAGGGGACACGTGTGGTGGCACACCTGAGCAATGGGACTGGAGAGCAGTATCCCATTCCATAACAATCCAATGCCTTCAGTGGTGTTGTTACCTTTACTGGAACAGAGAACATCGAAGTGACTCACAAAATCCAAGTGGGTGGGAGCAGTCTGTGACCTGCCTGACGTGGGGGTCCTGCTCAGGAGAGGTGGGGCTCATTAACATAGCAATTAACATGAGCTAACGAGGTGCTCCCAGAATTCTGCTGCTGGAATGATCACAAAATTGTTATAAACGATTACATTCCAAGCCCCTGACAACCTGCAGTGCCATGAGGATCCGGGCATCTCCCTGTCCTCAGCTGCTGGGGTTTCCAGGAGCATTCACGCTGTGGGTCGCAAGGGTTTGTGCTGCCACAGACTTGTGATCCTTTCTGGCTAGGCTCCCACTGATGATGGTATTTGACRTTCCAGATATTCCACATTCCAGATTTTTCCCCGTTCCTGGCCCTGGAGACCAGGAGCATTCTCAGGATGGTGGCCATTGTCTTTATCAAACCTGTTTGAAGGGGTGGTGCTGGGACACAAATATTTAATTGATTTACAGCACAGCAGCAGTGGGAAGGGGGGAGAACCACAGCATATTGGAATTTGAAATACCAAAAAAACCCCATTGTGCCCGGATGCTTTGAAATTCGAAGCAGTGAGTTTGTTCTCAGGTTAAAATGGATTTTCTAAAACCAAGGCAAGTCATTCTGGTAATGGTCCTCCTCAAAGAACTGCTCCTGAACGTGAATGGGGAAAGCTGCTGTTCGTGAGGTATTCCAGTGCTTAAATGGTTTCCCAAATCACCACAGTTTTCAAAAATTTATGAAGAAAATAAAATACTGAAAATGTTCAAATCCGAAACATAATTTTCCAATTAATTTAATATAATCATGCTTTGCATCACGCAAGCTGAATAATAATTTCCGAAAAAAATAATTTGTCAGAAAAATAACAGATAAAACAAACATTCTTGTATTTAGAACAGTCTATTTAGAACATTCCTAATGCTTTATTGCATTTGCATTGCAAAGTAAGAAAGGTAATATCCTATCAGACATTGAAAGGCTCGATAGATGTATGTTCATCACTCAGTAAGAAATTAAAGAGAGACCTTAGAGTAGAATAAATAATGAAAAAAAAAGAATCCATGTTCATTCCAAATCTGTCTAAACTGATGCATTGTCACAGGCTTTTAATGGGTCCAAAATCCCTGGAGGCTTCCAGACTTCAAGAAACTGAAATGAATCTGATGGAGGGGTTTTCAAATGGATTTGTAAAGGTTTCAGGAGTTTCCTGTTTTTCTTGCATGTTAAGATCCTTGCCAGCTGTTGTAAAGAGCTGTTTGTTTTCTGGTCTAGTTTACCCAGTCTGAGACAACACRAATTCAGTACATCAGAAGTTTCTCATTAAACATATTTTGTTTTTGTTGTATTTCCCGTTTTTGCTAAGTAGGAAAGGTCATCGTGAAAAATCAACATGACCTTTTGCAAAAATGAGGTGCAAGCATTTCAGCATTTGGATGTTCCGGCATTTCAGTAAAAGACCAAATGAATTTTAACACATAATATATCTTAAAATATGAATAGTAACATGAATTGCTTTCCTTTGCCTGGCTTGAAATTTATTAATGCATTTTGAAGTGATCATGAGAGTTCACCGCAGTAATAATAAAAAAAACTTGACCAGGAAAAAATTGGGAAATTTTAGGTAAATTCCTTTTTGTTAATTCCTTGAAGACTCCTCTGTGGTATATAACATATGATTGCTGACAGCATTTTATTATTTGCTGTTTGCAAGGTATGAAGTAATGGTTCTCCTAATAGAATTTAAAATATGCCTTTTGCTAAAAATTGGAGGGTTTGGAGCCGATGTGGTGGGCAGGGTCATTACAGATCCTGCTCAATGTGTGGTGCTTCCATGTTTCAGCGAGGAAGGGCCATTGCAGACAGCTTGTCCTGAATAAATCCCTGATAAATATTATCCCAACACTGGCAGGAATTGTTGGTTCCCAAAGGATTGTGGCTTAATGGGAGAGAGGAACTGTTCCACCCAGATTTGCACACACATGGCTGGGCTGGAGCTAAGGGGGGATAAGTTCTGGCAAAAAGCTGCTGTAGGGCAAAGGAGCTCCCCCACACCAGGCCAACACTTCTGCTGTTTCTAGGTAGAACACCTTGTCTGATAGTTACTGGAATAAACATTGAGTACCCTAAATAATAAGAAGATTTATTTATAAAAACTTTCTGTTCTTCACCTGGGCATGATTCAGGTTTGCTGCTCACAGCTGAACTCAATTCAAGTGCACTAAGGTGGTTGGGGCATTCAGGATTCTGTTCCTGCCACACTGAACTCAGCTGCAGTGGAAACTCAGATGAATGAGTTAAACAGATTCATCTTTGTTCCTCTGTTGCTGATGAGACTCCCCTTGGGAGCAGAAATGGTCACTTACTTACACATGCTGGTCAAAGAACATGCACTTTGAATTTTAGAGAATCAAGGACAAATTGACAGGAAAACACAGATTCTTTCCCCCCCACCAAGCTCTCAGAGCTGTGAGGTGTATGGCACACATCACACAACAATAAGTATGGGTAGGGGTAAGTTAATATATGAAGAATAACCTTTGATAATGCATTTGAATTGCTAGCAATGTCCTAAACTCTGGTGGATAACTGATAGATCTCAGCATTCCCTGTTCTCTCTATGCTGTAGGGATTATATATCTTTTAAAATAGAATTTCCACCATTTTAGTCTGGTGGAGTTGTGGAMGACTGAAAATAGCATTTCAGTCGGCCCTGCTTGGCTGCTGTTCTTCCCAGATGGCTCGGAGCACTTTCCTTCAAAGGAATTCCTGTCACAGTGGTTCCGTACCCGTCTCAGGCACCAACAATGCATTTCTGTGTCAGCAAAACAGTTCTGACAACTGCAGGCACCGCTTGTGTTTGAGGGCATTCTGAGGAAATAACCTCTGCAGTTAAATGCTTGTAAATTTTCCATCGTGGTGGCTCAGTCCTGCCGCTTTCACTTCAGGAAAGCCTGGCTGGTTTCTGTGAGCACAGGCTTTGCTTTGGTGCGGGGCGTTGGGTTTGGGCTCCCCATTCCTTGTGTGATGCACTTGCCTCCCTTGGCAGAGGGGAAGGTGCAGACTGCCTTTTGTGTCCCCCAAAGCCTGGCTGGGGTCCTGCAGCACAGCTCTCTGCCCTGCCTGCTACATCTGCGGCAATTCCACCCAGAGGAGATGTTGCAAGACAGTGAGTCCCCAGTGGGATGCGATAGAATGGAAGCAGATGGTGAGCTGAGGAGAATTTCAGGGGAGGATTACATTTTCCAGTTACTGTCTCTTTGATTTCACTGTTATTGT
This sequence comes from Parotia lawesii, assembly GCA_003713295.1. Lineage (NCBI taxonomy): Eukaryota > Metazoa > Chordata > Aves > Passeriformes > Paradisaeidae > Parotia > Parotia lawesii. Next base: position 4,840,103 of record RAHM01000035.1, on the reverse strand, counting down.
CTGATGAATTGTGTCAGATTTGATTCTTCAGATTGAAAAGCTGCTTCTCAATGTGCTCCCAAATGTACAAATAAAGTAAATGGCTGCTGCCAATGTACTGCCTCAGAAACTTAATTTTTTAATGCCCATTAGGAAGGGCCTCTCGTTCTGTCATAGGTACTGCGTGATTTCTGCCTTCAGCTAAGGATTTTTTTTCTGTCGTAGTTTGGGGTTTCAGTAGCCTGCTGGGTTTTGATACATAACATACCTGAGTACTCATGGTTTACTCCTGGCCAAGGCAAGCAGAAAAGCTTTGTCTTGCCCTGGCTTATTTGCACAGCTTTCCTTTGGCTTGTTTGTAGTCCCTGATTAGCACTGGGGTCCGCAGAGCCCTGCTGGCAAAAGCCAGACTAGGAGAGAAGGGAGACACAGACCTTGAGAGCTCAGAACCAGACCCAAATGTGAGCCCACCCCTGGTGGGAGGGCAGGGCCAGCTCCTGGGGTGTGTGAGGGGCTCATTCAGCGCAATTGCAGAGATGCCCTTTCTACAATACCAGTAGATCACTTCGATGTGCAACTTAAACAATTATACTTTAAAATGCTTTCAAGTATGTATGAGAAAAAAAGAAAATCGAAACTTATTTTCAGCACAAGGATATTCTCTGGATAGACTCTACCCGTTCATTAAATCGAAGGCTGATGCTTTAACTTTAAAAACCCCAGCAGTAGAAAGCCTTTCATATGAATGTTGTGGAATCAGGAGTTAAATCTTGGATAAGGTGAAGCCCCCCTCTAACTATGGCCAAGCATTGTTGTGCCTGCCCCTGAATTAGATGTTGCTGGTGTTGGTAGTATTTTTTTGTGTCTTATTGCAAAATGACCATTATTCTCTGCTGACTATACATATAAAAGTAGAACCAGAAACAGATCTTTTCTGTATCATTCCTTTCTATATCCTTATAGCACATTCAGTCTTATTTTATTTTCCCCTCAGTTAAATCCTGCATGTTGATTTATTCCATGATGGAAGACAAGGTTATAGAAGGATTTTGACTCTTTTGAATTGAATTGAGGTATGAGGAGTGGGTAAATCTAAGTAAGGTTGAAATTTGTAGTAGATCACTATGACAGCTTTCTGACTGCTTCCTTTTATTTAGTGTTGGCTTATTTACTCAGGCCTAGAGACTCATAAACACTGTAAGTGCACATGTAAGTGTAATGAACTTCTCTTCTAGACTGTTATGGCTCAGCCTGCTTCAGTGTCTTTTAAAAATTGCCATTTCATGTRTTGCTTTGATCTTCTCACTGCACAGATGTTGCAGATAACCAGGACATTTGAGCTTCCTGCTGCTGTTGCTGTTCAAGCACTGCAGTTGTGTGGTGGAACATGCTTGGGAAGGGTTCACGTTTAATACTTTTCATGCGAGAATGGTTTAGAAGGATTTGGAAGTTCCCAGCAATTCTGAATGTTTGACTTGACTGGCGTCTGTTACTTTCTGGAGCCTAAAGAGATGAGAGGTTCACCAGCTTTGAGGGTAAAATAATCTGAGGAATTCTTGTCTATATTTGTGGGAGCCTGGTCAGACACCCACAGCTGTATCACCTTCAGAGAGGCTGCTGCAGAAGCACTGCTGGTGTCATCCCAAAACGGAGGGGATGAAAGCAGATATGTGCAGGAAGGAGGGTACAGTGAGAGTGTTGGTCACACAGCCTGGCTGGGACAGCAGGTGGGGAAGAAATAGGGTGTGGGTTGATAAGAAGGATTCAGATCATCAACATCTCGTCATTGTTGGCTTTGCAAATCAGTTCCCTAAAACATGATTTACGAACAGGACACAGGTTATTGGCCTGGGCAGCAATTATTAGAAGGACAGGTGTAAAGACATCATTATATCCTTGTATAAGGACAGATATTTTGCAATTCTCAGCATCCTTAAATACATGTGGAAATCACAGCACAAATGTGCACATCATTCCTGYGTGCACCCCAGGAAAAATGCAGAGGGAACCCTGTCCTACCTGCCTGAACTCAGGCACACGAAGCTGCACTGGCACCACCCTGCATTTCCATGGGCTCTCATTGTAAAATGGAGGTTCCTTGGGGAAAGAAAAAAAGCACAAATGAGAAGAATTACACTTCAACAAGCACTAGAGTTTAACAGCATTTACATGGGGAAGGGTATTTAGCTTAAACTTTGATTTACGACTTTATTAATCCGAGTCTGAGCTCTTGCTTCTGTTGCACCTGGTTTGCATTTATCCTATAGGATGGAAATAATGGAAAAAGTACCCTGAGTTTATTCTCCATAAAGGGAATTTGGGGCTGCATCTGGCCATTTTAGGAGTACTTTCAAGCATTTCTGTTCCAGCAATCTCCATGCTATGAAAGCCCCACAGGCTGTTAGACAGTTACATGTCTCTTTGTTCCTCTCTAATGAAGCCATAATAAGGTACCAAATCTCTTGGAATCATTTCTCCAGAATGAAATAGCAAAGCAGTGTTGAGTTGGGCTATTGCAGCCCTGTCAGCACCGCATGATAAAGTAGCATAAATACAAATTACACCAGCAGCAACAGTTTTTGGTGCACAAAAATAGGAAATATTACTTTCCTGTGCATGTTTTTGGTCTTGCATGACTGCTGAGAGCTCTGGGGATTATCCTACATGAATTTCAGGAATGGTGCAGAGCCCACTGAGCTTCCATCAGCTAGGTCCTGTGAAATTCCTGGCAGTAGGAAAAGCAGGAGTCTCATCACTTTTGGAAAATACTGGAAAGTGAAATTAAATTGCTAGTTTTGAAAGAGTCCAGAAGAGTACAAGAATGTCACGATGACTCCTGGTGCCCAGCTGGGCTGTTAAGACACAAATAATTCTTGAAATAGGGATCAAAGTTATGTTTCTAGTTTTTGAGGGGTATTTTTTCAGTAAGCACCTGAAAATTCCACATCAGGATTGCCCCTGTATAATTCAGTATTTCTACCACAACCAGACTGGGTGTGTTCATTCCCCTTTCCCCCACTAAATATGCCCAGAGGAGCTGGGCCTGACTCCTTTGAGCTGCCCTGTGCAATCCCAGGGAATGCATCTCACTTTCCCTCTCCCTTTGAAAAATAAGGTTCTTTCAAAATCATCAGGTAATGATATTGCTCTAAAAGAACCAAATCATATTTTATCAGCAGGACTCYCCTGAGCAGAGGTTTAATGAATGTGGAAATACAGGATTTAAAGTGGCTGTGGCTTATAATACTGCACATTAAATGCTACTTCCACTTGCCCCATGAATGCTATTTCTCCTGTAAACTTCTAAATTAAGTAGTGTAGACTGATAGAAATATTTTTCTGTGTTTGCATCTTTGTTTTTGAACCTTCTGCCTGAATAAATTCCTAAATTATGTACATTTTTCTTATCCCACTGTGCATAAATTGTATAGATAAAATCAACACATTTTATTGTGCTACAATTTGCTATGCAATATAAAAGCGAAGACCAAAACAAATCCGACATAAATACATACTTGAGGATTTTTCAGGAAGCTGTAAAAGATACATGGGATTGATTTCTTTGGCACAGAGAAGAATCTGTAACCTAAGTTTGTTGAGGCAAAATTTCTCTGAGTTACAGCTATGAGAGATGGACATAACACTGAGCACATAGTGGATGGATGACTTTGTGGAGTTGTTGAAATTTGGGAAGTAATACTTTTGTTGGTGTTTTTCTGTCCTTTCTGTGCCTGCTTTAGTATTCTCCTCTCCCATTTCTAACTTCACAATCATTTACATTTATTAACTTTAATTATAAAGCTTATATGCCCCTGTAAAGGGCTTTAGTGGAAAATCAAACCAGATGCTGCAGTGATCAGATTCTTGAAATGAAAAACGCCTTGACAGGACCATCTTAAGCCACGTTGTTGAAAGAAGTGAAAATAGGAAAAAAAGCAATAACTCAACCCTCAGGAAACTATGGGCACAAATAGAATTTAGCTGTAGTAGTTTATTGTGGGAAAAATCTTTGACGTTTAKGCCGTTTATGACTGCACTGAAAAATTAAAGAGGGTGGTGAAAATCTGCAGCTTGGTGATGAAGTTAAAGTAAAACAGCTGATACTGTTCCTCTGCAGGACAGAAACCTGCCCCACATCTGGAAAATGTTCATTTTTCTTGATGAAAGCAAATTTGTGACCGTAAATGAGCAGTGAGACAGGGGATGTGCTGGATTGCTGATAAATGACAGAGGCCAGGGCAGCTGGAGATGAGCCAGGGGAGTGCCCAGAGCTCCTGGGCACTGCGAGGGTGAAGCTGAGCCTGGCAATGGCTCTGCTGAGCAGCCACCACAGGAACGTGGGGTCTTCCCAGGGCAGCCATGGGGAGCAGGAGGGATTTCCTTAGCTGGGCATGGGAGGGAGGAGGAAGTACCCCTSGTAGGAATCCTTTGGATGGAAGAGAGCACAGGGGAGGTTGAATGTAGGGGATTACGGTGTAAAGAAGATGAATGGCTCCACACATTTACTGTTGTGTGCTAAGAAGGCCTGGCTTAAGTTAGGGCTCTGGGGGGATGTTAATTGTTGTGTGACACATTGCCACAGCCATTACTGCTTAGTTTCACTCACAAGGCTGCTTGAATTCTGTCCTCAGCCTGCAGTGCAACAAATAAATGAGAGCTGTGCTCCAGTTGAGCCTCTGATATTGCACAAACCTGAGGGAGAGGTAACAAGGTGTAAGTGGTTTAAGGATTTTAAGGCCAACCGAGACTGTGCATCAAGAGAAATTAGTTTAATTATGAAGTCTGAAGTCTTAAAAGAAACCCACACACATGGAGATACCACATGCACACACACACACACACACACACACACACAGAGGAAAGGGGGAAGAAGGAAGAAAGAAAGGAAAAAAGCAAAAAGGAAAAAGCAGTCCTTGTGATTTACATGTTGGATACTGTGGATTCTGTGTCAGACTGAAAGGATAAAGGGAAGCCAGTTCTGGCTCCAGACTGCCAGGTCTTGTGTGGAGTCGTGAGGAGTCATTTATATTTAAAGAATCTCTTGATAGCCCTCCCTGACCTCAGTAAATAATAGACATATTAATAATAATATGACAAACGGTGCTTTTTTTGTAAGGCTAAATGGATTTCTGTTGTTAACAGCTTATTTTTCTTTAAGACAAAAATAGATCCTGCTGCACCTTTTTGACCGTGACATTGTGTGTTTTGTTCAATCCTTTAATTTCTGAGAACTGTGAGAGTCAGCTTGCTCCTGTCAGCTTGTTCTTAATGTTAGTTTTCCATTTTCTATGATTTTACTGGAAAGAGGCCTCAGATTTTACTGAGAAAAGCCTTCGGAATATGGAACTTTAATTATCAGTATGCAATCCAGATTTAGAGGGCTTCTTTCAGTATGTATTTTTTTTACCAAGCTGTGAACCTCGGTTAATTTTAGAAAGTCTGATGAACTAAAATAGATGTCCTCTGCTTGAAAGTCAGATGAGTCAGTTGAACCACAGACCCTTGAGCTCTTCAGGGCTGCATGGCTGTGGAGCCTCTGACTTTTAAAATGTGTGTTAATTGTGGACCTGGAAATCAGATATGTTTGGGGGTCTTTTTCCCCCTCTTGAAACATTTTTCTGCAGTATGCTTTGAGCTTTTATTGAAAGTCTGTGCAGGTATTACCCTAATGTTAATAGGTAGTGATTTGGACCACGGATTCAGGAATTTCTGGGGATTTCTTGCCTCCTTTGGCCTGTGGTAAGATATGGGCAGGGCTCTGGGTTACTCTCACTGACCAGGGAGGTTTAGTCATAAGGAGAAAACAAAAGGAGAACCAAAATTCAGGAAAAAAAAAATCCATCTAGTTTGAAACATCCCCAAAGCCATTCATGCCGTGTTTGGAACCTCCATTCCTCCAAGCTGTCAAAAATCRGCCTTTCAGAGCTTGTGGCCTGATTTCCAAAGCACATGCAGACTGTTTGTCCTGCTAACCAGCACAGGAATTGAATGTTCAGCACATCCTAAAGTCTTTCTGGGGCTTGTTTATTTGGGCATGTGCCTGGAGAATGGCAGCCTACAATTTGTAATCCGAACCTAYAAGAAGCTGGGATGAAAGTTCTCACTTTTTTCTGTCATTATTCTTATTAGGCAGCCTTTGGAACTTAGAACAATGACTTTGTGAGTTCCCACCAGATTTTAAACAGGGCAAAACCATTGAAATTTGGAAGGAAAAATGAAGGAAATATTTTAACAAAAAATTTCTGGCTCTCTTTAAAAGAGAGAGAGAGCGCACACACACGAGGCTGAATGGATGCACATTCCACCACACGTACAAAGTCTCTTCCAAGGCTTTGTTCATATCTGAATCTGGCTCCAGCTCTCCCAGCAGATTTTTCATTTGGACCCTTTCATTTGTGGCATGTTTGTAGTCTCAGGCCCTCAGTGAAAGAGCACTTTGGAATCGGATATCTGAAAAGCATCATGATGGGAAGAGATTATTTACAAACACGACTTTGAAATACAGAATGGGATGTTTTATATAGAAAATAAAGTGTCACCACACTGGAGATATTTCAAGAAGCCTCATCTTATCTGTTTTGTTTTGTAGAAATGATTCAGTGTTTGTGGGAACATCACAAGCACAATGTGGCTTCCTCTGAATTTGCAAGGACAATGTATTTTGAGACACTGAATGCACTCTACTGTGTATGGGTACAGTCAGTCTATCCAGATCAAAATTAAAGGAAGTTTCAGATTACTTTAGTGGAATGCTTTAGGGGAAAATGTGGTGTTAAACAGTAAAGCTTCAGCACACAGAATTTGGGTACATCACTACAGGAGTATGGGGGGAAATACTGGGGAGCAGCATTCAGCCAGAGGTGAGCTGGGTTTACTGGCAGTCCCATGATGTGTAATCCTTTATTCCCAATACAGCTGGAAACCTGTGGAGTCTGGGTATCACACATGCTCCTAAATGCTGCATAAAAGTGAAGGGTGCACCTGGAGCATCGAGGTTTCTGGGTATTTCAGTATTACATGTTGTGCTTTTAGCATGCAGTACAGAACAAACAAAAGTATTACCCCCTCAAATGGCCACAATCTCAAGATAAATACTTCTGTCAATAATAAGTTTTCGAAGACAGTTTGCACAAAGTATAATCATGCTTTTTGGCTGCAGACTGCTGAGTTTTCAAGCACAGATACCTAATTCTAAAGCATGCTCTGTTTCTTTTGCTTTTTATGAAAGGTAAAACTTTGGTTCCTAAACCAGCTCTCACACATTAAGATAAAGACATCACTCAAATTGTCCTCTGAAGCACCTGCTGAGATCCTAGAAAGCAAAAGCTAAACTTTATAGACAAGTAGCTCTAATCCCCTGCTGCTGATCAGAGCATACACAATTTTCTCGTTATAAACTGATTTTGTGTTTTGTTTCCTGAATTCTGCCCTGGGTTCATTCCTTAAAAACACGTTAGCCCATAAAAGCTGCAAAAGCACAAAACCAGCAAGGTTTTTTTAGTTGCCTGAGTAGCACAAACCCCAGAGAAGGGAGGGGATTTCCCTCCTCTCTAACACACAGGCACCTGTGACTCCTCCTCCTCCTCTTGGTGTTCGGGTGCACCTGTCTGGGGCCGTGTTCGTGGCACTGCCTTGCACCCAAACCCTATTTTGAATTTGCTAACAGCACTCATTGTAATTACTGTGTATTACTTAATTGGGATTCATGTAATTATTATTTTAAACTACTTTACATGTTCTGATTTGAATTTTTAATTTAGAAAACACATATTCAGACCTTCGGTCTGATTCCCTTTGGATCGCTGGGGATGGAGCATACATTTTAATGTTTCAGGTTATTTGTATGCAACAGGATTTTCCCAATCTAGGCTCCTGAATCAATGCTAGTATTTATCTGGGCAAAGCTACAGTCAGTCCAGGAAAATGTATTTTAATTTCTAAAATCTATGTTTAGTTACACAATAAAACTATTTAAATTTCTATGCATTTTTACATTCCATGCATTTTTACATGCACCCTGTTAATAAAAATATCTAGCTGTACATGTAGACAGCTTTTTGTTTATTTCAGAAAAATCATTATATCAGTTTTAGAAGTGACCTTGTTGAGATTCAAAGTAAGGTGTGTGGATAGGGTGGCAGGARGTGATTAAGCAGGTATGAGTTAAAGAGGAGTGGATAAATTTTCTACCTGGCTGCAGCCTCTACGAGCTCGTAACAGCTGATACTGCAATATTCGTTTTCTTTAAAGGCATGGGGGTGTCACTTGCCTGGGGAGGTGTTTCCCTTAGGAATGGTTTTAGTCCTGGTGTCCTGGCACATTGGCTTTGGTGAAAGTAAGTATTATTCTAAAGCAGGCTCTGAAACATCACCAGGATCTTATCCAGAGGCACCAAGCCTGCCCAGTGTATAAGATAGTAAGGCAGACACTATTTTAACGCAATAATTTGGACAGCCTTACTTTGTTCACTCTATCTCCGAATGTTTGGAGTGATATAATTATCTGTATTCTGTTACTGAAAGGCTGAGTGTGTCTCATGAAGAAAATCTCAAAAAGATTTTAATTAAGTTAAACTAAAATAAGAACTGAAGCATAGAAAGTGCTCTAAAGAATCTTTAATATCAAAATGGGCTCATAGCATCGTCTGAAATAGAAGTTAATACAGGCAACTTAATATTCCTTCACTGAAGAAAATGAAAACAGAATTGTACATTTGGTTTTAGAGGTCTTGAGTACTTGGCTCTTTTCAAGTCCTGTTTTCTTCCTGTCTTTCCCTCGAGCAGCCCATGAATGAGCCAAGTCTCTGTACAGCTCTAAGGTCTCCCAGCAAACMGRGCGYCCTTACTGCTGAGAAACTCGCTGGTTCCCTGCCCTTGATGCAAAGAAAATGAGTGTATTCCTTATGGAATGTGAGGATTGCCGCTGTTCCATCTGGTACCATGGGAGGCAGCTTCCTCACAGCGACGTGTGAATCCAGTTTGTTAAACTTAATTCGGGGAAAAATGCATTCACTGTACCCTGCTAGCACCTCAGGGCAGCCAGGGACCTGCTGCCATCGTCCCCTGGCCGCGGGTGCCTCCGTCAGCAGCCCTGCAGCGCCGTGCAAAGGGAACCACGCTGGCAGAAACCATTCAGATGCCTTTTGCAACAGCACCAGTTTGCAGGCCTTTTGTTTGCAATTTGGAAAGCTTGGTGAGTGCCTGCAGCTCATCAAATGCCAAATGATCCAGGAASTCCGGCAGCTCCCGCACCACAGAAACGACCGGGAGTTCTTGGGGTTTCAGCCTGAGGTTGGATTTGTGTCCCGTTTGTCCCCATGCCTGTACGGATGTCTCGTGCTTCCCGTGGCGTTCACAGGGCAGTGATTACACGTTCAGAGTGGAGCACACACAGCACAGATCCTTTGCTGTCTCTGTCCCTCGTGTGCCCGTGGCTGGGCCCTGCCCCTGCCCAGGGTTCAGCCCGACGGCTCCTCGGCCTCTTGCTTCCCCTTCTTGCTGCYGCTGCTCCTGCTGCCTGGACATCTGCTCGTAAAACCTGAGCCTTTCTTTTCCTTTTTGCCCTARCCTTGATGAATGGCCTATATCTCAATGCCAAAGCCCACCTTTCTCTTAACTGAGAGTGATTGATCGAGCAGGAGCAGCAGTGGAACAGGTTATGTGTCCTGACAGCCTCAGCTGCTGCCGGGGCTCCCCTCCAGGGACTGGCAAAAGCCTGATTCCACGCAGGAATTCAGATCCCTACCAATCTCCTGAGAAACCAAGTGGGATTTTGAGACTCCTACTACATGGTCTGAATATCTYTTAAAAATAGCAAGCCTGGAGAGCTCTGTTGATTTTCTGTCATGGAATGCTTTGAAGGGCAAATATTCCTTTTTGTTTTGCACAGATGGCATAATTTTGGTGGATGAACTCAGCATTATCAAATACAAGTTCATATGCTTTTATTTGCTTTAAACGTTGAGAGATAAGATGAAATACCATGAATATACTTTGTTYGAAAACATTAATTATTCCTATATTGCTCTACTATCATTTAAAAATGCCATTTTCCTTCAGCATGTTTCCTCTACATTTTTACCAGTAAAATGAATGCAACAATAACCTTTTTGAAAGACTATCTAGTTAAATTAGTTACACTTTTAAATATAATGAGTCCTTAAGGCCAGGTTTTCAAGCCCTGTGTCAAGGTGGCTCACTTAGATCAGGGGACTTGTGCCAGATAACAACCACAGAAGATCTGAATGGAAAGGTGAAAGCAGTTGTTTATTAAAATTTGTAGTCTAAATTTAGGCAGGCAAGGGAAAAAAATCAAGGGTGACTGAAAGAGAATAGATGTCTAAGTGATATTGACTTTAACAGGTTCCTAATCATGGAGACATACGAGAGATAGAAATGTGCTGGGAGAAGTTAATGGCTTTGAACAGAAAAGACCAAATGTACAGTAATACCCTTGAAAGTGCTGACTTCATGAGTCAACATTTAAATGGGAGCCTGTCTTCCTGCTAAATAGCTTTTCAACTTCTTTCTTATCATAGGAGTCCTTAATTAAAATAGTTCAAAGGAGTTGGGTCATAAAACTGCATTGGGGTTTTTTTTTTGTGCTGAAAAGAATTTCTGCACTCAGCAAGACTTCATCAGTTCTCAAAACTTAGCAGTCGAGTCAATAGTCTTCTTTTCACTATGGTGAACTACACACTGAGAATGCCATAAGCAATTATTTAATCTTTGTAACTGGGGCTTAGTTCAGGACCGCAGTGGTCTAATTAAAAAGTGCTTCAGTGTATCATTGATTTCTTGGTATGACCACAAAGTCCTGCTTTATCCTGCCTCACTTTGAAGCGAGCAATGCTGCCAGCCAAGCTTGCTGCACAAACGCCGAAGGGTGCAGAGGAGCCAAACGTTTCTGTCATGCAGTTTGTCGGGGCAGAGAGGGAAGGGAGGGATCAAGAAGGAGCAGAAAACAGAGAGAAGAGTTTTGAGGCGCAGGGGAAAACAAGGTCCATGGTATTGGTTTAAAATGCCTGTTCCATCAGCCAGGCTAACAGGATTCTGGAGGAAGGTTTGTTGTTTTCTCAAGATAAAGCCTTGCAGGAAGGGCTGCATTGCCAGCACCAGGCACTGGGTTTCAGTGATCTATTTGCTTGTCAAACATCAACACCACCAATTCATTGCACTGCCTCACGAGTGACCTCCTCTTAGCCCTGCTCCCTGCAGTTTGCTGTTTCATTCATTTGTCATGTTGCAATCCTGTTTCTGGTTTAAATTTCCACTTCTGTTGAAGACATAAGTCCAAGTAGTAGAGTGAAAAATCCCATAACCTCATTCATAACTGTCGTGACCTTTAATTCAGAAGCCATGGCTCTGGAATAGCTGCAGTTAATAGTCTTTTTAAGAAGTCTAGTCAGTCTTTGTCTGAAAATTCATATAGTAATGCTGGTTGAAAAATTGATATGACTCATGGGGAAAGTGAATTGGAAAATGGAAAGCTCAAAATTTTAGTATTTTTCTTATCATTATTTCAATTCGGCTGCCCTGTTAGCATGCTTCTTATTCTAATTCTGCTCTGTAGTTTTGTGCTTTATTGTACTGGTGCAAGACAGGAAGGCAGTTAGGTGAGTCTGGTGTCATGGGAGGATATTATCAACTCTCAGGGAAGTATTGCATGCAGGAAAACTGAATGATAGCAACAATGGTGTTAAACTAATCAGGTGAAATATTTTGCTTTCTAAACATTTATATTTCTGTAAAATATGTTCTCCACATGATGCTGCTGCTCAACAGAATACTCTTTCTCATTCAGTATTAAAAGAGTTTCCCTAGGAAAAAAACCCAATTGACAGTGCTACCACTACTGAAAAGTAAGATGTGATAGCCTACAGTAATTTATATTAAACTGCTGTGAGCAATTGTTAAGGGGGGGCTGTAAAAATCCCCCTCTGATTGTCTCTGCATTTATGGACTCTTTGCAATCAGGGCACCAGCTCATGCAGAACACAACCTTCCTTCTGCTTGGGAGTCAGATCTGTGCCTGACTGATTACAAACCCAATTAGCTATCTTCTGGAGGCTAGGATAAACTCCAGGTATTCCATCCTGGAGAATTTCGGAAAGCTGAGTGTATGAATGACTGAAAAAGCATAAAACTAAATTAAGAGCTCAAGTCCCCTTGTCTCCTCAAGATTCCTGTCTTGGTATTTAGAATTCTATTTACACCCAAACCATCTCCACTGCTGAAGGAATGGCATCTGTCAAAGTCAGTGTGATGTGCCAGTAAACCCCTTATATTTTTGCATCTTTTCCCACATACCAGGAATTGCTTTGACACGTTGAAACAAATGCCACCAAATCCATTTTCACAAATTTTGGTTGTACTCAAATTCTCAGTATACTTCTGCTTCTTGCCTTTTCTAAAATAATACATTAAATTCATTGTCACATCCACAGCGTTGGAAGATTACCCAAGTTCTACAAACTAATTTGAATGAAGCATCTTCTTGTTCATAGCGAATTCAGGATCTCTCACTTGTGGGTATATTCACTCCCTCCCCAATTACTTTAAAACTGTTGCATAGCTGGGCTTCTCTCAGAGAATCAGTAATAAAGTTAAATGCTTCAGACTTCTCTGGTTTGGAAGGAGAGCTGCTCTCTCAGAGCCCCACTGGATGCTGGGACTTGCTTCTTACAGCAAAAACGTTCGGCTGGTGTAGCTCACGTATTTCCCAGATTGCCAGGAAATTGATTTGAGGATTTTAGGAGCTCCTTTCTTGCTCCTGGCTCACCTTGTCAAGCTGCTTAACTCCACAGGAATATGGAGCCCCTCGGCCCCCAAGAATGCAGACAAAGACCTGCTTGCAGCTTCCCACCACGCTGGGTAGCATAGCAACCCTTCCAGCTGGCTCCTGCAGAGCTGCCCAAAGTCACAGCTACCCTCAGATTCAGCCCTTTCATGGTTTCTTACAAGGCTGTCAAAGGAAAAAAAAAAAAAAAATCTCATTATTTTGTTGCTAAGTCCATAGTGTTCCAAACTGTACTGACTCTTTGGTCAGAGTTCAGTGCAACAAACTGTGCAGGGAATATTTTTTGACTCAGATAAAGTTTTGGGAAATATATTACACATTGCTTGTGGTTTTGAAACGTAGTGAGTGCTCTGGGAAGCAGAGCAGGAAGAATAGAGTAGACAGCCTGTTGTATGTAACAACACCTTCCCTATTCTTGATGAAACAGAAAATACATTTACAGGGGTTCCTTGATTGCTATTTTCCCTATATTTTGTCCCCTTCCAGTGTCCTGTTGGGGCCCCCTGATGGTGGGGGAAGCTAGAGAGACAAAAAAGGCCTTGAAGCTGTGTAAGTGCTGCTCAGCACTTGTAAATAAAACATCCCTGTGTTAATAGCACTGTTTTGACCACAAATCCAAACCACAGCACCATGGGGGCTGCTCTGGACAGAATTAACTCCATCCAAGCCAGTGTAAAAGGTTTCCCTGGATTTCAAAGAACTTTCCCCAGACTGTTGAAAATGTATGATTCATTTTTCACTACCCTTTTTATAACTGAGAATACCTGGGCTAAGATTAATGTATTTCTGAATTCCTGCTGTGAACCTGAGCTGAGGTAGAAAGACCACATTTCTGTTCAAATGAGTATTCTTCCTTAAAAAACCCCAAAGCAATCCCAAACATTTTACTAAGCAATGCATTATCACAGTCCTGTTATTCCCTACACTTTCCCTCTCCATATGATATTCTACAGTCATAAGCAAAACTATCTTCTCTCAGATAAGTCTCCTCAAATCTCAAAATCCTCCAAGCTGTGCCATAATCCTCCTCCTCATCATCATCATTATCATCGTGCAGCTTCCCCTTATCAATATATTGAAATGTTTGGTGTTTGCTGCTTTCCTCTTCAGCCGCAGAGAAAACCCCACTGCCATGTGCCTCATTAGTGCTGATTAATCACTGTGCAGTTTCAATCGTTTTGTGATGTTGGACCCCAAAATACTTCTCCTAAATACAAGTGCTGTTTGAAAAGATACAGCTCAGAAATTGTTCACAAATTGCATTGTTCAGATTGTGCTTTTTACCAGCCATGGAAATTTTTGGAATGAACTGTGTGCACAAGTCATACGGACACTGTTTTCTAGTGACTTCAGATGCTGCACTTGACACATTCTAGCTTAATTTTTTTGGTGGATGCCCAGCTCTATTGTCAGATGAAGTGTCCTGCCAGTGAAAGGCAAAGCCTGTGTGTCAGTAGCCAGTCTTCAAAATCTTGGAGTCTGCCAGACCAGCCAAGTAAATAAGGCAGTTTCCAGTTCTGTCTAAGAAATCATAAACACCGTCCTTAGCTGTTGGTGTCAGGCTGCTTCAGCAGGGCTGGCTGTGAAGTCAGCAAAGTGATTAATGACTCATTAAAAATTAATACATTTCCCAAAAGAATTTGCAGGGATTCTACTGTGAAATTCCTGCTGTACTCCATGGGAGCTACATGACTTAATCCCCATGACCTGCACTTTACGAGTAACCTTTTGGAAAATAAGCAACTTAAGCAGCTGGAGGCATGCACTGCTACACGGCATCGCGGGGCACGACAGCACTCCAGCGAGAAATCAGCCTCAAAACTAAAATGTTGTTAAGAGACTTCAACTGGGGGCTCACAAAAAGCTGTGTTGGGAGTGACTGGCTGCAGGGGGGGTTGTGTTCCGAGCACTGGAAACCTTTTGGCTCTACCCGTGATGAGGCTGAGCGGGGATGTGCTGAGCTGGGCTTCACCGCGGAATTCACGTGTGTACGGTCAGTCTACCGAGAGCAAATGAGTTCATTTTGGAATCATGTCGTGAACGTTTCCAGCAGACATAAAACTACAAACCTGTTGTTGTCGAGGAGAAATCCAGCAGTGAAGGGATGAGGCGTGTTTGACTTCTACACAAACACCCAGYAGTTCATTACAAACGTGGAACTCAGGCCGTGTGCTGAGCAGGGGAATCCTTCCTGCAGAAATGGGGTACAAGTCAGCCGTGTCTAAGGTGCACTATCAAGTGGGTTCTTCATCCACCTCAGCAAAATACAGAATCTTCATTTATTCATTCATTTTCTCATCTGTCCTATCATTTCTGTAGATTCTCCCCCCTGCCACTCCTACTCTACAGAAACTATTTTTGATGCAAGGGGTGGTGTGCAGCAGGTTTTTATGTGTCTTTAAATGCGACTCCCTGACTTTGAATTGAAAGAAACAGGTATTTATTTACAGGCTTGCACTGATAGATCTCCTGGAGTTAATTATATGATATCTGTCTAAACTTCTACCCTAGTTATCTATAGAAGTATATTTCTTACTTTGCACCATGCTTGGTGTTTACTCAGGTAGCAGTTCCATTGCCTTTATGGATATGTGAGGGACCAGGCTCTTTTGCTGTCAGAAAGTAGAAAACCCTGTGATGCTGGAATTATTTATTCCATATAAATAACCGAAGCAAGATCATTAACCTCATTGCAGCACTGTGACCATGCCCTCTTCTCCACACTCTGCTCTTTTAATCACACCATCGATCATTCATCATCTTTCGTACCATATTCAAAAACTTTGTCCTTGCCACAAGGGATATTCGCAGTCTCTAAATCCTGTGCTTTAAAACACGGGCAGTTGTAAGGAAAAGGGGAAACAGGAGTAGAATGAACAGTCAGCCGGTTTTTATCTTTACTTTATGCAACTGTTTATGATTTAATTCTTCATGTGCTTACACAAGCCATGACTCTTCAGGAGCTGTATTTTTTCTCTGTATATCACTTAACACGCGGGTGCAGAGCAGCATTTCTGGGATGTGGGGTTCAGGAGCCGTTTAGCAGTGAGCTGCAGACACACTGTCACAATTGCTCCTGCAAGTCTAGCTGGTGTCTCAGGAGAGGGAAAGCCCTGTGTTACACAAACCCCAGCAGCTCCAGCAGTGAGAGGCTCCTCAGYGAGTGACTGTGATGGGCATGAACCAGGCCCTGTGCCAGGGGTTGTTTATGTGCACAGTTATATTTCAGCAGTAAACACTGGAAGCATTCATTAAGCCGAACATTATGAGTGAGTGACCTCTCACTCTCCAAAACAGTCACATACAAATAGTAAATTAAATCAAGCATTAATCAAAACTGTAAAATAGCCTGCTTAAACCCTTCAGAAACAACACACCCACTACCTTCTTCCAAACCCTTGTCAAACAAATGGTTTTTGCGGCGTATCTGGAAGGTCATCAAGTCCTGGGCTATTTCAGGAGCAGGTTCCAGATGGTCTCTAACACGCTGAATAATGTATGTCTGTGTGGGAGTGGGGGGAGAGGGGCTCCAAGGAACTATTACACTGATAGGAGTAAACCCATGCATTTTGCATTCATCTGTGCCAAGCTAGGTGTTGAAAAACCTCTCGTGTCCTTTGTTTCGAGCGGCAGAAATAACTTGTTGCAAGAATCTTTAGTGACAATATCAATTTCGTATTTCACTCAGCAGCACTTCACAAAACCTTTAGCTCTTGTTTGGGCTACAATTGTCTCGATTACAAGAGCACTGGTGTTTTGATGGGATCTGTTATTTGCAGTGTGACATTCCATGGGCAGGAAGCTTTTACCCTGTAATTCTTGCCATGCTATAAAGAGAAAAATCTTAACAGCTCCATATGCATTGTTATATATAAGATAATGATATGGCATAATGCAAACATATATGCTTAAAACTGCTTTGCTTGAATGTCATGGGGCTGTTTGCATGAGTTTGCAGGGGGGAGTTGCTTGATGATGAGCTCAACATGCCCCAGCAGCCCAGAAACCCCCAGTGTGCTGGGCTTATCCCCACAGTGTGGGCAGCAGGGCAAGGCAGGGGATTCTGCCCCTCTTTTCTGCTTAGGCGAGACCCCGCATGCAGCTCTGGGGTTCCCGACAGCAGGAGGATGTGGAGCTGCTGGAGAGAGTCCAAAGGAGGCCACGGAGCTGCTCTGAGGGCTGGAGCCCCTCTGCTCTGGAGCCAGGCTGGGAGAGCTGGGGGTGCTCACCTGGAGAGGAGAAGGCTCCAGGGAGACCTCAGAGCCCCTAAAGGGGCTCCAAGAGAGCTGGAGAGGGACTGGGGACAAGGGATGGAGGGACAGGACACAGGGAACGGCTTCCCACTGCCAGACAGCAGGGATAGATGAGATATTGGGAAAGATTTTTTCCCTATGAGGGTGGGGAGGCCCTGGCACAGGGTGCCCAGAGCAGCTGTGGCTGCCCCTGAATCCCTGGCAGTGTCCAAGGCCAGGTTGGACGGGGCTTGGAGCAACCTGGGATAGTGGAAGGTGTCCCTGCCCATGGCAGGGGGTGGAATGGGATGGGCTTTAAGTTYCCTTCCTGCCCAAACCATTCCATGACTGAACAGATTTTTTTTAAATGCACAGGTTAAAAAACAGTAAATGCTTTCTGAGCACAGGGTGTCAAATTCCAACTGCATCACCACCTCGAACGAGTCTGCTCTGAGYTGCCTGTCTGCCCACATTGTGTGTAACAGGGTAAAACACCGACCTGATACTATGCTAGGAACAAATCAGAGCACCTGGATCAATTGTGGACTTAGGTCAGAGGTTAAAATGGGATTTATTAACCAGTGGCCCTCTTCAGCATTACAGGTTTTAGCCCTGATGTTGCATTCTGGTCATGCTATATTGAAAGGTGAAGGATATGGAGTAAATAGACTTTTGGTGCCTTCACTTCTACATGCAGGAAGATATAGATGGCACTGTATTGCTATCAGTCACAGAATAAAACAACCCAAACAGTACTAAATACTCTACAATAATGCTAAATTTTAATAATGATGCTAATTATGTTGCAGAATGGAAAGCTCCTTTTCCCATTGCTATCTTTCAAGTTCCCTTCTGGCCACAGCTCTAAATTCATGCTCTTGGTGAAATTCTGCTCATGTGTGGAGAGACCAAGGATATGGAAGAAATTGCATATAGATAAATCAGTGCATCGTTTTTGTCCTAAGGTAATAATATTTCAAAGTACTTTCATTCTGATGGTTTTCAGAATAACTATTTGAA
This sequence comes from Parotia lawesii, assembly GCA_003713295.1. Classification (NCBI taxonomy): domain Eukaryota; kingdom Metazoa; phylum Chordata; class Aves; order Passeriformes; family Paradisaeidae; genus Parotia; species Parotia lawesii. Next base: position 4,822,074 of record RAHM01000035.1, on the reverse strand, counting down.
GCGAATTGTTGGCCTTGGACAAATTCCTGGAGGAGATAATGACGTACATGTCACAAAAGAAATCATTGTTATAGGCACAGCTGGTGACAGTGCTCTGTGTCGACAAACAAGTAAGTTGACATAAAGCCTACCATTCAATTACCAGCATAAAGAAATCTCCTCTAAAACAAGATTGAAGACACGGCCTATGGCACCTCAAGTTTGAATAATACTGCAATGGTGAAAAATAGACAATATCAGCAATGCAGGAAGAGAAAAACTTAATTTCTAATCCTCATCGTGTGCAGTTCAGAGGACTAACACAAAATTTAAATTTCCTATACGGTCAATGTTCAATAATTGAATTTTTATATTTTTTACATAGCTAAAAATATATTCCCAGTTTCACACCGTGGCTATTAACTCAAGGTTCTTATGATTTCTGGGCTCTCCATTTGAGTTCTCTTCTCCAGGTCTGTCACTGTTCATGAGCTCCAAAGTGCAGTGATATTGTTCTTCAGCCTCTGCAAGGGAATACGCAAACTCATTCACAACAGCAAATTGCTCCCTGGAAAGACTGGATCCCTAAAGTGGATTGGCTATTGTCAAAATGTCACTCCGAAGACAATAGAAAACCAAAATAAAAGTGGTTATTAAGCATTTGCTGTCACTGCAGCACATGGTGATGCTCAGGCTTGCCTTTGGCTGGACACTGCTCTGAGACACACTGCGGGGTGGCTGAGGGAAATTGGGTGTGAGAACTCTGAAAGTCCATGTCCTTCAAAAGAAAATTTAATAAAGAATAAGGAAACGATGAGTTTCCCACTGATGACTTGCTACAGGTCATCATATATGCGGGGAATTTATGTGGGTGAATGAGAACTACAGGTATTAATTAYATTGTGGGCATGATTAGGGAGGATGTGAATTTAAAAGGAAACAGTATTATAGGATCTTTACTGATCATAGACAATCTGAAGTTTCACAAGAAGCAGAATATGTACAAGGAATTCTAAGGGCTTGGAGAAGTGGTAAATGAAGTCATCAGGCTCAGTCTGCTCTGTGTGACAAAATCTAGTGATTTCCATAGGGTTTTTCCCCTCCCTCTGGGGATTATTTCAACTGGCAGATCTAYGTTTTTGTTTTCTGTAGTGACTCATCTGTCCCAAATACTCAGTTCTAAATACACAATGTTAGTTATGCTGTCAACAAAGAAGCAGTATAACAACATCCAATTCACGAAAACAACAGGTGTGTGTTTTCTTCATGGTTCYGTATGATTGCTGTGATTGTGAGTTCACCAAGGCTCCCCCAACCTTTTAAAGAGCTGAGCTCACTGGTGGCTCTGCTTGTCCTGGAGGAGGAAAATTCTGTGGAGCCAGCCTGGGTGCTTGTGATGTCAAAGGAGGGTGTACATCTGCATTTCCTAGAATATTAAGTTGTTTTCTGCCTCTGCTTAGGCTGGCGTTGCTGCAGGGTTCTGGTGTGGGTACCTGGGACTTGAAAGTTCTGCAAATTTTTAAGTGCTCCCTTTTTATAGCAGCGGTTCTGCAGAAGAGAAACTCATGGTATCATTAGAGATTAAACTTTTAATTTAAAAGACAGACAGTTTGTAACAAAAACCCCAAAAATGTAATTTGTTGTAGTCAGGTGTTTGTTTCTGTCCAAAACYAAATGGTAAAATCATATGTCAGGTAACTAAAAGCAACTCAGAGGAATTTTAGAGAAGAACATCAGGGCCTTGTCCTATAGCTCTGCTTGCACAGAATGCTCTTCCCTCAGGGTTCCAAGTTTCTGCTGATTTTTTTAAAGTTTAATATGAGGAATGAGATTATAGATTTAGGAAAAAATCTCCATTTGATATCTTGGCTCTTTTTCACATTGAGAAATTTAATAAATTTTTCTATTAGAAGGCTTAATTTCTAACCACCAAAAGTTTTACACTTCTGAGTCAGGTATGCAGACTCAGAAATGTCCAAATMATTTCCATTTTTCTACTTGTTTAAGAATATTTATCTACTTTCCTGTATGTATGAGCTTTTCTGTGACCAATAAGGAATTTTAAAAAATGAGAGTATTTCACATGTAAAACATATGAAAGTTTAACTGTCACTTTTACCAAAAGAAAAAAAAAAGGAAAAAAAGAGTGTAGGAAGTCKTTAGAAAAAGTACTGAGGTGAATGATGGGAATTGAAATCCACCCAAACTATTAGGTAATGTGGCCTTCTTTGAAGTCCATTGGAGTTCTGATGTTAAATTTTGCAACATTGAACTTCATAGATTTTAATACCTGGTTTTTATTTGGAAATKTTTAAAAGGTGCACTGCATTTGATTTATTTCAAGCTCCTAACACAGCTCAACTTGGGGTGGAGAACAAGAAATCTCTTTTAGAATAAAAACAAGCTCGAAGGTCCTTTCTGAGTTCACACCCACTCGCAGGGCTTCTCCTGACACTGCACAGGAGGATTGTGATGGATTAACTGAGTGCATAACAGATATTATTTTAGTGCATTAGCCCTGATTTCCTGTTCCAAGTGATTGATCGAGCCCCAGTCAAGACAGTGTCCACAGCAAATATTAAGYAAACTTACCCAGACACAATCAATCACCCTTATCAAAAAATCACCACATTTGGAGCATAAACATGCTAAAGCCTTACCTGCTTTGCAATGCCTTTGTCCAGGTTTAATTCTWTTTCTTAAAGGTGCAGGAAAACAGGTTGTGTTTGTGAAACTGTTGTTTGCTCAGTGTACTTCTCCAGGCTGGGCAGCTGCAAAGTACAGAGGTGTCATTTGCTTATATTGCAACATGTTGGCTAGTTTAGAGAAATGTGTGGTTCAAAAAAGAATATTTYGAGAATAACCTGACAGTAAGAAAGCTAATTTGTCCATAAAAGCTGACCCTGGTGCATCCAGCCACCATGGGTTACCACCAGTAACAATATTTTTTCTGAGCGCTGCATTTCTAAAGAATTCTCTTATGTACTGCTGCAATTTTTGCTTAATTTATTTCACAATTATTTARGCGCTTATAAATATGGTTTAAGCATAGTTAAAAGGTCTTTTATRTAGCACAGGTCTGATTCTATTGTTTCAAAGGTACAGAAGGTGCTGTTTCTCAAGTGATGTTGCAGCAGGCTGGCAATAACCTGGACACTGTCAGTGTTCTCAGGGGTCTGTCTGCAAACCTAACAACAAACAGGCAGCACAGTGGGGCTGGAGCTGTGCCTTGGGCAGTGGAGTTTAGACTTGCAGTGTTCACACAAGGRCATGGCTCTGCACACAAGATGGAGAAGTGCAAAGCCTTTATTGCGCAGTGAATATTCCCTAAATASCAGCACCCAMCAGGATATCACATCATAKAAACAGGAAAGATGTTCACCTCAGTGTCCCCCAATCACCTGGGGTAGTGCACAGACATTGCCTGTTATGGTAACAGGTAAACAATGCCCTATAAGGTCACAAACTACAATTATCACATCTCATAGGCCCAGCACTGACCACAAACCCACAATTCTCTCTCAGCCCATCCCTGGTGACCTGGATGCACTCCCAGGGTCACCTCTGGGTCCAAGGAAGAGGCTCTCTCTGCGGCCCTCAGGGCCAATCTCTCTTCCAGCACATAGTGCACCCCAACAAGACTCTCAACACGCTTGGTAGGTGTTGGAACCCTGAATTCTGAGAATTTCATTCTTTAAGCAATGACCCTCAGAAGTACGCTCCATTTGGTCTTAGGCCTTGGGAAAAACTTCCTAGATTGTGTGACACTGCTGAGATTGTTGCTGTGTAATTAAAAGTTATGTCACTGGGTGAAATATGTAGAGATATAGAGAACTTAGGTTTAGGGATAGGTAACAAGATGGAGGATTTTGGGTGTGGGTTTGTACTTCTTTCTTCTTTCTTCTTTCTTCTTTCTTCTTTCTTCTTTCTTCTTTCTTCTTTCTTCTTTCTTCTTTCTTCTTTCTTCTTTCTTCTTTCTTCNTCTTTCTTCTTTCTTCTTTCTTCTTTCTTCTTTCTTCTTTCTTCTTTCTTCTTTCTTCTTTCTTCTTTCTTCTTTCTTCTTTCTTCTTTCTTCTTCACCAACCTGTGTCTTCTGGTATTGGTTCAAGAAATCCGCAGTGTGGACCATGTGTAGATATTAATTGGATTTTAAGTAAAAACATACTACTTAGCAGACTATAATTGGGTAGATTAGAGTATAAAAGACCTTGGAAGTAGCACTCAGTGGACATTTTTAGCCATTTTTCACCTTGCTAACTAAGAAGCACATCCTGTGCAGCTGTGTTACTGATAAGAAAATAAAAACAATCTGAAACCAAAGAAATACCATCGTCTCCTGCTTTCTAATTCAAACTCTGAGTAAAATGGGCTCTCAAAACACAGAAAATCATACAGGCACGAAACCTATAGATAGGATCCTGTTTAATACCAGGAAAAACAAAAAAAAAAATTTAATGTAGATAGGAATGACAGGAGGTGCCAAACTAAAATGGAGAAGGAAGGATAGCAATCTTATGCTACAGGGGAAAAAAAAAGTGATGTTGCAAAATTTAATTACTCAAGGTTGTTTTTCTCCTAAAAGCAAAGAATTACTTATTGAAAAAAGGGAAAACAGAAAATCAGGATTTAGGAAGTTGGTAGCCAGCTGTAGGGGAAACTGTGGAGTTAGACTTGCTCTGTAGCCCAAGATTTCCCCATTATGCAATTTAAGATGACGAACTCTCTCCACTGGCTTGGAAGCTGTAGAACAGTGGCATCAGGCATGTTTCCCTGAAGGAATTCTCCCCATGAATCACTTCATCCTCTTTATGGCCACTATGAGCCCCCAGCCTACAAGAGAGCAACTGAATGGGGTTTTGTCAGCTCAACATCAGCAGCAGCACAGGTTGCTCTCTTTTGATCACTCTTGGTAGCCCAAGACACCACCACCAACTCGGTTTCAGCTTTCACTTTTTTTTCCTAAGCTTAGCTATAAAAATCATCTCTTGAAACCAGCCTCTGCTTTCCTGGCAAAGGGATTTTTCCAATACTGTCCATGCCGTAGCTGGAAATAAGATTTTCCCCCACTGCTATGACTCAATGTTGAATCCACGAGCATTGATGCAGTTTTCAGTCACTGGAGTGACTTTCTGGAGTGTGACATTCCACCAACCACTAATAACCCTGGCTAGATGGAGTTTTACAGCATAAGTGGAGTAAAACAACTTCTTACGGCTCAGACAAGAACACAAATGCTTGTCCTGTTTCTATCCAAGAGAGCATCTGCAGCAGACTTTAATTCCTTCAGAGCATGCAGTGGGAATGGCTTCAAGTAAATTTAAATTGCAAGCTTGGTCAACTAAAATGCTTTTAATTGTTCCCTGGCAGCCATTCAACCTCTGATTGTAGCGAGGAACTGCTCTGGTGCGTGCACGTCAACAATACAGAGATGTATCATAGACACAGAACAAAACATGGATTTATCATCCCAAACCCCATCACCCGTACATGTGATGTGTGTGACACCATGCATCAGAGTCTAAAGAACGGCCACAGAAAGTATATTTGTGTGAGATCCATCCAAGAAGCAAATGGTTTCCCTTTCCCCTTTTTTCATTTTCTTCCTTCACCTATAAAGTGACAGAGGAATGGAGGTGGTTTGGTTAAGCGGATTATTTTTTGCCCCACGTGTGGAGTTTTGGATCAAGCCCTTTCCTAGCAAGTAATTGAATTGTACATGTTTCCTAAATGTTCGTGGTGTGGTGAGTTGACCCCAGCCGGCAGCTAAAGAGTGTTTCTTAAAGCATTTGTAATTAAGTTATTTTAAGGATATAAAGAAATATGCTCTGCTAATTTTCTTTACTTAATAGACTAACCCCCAGTAAGCCATTGGAGACCGTAGAGTCTTTCATGGAAATGTCCTCATCAGCTAAAGATTAAATTAGGTCACCTTGATAACCTGGTTTGGTGAACCGAATGGGTTTGATGTCTGACAGCACCTCCCCTGGAGTTTGCAGTTAAAAATAGGGAAATAGTACAAGAAAATCTCCAAAAGKGATTTTGTGTCTCAGCGGATGTTTTTCCTTTGAACACAATGATGTTTCATTTTATAATTGAAATATAGTATGTCTTTGAACTTTCTATAGCTAAGGCTATTAAGTAACAGTATTGCATTTCATTTATTATGTTACGTTTTAAGTTCAGTCCATGCATTTTTAATTCTGTTTATGTCTTGAGAGCTTGCCTCTAGTGGAATAAAACCAATCAAGAATCTAGAACAAGAATTAAAATTTAGATCCTAATTCACCACTGCCCTCTGGTTCCTTTGTGTTTACTTGAATAAGTACAAAGGACTAATAAAATAAATGTAAGGACCCTCTGGAGAAAACTGTTATTGTACGGGGTCAGATAATGCTCAAGCTCTGCCAGGCCCACCTGAGATCCCCTAAATGTGAGAAAGCTGCGCTGCAATGTGGCTGAAGACAGAAGGGAGAGAAAAAATTGCCAAAATAGATGGTTTCACAGAAAATCTGTGTTCATGACACTAAGGGGAAAAAAAAAGGAATGAGAGAATTGATAGTGAGGGTATTAAAAATAAATGTTGTAGGTGACAGCAGCTGAGGTTTGGGGCACTGGGGGAGGAATCTTGGGCATCTGGCTCTTCAGAAGTCTTGTGAGCAGAAATACGGTGTGGTTGGTTGAGCTCAGCCAGAAGATAAAGCCCCAACCTGGCCCCACGGTGGGATGGGGACAGAATCCTGGCTGTGTCCCATTCCAGCTTCCTGCTGGGGTGGCAGAGGCTTGGAGGCTGTGCCGACACTGCTCGGCAGGGATGGAACATCCCTCGGCACAGCTCTGCCCGGTCACAGACCCGAAACCAGCGCCGCRGGGCTGCTGCGGACAAAACCGGCACGAACCACAGGACACGGCTGAGCACTTCCCACCCCCGGGAACAGAGTTAACAAAGGGCACGAGGTGCCTGARGAGTGAGGAGAACAGCCCTGGAGCCCCTGGGGAGAGCAGGAGGAGGCAGGATGGGCTGCAGGCACCGGGCAGGGATTCCCCGGCAGCCCCTGGGGACACGGGGCTGGAGCAGGGAAGAACGAGACTGAAAAGGAGCGGCAGAGAGGAGCAGCTCCGGGCTGAGCATCACCCGGGCTGAGCATCACCCGGGCTGAGCATCTCCTGGGCTGAGCATCACCCGGGCTGAGCATCACCCGGGCTGAGCATCACCCGGGCTGAGCATCACCCGGGCTGAGCATCTCCTGGGCTCTGCCCATCCCTCTGAGCATCACCCGGGCTGAGCATCTCCTGGGCTCTGCCCATCCCTCTGAGCATCTCCTGGGCTGAGCATCTCCTGGGCTCTGCCCATCCCTCTGAGCATCACCTGGGCTGAGCATCTCCTGGGCTCTGCCCATCCCTCTGAGCATCACCTGGGAAGAGGAGGGAGAGGAGCTGGGAGCGAAGGACTGAAGTGGAACCCGGGGCAAAAATTAAGGGTGGGGTGGGGGAAGGTGGTTTAACTTTTGTTTCCCACTATTCAAATTGGCAATGAATTAAATTAGCTTCCCTCCACTCGAGTCTGTTTTGCCTGTGACAGTAACTGAACTGTCTCAGTCTTGACCTCTGAGCTTTTCCATCTTATTTTGTCCCCTGCGCTGATGAGGAGGGGGAGGAAGAGAGTGGCTGGGTGAGCCTCAGGCAGCCAGGCAAGGTCAGCCCAGCACATCTGGGAGATGAAGGCATCTTCTCCTGTGCCTCGACATGGATCTAGAGGTGTGGTTTCATTGTTCATTCACTGCTGACCTTGCATTGTGATTTTTATTTTTGCTGCTTTTAAATCAGACAAAAATAATGTAATCCAAAGGTACAATCAGAGCTCAGCTTTGTTTCGCTAAACAATTTTTGGCTAAAACTTGCAGGCTTTTTATATTCAGTTTTCTTTGTTAGTAATGGGCCCATAATTCTGTCAAAACAAAGACTGAAAAAATGATGTCTGATTTAATATTCACCTTTTTAAAGGACAGAGCTTTTCTGAGTACAGGAGAGTTCAGGGCTGAATGTTAAAACTCAGAAATTTAGCAAGTCCTGCTGTATTTTTCAACTCTAAGCACTGTTCTACATCCCTGGAATTAGAATAAGGCTGGATCTTTGAGAATCTGTGTCTCTCTTGTTGATCATCTTTTGCCTTTAGGAAGGAGGCATTTTTTCCATTATCAGATTGGTCTGGCCAAATGAAGGTTTATTACTCTAGAAGGAATTTTTTTTCTTCTTTTTCTGTCAGGTAGGCTCAATTTAAAGTTAATTTTTGTCATTTGATGATAGGATGGTACATGTGATTGATATGTGGAAGAGATGACAAGTGTGATAGAGCAAGGCTGTATCTCAGGAACAGTTCTCTGAGGAGAATCTAGACTGTAATACTGTCTATTATCAGGCTCTGCACTACATTAAAGTGAGTATCTCTCTCAGAAATACAGTGACTACTTTTCTCATGTATTTTTGTTTCACGTGTCTCTAAGTCTTTTTATTCTTGATTGTACAGGAAAGGATGAATTTTTTTTCCCATAAGACTTTGATGCGTAGTTTTTGTTTCTTCCATCTTCCCCGCTGTCCTTGTGCACTCTGGAATCTTTGTTTGTTCCTTCCTCTGTGAGCAGAGGGATGGGGACATTCCTTGAGCTGTTTGCTTTCATATGTCCTGCACTTCTCAGGACTTAGTTATTCCAGTCTCTCCCTCCCCTGAGTTCTTGATGTTCTGACATCCAGATGAGTCACCAAATGCATTATTTTTTTAGGTTGTTAGACTGATTTTATATGTGAAATTCATTTCAGATGCCTGTTCTGAATATACTTGTCTGCCTTCAGTTTGCCTGAGACACTGAGCAGAATTCAATTAGATGTGTTTATGAAATGACTGCTCCCCAGGCCTGGAGCTCAGCTGAGAGAGGGGAATTTGTACTTTGCAAGCTGCAATTGCTGGGACACCCTGAGTTATCAAACATCTCCCTCTGGAGACACAGAGCAGGTCCCACCTCAGAGCGTGGCACAGGTGGGCAGGGTGGGGGTGCCAATGTCTGAGCAACCTCCTTTTATTGAACAGGCAGGGGGGCCTCAAACCCTTGAGGCTCGATAACTTTTGCACAAAATGCAAAGTATTTGCCCCACTTTTCTCTTTCAAGTTTTATTCTTAAATCTGGTGTTTGTCTAGAACCAACTTTCTTCAAACTGGCTGTAAAAATTTTGTCTCTGTAGGACCACATCAGCGTACAGCTATATAAACACAGGGCTGCATTAGTATATAAATATATTGGGGGATAATAAAAGAGATTATTCTAGCAGTTGTTTTAGGCTTCTTTTCAGAATTACTTTTAAAACTAGTTGTGATTGTATGCTGAGAAATAGAAAAAGGAACATGTTTGTAAGCATTTCTAGTATGTTTGTGTAACAGAAAGTAAAAATAGAAAGTAGAAAATAAAAATAAGGTACTATAGAAAGGGCTATATTTGGCCAAATATGTGATGGGACCAGATGGATATTACAGTGATTTCTTTACTGTCACATTGGGAATRTAGTTCCACTGTACATTTACATTTCACTCTGCTTCTCTATCAGCTAACAATGATATACTGTTGTTTCTGGAGGAAAATAGCCAGCAAAACRTTTTTTCCAGTTTTAATCAGCGGAGTTGTGTACCATTTTGAAACTATAGCCACAGACAAGGCAGGCTCCCAAAGCCAGCAGCAGTCTCCAAGCTGTGTGTGCACCATGAGAAGATTCTGTGCTCCGTTCCTGTGGAGGCACATTAGAGCGACACAGATGCCATTTTTTCTAGTTATTTATTTACCATTTAGGTAATTATCCCTCTGGATCCCAAGTCCAGGTTCTCTGCTTTGCTGCTGCCGTATGAGAGTGTTGTTTCAGGTCAGCACAGAGCGTGCAGGGCTGTTTTCTCTGTTGTGGGGTTGGTGCTGGTGCTGACTTTGAGGAAAACACCATTAAAGCCTGAAAACCTCCTGTGAAAGCACCATTGCCGTGATGCACTGCTGGGAGGCAGCAGCAGCACCAGGCTCCTTGCTGCTGCATTCCTCAGAGCATATCAGTGCCAAAGAAAAAAAGGAGGAACACTACAGAAATGTGGTTTTTGCTCTTACAAATGCTTTCTTAAAATGTGACTATGCTTCCAACAGAAAAGCCTGTGTGGAAACACAGCTCAAATTTGGTAAAGTTCAGGCTCTGGTTTTATAGCCAAGGCCTTTCTTTAATCAGAGCTTGAAACCTGTGAGAGGAAAGSAGCCATAAAATCAATTCTAAGTAATCTTGGAAATGAGATAATAGTCCATTAATCTCGTCAATATAAGCATGAAATTTTCTGCTGCAGTTCATGCCTACACATTTGTAATAAATTTATCAGTGGGAACAGGACAGAAGCCRTAGGATTACTGTAGGGGTTAGTGCCTCATGCTTCCACTGCAGCCTTTGTCCAATTTATTTTTTTTAACATATTTTTTTCTCACAGTGAAAATATTTAATTCCTTTGTGGAACAGGGCCAACCAAAACCTGTTACTGGTTTTGCGTTAAACGAGAATTAGTGGTGGATTTCTCGTGTGTGACCCAGGAATCAGTGTTGAAGGCTGAGGTGGCAAGGACTGGAGAAAGCTGTGACCTGCGTGGTGCCACTCCAGCTGTGGCTGCTGCTGGGCAAACTGGGAAACTGCTGCCAGTATCTGTTGCTACTGTTCTAGACTTGTGCCCTTGCTCCTCTCTAAGCCCTGTGCGCAGAAACCCCTAGATTTTGCGGCAGCCGCAGAAATTGTTTCTTTAAAAAAAAAGAAAAAAAAAGAGTATGTCTTTCTTTGAGAAGTTCCATTTGTTAGGATGGAGCTCAAGGAGGTGGTTCCTCCTCTCACCTGGTCTCTCCTGCTCTCTGAGCAACCCAGTCTGCCTGGGCTGGCCGCCTACACAAACCAAAGCATCTGCAGGGAACATGAATTTTGATGTCTCTCATTTCTAGGACCTGTCAAAGACAGTGCAGGCTTTCAGAGAAAACATAATTTTAGTTTTTTCCTTCCCCTAGAGGCTTCCCACCCCTTGGAGAATTTGTCTGTGTGTAACAAAGGGCARTCGCCTCTACAGAAATGGAATTTGGGTGGCCTTGACCACTGGGCTTTGTCTTCCCTGTGAGGGTGGGGAGGCCCTGGCACAGGGTGCCCAGAGAAGCTGTGGCTGCCCCTGGGTCCCTGGAAGAGTCCAAGGCCAGGCTGGACGGGGCTTGCAGCACCCTGGGATAGTGGAAGGTATGGAATGAGATGAGCTTTAAGGTCCCTTCCAACCCAAACCATTCCCGGATTCTCTCTTTGCTCATTTTCCTGTGAGTTTTCCTATTCTTTTGTTCATGTGAGTTATATTTTAGAAACTTCCTCATGGGATCATGGCATGAAGGTGGGGACCAAGAGGAATGTAAAGACATGCTGGAGCCGTGTTGCAAAGACTCTCTCCATGTAACACAGCTTAGCAGTCCCGAATCACTGAAATAGAGGGCCAGATTTCCGTGTCAGTGCTGCAGGACAGGTGTTCCTGTCAGTGGTGCAAGCCTCGTTCTACTGAGCTGAGCAGCAGCAGATCATCTGGAGCTGAGCAGCAGAGCGGGATTTGCCAGTGCGGGCTCTGCTTTMATTTTTGGTAAACAGCTCCTCAAACACTTTTCCTCAAATGTATTCATTGCCTTTGGATCACAAGCATTTGCATCACGGGCAGATATTCTATGATGCTACATAATTTCAGGCTTAATTAGTTCTTCCAACCTTTCCCTTTCTGACAGGGGAATCAGTGGGGAAAGCAGCGTGTGCTGCTCCTGTCTTGGTTTGCAGTGGAAACCCGGCTGAGGTGACTCTTTTGTCATTGATTATTGGGGAGGATTTCTCCAGCTGGATGCCTTCTGCCTGGTCACCATAAATTAGTTTTGTGTCACTGCCTCTAACAACCACAACACACTGATCGTCTTTAAATGATGGTTTATATGACCTGAGACAAGATCTAGCCTTATTTTTCTGCTCTATTACTTTCAAAGAATAGTCTTTCTATTATTAACAGGCTGTGGTAAAATAATTTTAAATTCCTTTAAAATTTATAGCGGTTTTGTTCATTGCATCTCATGAATGCAAACCTTAGCAGAATTGTAAACTATTAGTGAGCAGATGTAAGTATATGCATTTTAATAATGCGATAATGTGGTCCTTTTTTCATTATTTTTGAAAGGTTTACAGCTTGAAGGTTTTCAGAACTGTTCTGGGTTGATTTTTCTACAGCTGCATAAATATGATAGGAATTCTGTGACAGCATGATGAAGTTATAAACTGGCTGTGAGGGCACAGGCATGGCTGTAAGAAATTGGGTCTACCCTGGCACGTACAACAAGGCAGAGTCTTCTCAGATTGGACTCAGATTTCATGAAGCAAAAATGATGGTGAATAACAGTATATTAGGAATTAATTTCAGCTATAATTGGGCATTTTTCATCTGATTTCCAGGTAATGATCAGCATTGGAAACTGTTTAATAGTAATTTTTAATACTTCAATGATTCCTGAGTTTGTAGTTGCCAGTTTCCAAATGAGTAGTCAATTGCTTTCTAAAAATAACATCAAAAAAGTAAATACAGCAATTCAATTTTACATATAACTCCACTTTTGATTTAGGACAGCAACTTCCTCTTTTACATTGCTAAATCTCTGAAGGGGTTGTTTGTTAGTTTGACCCGTTGAAGGAGGTTTTCCATCTACTGCTGTGGAAAGGCTACGAAATAACCCCAAAACTGGTTCCATTCAGCTCCAACAGCCCCATCACAGGACACAGCTGAGCCTGTTGGCCAAGCTGGCCTTGAACCCACCTTGGTGATGCCCTGGTGGGTATTGTAGAAAAATTCTATGGGTTCCTTGAGTTCATCTCCTTCCCCAAAGGTCTGTGAGGCAGATCATGTGCCCCCTCAGCTCCAGGACTGGTACTTAGGCTCAGGAATTCACTTCAGACAGTTCATGGCACTTCTGAGCCTTCCTTGGAAAAGTTTATGAAAACAATATTATGGAAATTGTGAGGTTCGTGAGATTTCAATATTTTCCATGGTAGAAATGAACCATATCCACTAAAGATAACCAAAAAAATGTAAACACATTATTCACATCAAAGTTTCTGATTTATTTACCGAGGTAAAGTCCAGTCTTCTCCTGCTGTGATCCTTTAGCTGAAAACCTTGGACTAGTTTGGTGGAAAAAGGGAATATGAAGGGGACTTGTGGGTGGATTACTGGAGTATGATGTCTGACACATGGCCTCTCACATCCCGTTTCACAAACTYTTCATCACCTCATTATCTTCTGACATGTTGCAGAAGGTGAAGACTGCTCGATGAAAATACATAAATCACGAGATGTCTTCAAAACTTCTGGACTTTCAGGAGTGCTGAAATGGTGGAGCTTTCACTCTTGGCACTCAATTCATAAGAGGTGGCTTGGGGAAAAGAAGGATGTAAAATGGAGTAAAATGCAAGGGGAATAAAGCTGCTGTTATGAAATAGAGAAATGAAGAAAGATGTAGATAAAAGAAAGAGGTTCAGTGCAGGAATTTTATATTTAAGGCATTAAAAGCTTAAAAGTCAAGAAAATGGTAAGGGGGGAGGGATTTTTTTAGTGTTGCGGAAGAATTATGCCTCACTGGAGAATCTGCATAGATTCTTAAACCTAATGGGCAAAGGCTGATTGTTATGGAATCCGTTTTACTCTGTTGGTACGTGGGCAAATGTCTCTTTCAAACACAGATTTAGTACCCCGAGTACAGAATCAGGACACAGCGTTCTCCAACACGCAGCGAGCTGTGCACAGGGAGCCACGGCCAGCTCAGCCAGAGGGAAGAGGGGCAGGGTCAGTGGCACCTGTGGGACGCAGATAAATGCAGGGAAGTGCAGAGARTGGTGTTCATTCAGAGCGAGTGACAGCAAATGTGCAGCTGGGGTGATAAACCTGGCGGGTGCTGCACATCATGCAGTCGTTGTCCATAATGAAGGGCTTCACCTTAGCTGATTTGCACAGTTTACATCGAAAACAACCCCCCTGTTATCAGTCCACAAGCTGTTTCCTGACAGGAGTCACTGCTGTGCTGGGCTGACGTGGCTTTATGTGCTTCTGGGAGGTGAGGGTCTCCAGGGGTGGCATCTGTCAGGACAGGTCATCAGAGAAGATTTTGAGGTCTGATTTGCTCTTTCCCATTCACTTTACTTAGCCATTTATGGCAAATTAAGGCTTAGAAACAGCTTTTATAAAATATGGACCCTCTGCCTTGTATTTTGTGTGCTCTGTRCAATCCCTTTGGGAAAGAACTGTGTCAGGCATGGAGCACTGGGAGGTCAGGCCTTGATCCTGACCTTCCCAGCTGTGCCAGRAGGCCTGAGAACCCTCATGAAAGTTTCTGACATTTTTTCCTGCGTGTTGAGGAAGCAGTTCATAGGTACAGGAAGTCTCCCAGTTTTTCTGTGTGTTAACATGGGAATTTAAACATAGCTACTTGCATGGCAGTATTAAAGAAAGCGTGAATGAGAAATTCAGGGGGAAAAAATCTCACCAAAAATTTGTACTTTCTACATCCCAAATCAATTTCCGTGCCTTTTTCATTGTTTTCTACCTAATTAAATTGATGGTTTTGTTGCTGGGTTTAAAATGAAGCTGACAGCAACTCCCAAAATGCTGCTGAAACCAACGGCCCTTGCACAAGGTCTTTGTTGCTGTTGCCACACGGCCCAGAGCRTTACATCTGTTTTATTAACTGAGCTAAATATTTACACCAGCATGTCCCACATTCACCAAATCCCAGGAAATGCCAGTGTCCCGTTACCATTCTACAAGCTCGGTGTTGAACAAGGAAGGGAGGAGAAATCGTGTTACAAGCACCTATTTCTCAGCAGCTACAAGGGAAATGTTATCTACCCATCAAGTTTTGGTTTTATTTGGRTAGTGCTGAAGGATTTTAAATGTGTTTGGTGTACGAATACACCATAAACCCAAGTTTTATAYGCTTCTGGAGACTTGAACCTAGGAATCCCTACATGGGGGTCATAGCCCACCCCTTTCCAGGCCTAAGAAACACAAAAGTTTATAAATCCTCCTCTCTCAAGAAAACCTTCTTTTTAAAGATAAGTTCTTTTTTTTTTTTTTTTTTTGCCAGACATACTCGTACAAACCATTATCTTACTCTGCAGTTAGTCCCCCTGCAATCAAATAAAGGGCATGGATTAATGGGAGAACCACTAGAAATATTTTAAAGGGATTAACATTAATGGAGGAACAGATTATCTTTCTATCAAATGAGGTTAATAACCAAAATTAGTAGTGGCCCCTCACAGTTAGTCACAACCTTGCAGAGTCTGCTGGAGATTAATCAAGCGAGTTTTTGTATAAAACCTGTAGAATTCTGAAGTGGTTTAGGGTCCTACCTCTCACTCTGAAAAGGATCAAGCCCTTTGGAAGCTCTTACTGCTATGCCAGCTTGAACAACTCATTTCCTCAAGGAATGACTTGTAACCTGAAGGGTTTTCTGCAGCAGCTGGTGCCCAGTTGAACTCCCACTGAAATTCCTGTTATCACGGTCCTGGTCAGCCTGTACATCTGCCTCGTTCACYGTGAAAAATTGCTACAGGATCATTAACACTTTATCTCATAATTAAGTTCATGTAGTAGACTTGAAAAGAGAGTATTTTTTTTTTATTGACTCTATTCTATAAAAACCCGTAATTGCTTAATCCCTTACAATATTTAAAGCAATTAACATGTGGCCCTTATTTGCATAAAGGCAACTGGCGAAGGTGGTTTGGAAAGTCATACTGAGCATCAGCTTGATCTGTGTATTGATGTGACATTTTCTGTAGTCATTGGCYGGCTGTAAATACACGTTAGAAGACCTTTTGCATGTATCAAAGCACTGAGGGCTGTGATGTTGCTGCAGGATGATTATGGTCACTTTTGGCTCATTATTTCGACACGATTCTTCCCAAAAAAGCAGTACCTTTAGTGAGCTGAAATATCCAGGGCTGTATAACTTTTCCTGCTATTGCATGTTTGTGTGCTGAGTCCTTTTGTAGGCACAAGTGTCTTAAGGAGTGCTCTTTGTTGTTTGGTTGGTTTTTTTTAATTAAAACCTTTGGCACAGGGATGGTTCTCAGACTGCATCCAGACAGCCTGGGGGTTACCAGTGGCTACCTGGAGGCTAAATTTTCACAGCAGTAGAAGAGCAAGTCTGTTGTAATTTCTAGTTTCTAAACCCCTGAATTAGTGCAGTGAATGGGGGTAAATGGAGGGCACTGGACACGGTTTTCTATGCAGGTGCAAGCTGGTCCTGTGGATGCTAAAAATTTAAAAGCAGAGAAATTCTTCAGCTTTTTCTCAATATTCTGTGAGGACATTGCTTTCACACACAGACYAGATGGAAACAGMGAAGACGGTTTTGWAAACTATCTCTGTCTGTGCACCTCGGGTCTGCTGTGCAGAATTGTTATGGTACACATCGAAATAATATTTTGAAATAGGTGTTGTGAGCTTTGGCCAAWAGGCCAAGGGGTGGCTGTTCAAAGAACCAATGGTTTTCCTGTCATCTTTGCGAACCAAGTTATAAAAGGGGTCTTTAATTAATAAACGAGGCTCTCGCTCGCTGTTCTCCCCGGGCCTGGAATTTGAGTCGTGTCGTTTCTCGCCGTTCTCGGTACAACAGCGACATGGTCCTAAAGTACAAATCCTACATCTGTTTGATTAAGGGCTCAGTGTGATGGTAGGATATGCAAATTATAAATGCCTACTTTCAACCAGTTTCTTAGAAAAGATCTTCTAACAGATTACACAAGGGCAAAGTATTTAAATTGCCATAAAACCCCATAAAAATCTGGTTTATTTAAAACTCTAGTTGTGTAGCTGCAGTTACAGAAATAAACTCAGTGACTATCCATGTAGACTTATTTTTTAGTACAGACTCCAGTGAAGCATTAGTGGCCTTCAGCATCCCTTCATCTCAGCCAACACTGCAGAGGAGTTGGCGTTCACAGCTTCATGGGCTGAAAGACTTTGGACCCAAATTGCTGCAGATCAAGTGGCTCTCTTGTGTTTTTCCAGCGTTTCAAGGCCACGTTGGATGGGGCTCTGAGCAACCTGGTCTGTGGAAGGTGTCCCTGCCCATGGCAGGGGATGGAACGTGATGGTTTTAAGGCCCCTTCCAACCCAAACCATTCCATGATTTTATTATTCCATGTTCTCCTAGGAGTCATGGCCAGAGTGCTGCCAAGACAAAGGCAGGGATAGTCCTCACGTTTTCTCTCTCATGCAAATTAAAAAATGTTTAGGGTTCCACATGATGTTAAAAATCCCATTAATCCAACCCACAATGYAAAAAACATGAAAAACCCAAAATAAGTAGGGCCATGTCCCCCCTGCCCCCTCTAAATAAATCTGACTCTGACGTGCTCCCCTTGAGCAACAGAACATCAAAGTTATTCAGCTAAGGAGAAACTTTTTTTTTTGTAACAGTTGCGTAGCCAACTGGGTCCCTGGTGAGAAGGTTTTCCTGATAATTTTGCAATAAAGAACAGAAAACCCTCAAAAGTGGTATTTCTGTGGGAGCGTATTATTAGAAAGAATTGGTATTTGAGGAGCTTTAGTTTATTAAAAATGTGCAAGAACTCCTCTGTGTCTAGTTCCATGCCAAGCTTAGTGAAAGGTTAGAAAATTAGCTCCTGTGTGCTGCTTATACAGCTGGATGGATGGAGGAGACTTTACATTTCACAACTTCTTGTTTCTGACAAGTTCCAGTGAATTATTTATGTGGCCACTTATCCTGTAAAGATGGAGCTGAGGGAACAAACTGAGTTCACAAATGCTACCAGAAAGCCTTCAGGTGATAAGATGAAAATGGACCTTGGTCGCTGCTGATCTCAAACCTGGACTCGAATTTGTGGCCTACAGAGGAAGGGTTGTGTGGCTTACATTTTTCATCTCTAACTTGTGAATTTGTGCAGTTTATGAACAATTCATGAAGTTCTATTTATCTTCAGCAATTGCCTTATGAATCAAAGGTTTAACTGGAATAAGATAATGCAGGAAATAGTAAATTTCAATTCATTTTTATGAATCTAATATATATTCCTCATATGAGAGCAGAGATGTGAATACATTAGTGATAAAAATACTAGAAATAAATTACCTATTTCTGTAACCGTAGTTTAATTCTGAAAGTCAGAGATTTTGGCAGATCTGATTTTTGCAGCTCTTGGATTTTCTGGGAGTTGCTACCCTTGAAAGTGAGTGAACAAACCTCTGCAGGTTTTTTCCTCTTTCTTATTTATAATGGGCCACTTGCCAGCTTGATTCTGTATCTCAGGCAATATGGATTCACAAATGAAAGGTTTGGAAAATATTTCATTATTTTCGGGGAATTTATTTTTCTTTCTCTTTGCTAACCAACAGCTTCCCTGTTATTTGGTGTTGATAAAACTGTTTTAAATCCTTTCTCTGCTGCAAACATAGAATCATGTGTGATGTTAGGCAAGTGGTTCTCAATTATGTTAGTCCACACTCCAAGATTTGCTGTCTTCAGTTCTGGACTAATTCCAAATGCTGTTAGGCTGAGGGGCAGATGATAATTCTAAAATCCAGTGGTTAATGAACTACAAAGACTTGCTGGAAACTTGGTCTAGGGGATTGAGAATCAAGCAGTCTTCACAAAAGGTTTTTCCAAACTCTGTCTTTCAGTATTTCAATTAACACTGCAAAAGGAATTTTAAATTTTGTATAATATAAGTGCAGATGTCAGTCAATGAGTTCCTCAAATTTAGGGTGGAAAGTCCGAGGTTGTGGTGCAAATGCTAGCACATTCTGAGGGTGTCACGGGTGCCWGTGTGATCAGACAGCTCTAGAAAGAGTAAACTGCAAAGTCTGCAAGTATGGAAAAAGTACTTCCAAACCTGTACAAATGATTCTACATGAAATATTTTATTAGTTGTGGCACCATCAAAAAAGTTGCACTTGGGGAAACCATTCCTTCAGTTGCTCTGAATCCTGCTGTGGCAATGTAAGAATTAAAGACATTTCATAGCACCAAATACACCCTGAATGTCTTCTGAAATTGCTTAACCAGACTCTCCAGCTCCCACAGGAGCCATCAGTGAGCAGATGACTACTCCCTCTGGTCCCCCAGGGTTCCCATATTTATGGCAAGAGCTACAAAGCCCCTTCTGCAGCACCTGCAGTATTTACGTTCCTTTAAAAGACACACCTGCTCCTTGGCCCAAGAGCTGCATGGTTCATGCTGGCCAACATGGAATTCCTCAGGAGCCTGGCTCTGTGGTCACAGCTAAGGGATCTGGTAGCTCTTTTACAAGGAAAACCAGGATCACTGTCCTTGTTGCACAGGGAAGAAAACCAGTGGAGAGCTGAAGAGAAAGGGGAAGTGGCTGGTGGCATCCTCAGGAGTCAGCTGGAGGTGGCACTGGGTTAAAATGTTCCAGAGTCCTGCCCTGGTTATTTCAGTAGCAACTGTCCCAACTGTAAAGGAGAAAAGACTGATGTCATTGCTTCCAACAATTCCCTTCAACACTTCCATAGCTCTGCCTAAATATAAAAGGAAGTGAAAACAGAAAGGGAAGTGCAGAACCTGATCGTGTTTAACCTGTGAAGAAATCCCTCCACACAGGACAGCAAAAAGACAGCACGCAGACCTGCAGCCTTCCCAGCAGAAAGGYCACCTGAAGCAGCCTGACCTTTTTACCACCTAGAAAGCAACGAGCCATCAGCCCTATCTGAACGGCCTTCGATCCCCAGGCGCTCCCAAAATAACCTGGAGATGAAGCAGATGGATAAAAATCGGGAGGTGCCGGGGA
This sequence comes from Parotia lawesii, assembly GCA_003713295.1. Lineage (NCBI taxonomy): Eukaryota > Metazoa > Chordata > Aves > Passeriformes > Paradisaeidae > Parotia > Parotia lawesii. The sequence goes on along the minus strand of RAHM01000035.1, from coordinate 4,802,211 downwards.
GCTGGGCATGCAGTTGCTTCTTCAAGATGCTTCTTTGAGAGAAGTTGTACATATGCTATAAGTCAAAGTCAGGGGAGAGGAAAATTACAACTCCCCGGAGAAAGGGAAGAGATTAACATTTTATCACAGGCAAATAAGTGGGAAACTCTCGAATTTATAGATATGTAGATACAAGCACATGAAGATATTGCTACTAGGGCATTAAAAATAGAAGTATTATCTTTCTACTCAAAGATTCTACTAAATAGCTATGAATTTCTAATTAAGTGATGTTAAATCTATGTGACAATGCAGTTCATTTTATTATGTATGACTGAAATCTGAAACTTAAATGTAATAATAACTTAAAAGTATGGGCCAAACATCCCAGAATTATTCTCCTGAGTAAAACTATATTGACAAAAAGGTGGCAACTCTTTCTTCTGACATGGAGACGAAAGCATTAAACTATCCAGATGCCAGTATTTGATACACAAAGCCCAAGCAAAGGACAAATTCAATCTAACCAGATTCATTAATCTAACCATAATTCATTAACCCTCCACCACACACAGTGCAACTGGCCTTGTCCTCTCCGTAGAACACACCCTCCAGAAAACAGCGCTCAAGACACTAGAAATTGCCAAGAATTTAAAAGAACTGAAGAAATCTGAAGTTAAACTAAACGCCCACACCATCAGCACAGTACATGTACAGAGTGGTACGCATTTTTTTTTCATGTTTATTGTGTGTTGAAGGTGATTTGTTCATTTCCTTACGTTTGTGTGCTTTTTGTCACAAATTTCAAGAATCCAGAAACCGTCTTTCCCCAGATAATTTAAGGCTACACCTACTGCTGRTGTCCAAAGCGTTGACTGCCAGTGGACTATCACCAAGCTTTGTACCAATGCATGATTTTCCTGGAGACCGTTCATCAAGTGTTTGTGGCACTGAAATTTGTGACACATCCGCCAYCACCACAAATACTTTCCCTGAAGCTCACAAATTTTACTGCAAATGGTTTCTGTGTTCCCTTCCCACTGGTAATGGCCTGAGCAGCCTCACCCAGAAGGAATAAATCACAGTGGATGTGGATGTGTTGGAGACATTCCTTGCTGCAAACACAATATGAATTTTTAAAGCATTAAATGTGTATGTACTATTTATGTCTTCCTTACAAATACATGGAAGCTTTATTTTTAAAGACTTTAAATACATTTTTTACCACTTTCTCTTGGGTTTTTTTTCTTTTGATGCAGCATCTGCAGCACTGACATAGTCTGCTGTTCAGAACAATTATTTTCTCCAATAAATCTTCTTTCCCCTCCAATTCTTCTCCCACATGCCGTAGATCTGTGTTCTTGAGATCTCTTGGTTAGAACAATGTCACACCAGTTCCCAAATTTGGAAATGAACTCAGAAAATATTTTACTACAAAGAGAAAAAGGTTTCCAAATTTAAGAAAACATGAAATAGGCTTTTATTCAGAAAAAAAAAAAAAAATTGAAAAATATTTTAAGAATTAATCCCTGACTGGGAATGTTCAAAACATTGTGTTTCAATGGAGCCGTTTGCTACTTGCCCTTTATTTTGTTCTCTTGCCATGGATAATTTACATTAAATTGGAAAATGTCTCCTTCTGAAGCAACTTTTAAAGTGCATGACTAGACAATTATACTTAAGTTTGTGTATTTTCTTTGTAAGTATTTCCTACAGAAATGACTGAGAATTGTGGCTTTACACAATTATAACTTTGGGGTGGAATCGCCAACATTATTTTTTTATCAAATGCTTTAAACATTGTGTTTATTCCAAAGATGAATAAATAGCAAGGTCTCGTTCTGAAGGTGGTTCCTGTGTGAGAGATACACAGGCAGGTACATTTGGATACACCGTGTTTAGGAAAGGCAATATTGTAATGCCTGGAGCTCTGGAGCAGAAAACAATATTTGGGTGCTGTTCTCTGCTCTGCCACTGAGCGATGGGAGACTGGTGCTTCCTCTGCTGGCTTCTCTCTCTCTGCTCATGATTTCTGTCTCCTTTCTTCTCATCCAAAGCTATTTCTTCCACCAGAACTTTAACCCCAGCTGGGAGCCTCTATACCATACTGATGGCAAAGTTTGGAGTATGAAGGAGCTCTTTTAAGAAAGATCTGACTTGCAGTTCAGGGTTCTTTCATGTGAGGGGAACAAAGGGAAGACAGATATGAAAAACAAGCCAAGGGAACCTTTTTGACAGGGTTTGTACAAAAGGAGTATGTGGGTGTTGAGGCTCCAGAAGACGAGCTCTCATCCCGTCACTTATCACACACCTGATTCTCTAATCAAGGACAGATCAAAGGAACGCACACCTGCACCTGATTTAGTTTTAATCCTGTGAGGAGTTCCCAGCACTCCAGTGAGTATTCACTAATCAACAGGAACGCTCGAGCGCGTAAAGAAAACTTTTTATTAAGTCCAGCTCATGAGATTTTTGTTCTTTTATGAAGGATTTTGGTTTAGCTTTTTTTGTGTGAGCTTCAGCTGCTTATTATTTTAGCACATTAAAATAGTTTTAAATTCTTAATTCTGGAGACTGCCAGCTGGTTGGAGAAATACTTCCAGCTTTGTCCAGACGGGGGAGTGGATAAYGAAACACTACAGGTCAGATTTGGGAAGAAATTGAGATACCTAAAAACCTTTGCGCTGGTGCTGCTGTGAAAGGCACATATTTGGAGAAGAGAARGGAATTCTGAGCTGCTTCACCTGGGAAGAAGGTACTGGATGGCCTTTCCTTTCTTGCTCTCTTTCATAACCCCGGGGCTTCATGGTCATTGAGTGGATGGGCAGGAGAATCTGACTCCTCTGAGTCACTCAATGGGCACCTCTGTGCGAGCCAGGATTTAGCCTAAATAACCTAATGGCAAAAATCTCACCAGGAAGAAAGTTTGCCTCATACTACATCAGCATGTATCATCAAAGGGTGGAAATTTTTTACATGGAAGTTTCTTTTTCAGGTCTTTTTTTATTAGTTTAGTCTTTAAAAACTGCTGACAAAGTAGAAGGTATTGGGCCATATGGCAAACTTATTGATGCAGTCAGTCATATTTAATCAAAATGCTGAAAATTATTTTCTTATAAGAGGGCCTAAATATACAAATTAAGGAAGACTGATGAAATGTTGCCGGCCTTGTGTTTCATTTCTACTCGCTAACCTTCTACCAGCMTCACTTTCTCCTAGAGGGATTAGTAAATATGGCTTTAAATATCTTGAACTGCAGAGTAATGGGTTACTAACTGTAAAATAATTTTTTAGTGATTTAAAGTGAACTTCAGAGTAATGTTTTGACCTCCAATTTACACTTGTTGGACATAAGCCTCCCATTGCCTTCTTTGTGTTGATTTTGGAGTGAATTGGGAGGCTGAAAAGAGCAGTGAAGGAAACCCACAGGGGTGGATTCAAAGATCCATCCGAGGATCTTTACATGAGCTTCATAGGGGTCAGCCTACAGAGTGGGACACACATTTGGAGAGAATCTGTTGGGATAACTTGATAATTTAAGTTTTGATCCTGAAAACTAATCTTGGAGTAACTTTGTACCTCTCAGTAATCTGACAGATTTTAATGAGGTGGAGTAAAATTTTCCAGCCATTAAACACTGCTTCATGTTTGATGAGGAATGATAAATTCTGAAGTTACTGTTTGACATAATCCAGCTTCATAAACTGGTGTGCCTTGGTAAAGGAACATTCCCGAGCAGTTCCACCGAGTCATGTATTTAGGGGATCCGAGATCACACCCTGGGCCTTAAAATAGCAGCAGAAATAGGCCAAGCCCCAAATCCATCAGGAGAGGCAGAGGGATACAGATATGTGCTTTTGAGGTACTTCTGTACATGATAGATGTGGGAACTGCAGTTCAACTTATGAATACTTGGTTGTATTTATTTTCCGCACAGATGAAGAAGTTTATAGGGAGTTTATATTCACATAAAGTTTTTTTAAGGGATCACACGCCTATGATTTAAAGCTTGCCTTCTCCTTATCACCTGATTGTTAACTGGTTTGCATTTCCATCTCCACGCTTAGAACAACTAAGCTCCTACCCCTCAGGAGGTAGCACATCTGTCTGATCCTCACGCTCCCCATCTGTAATTGATACCAGTTTACATGTTGGAGTAAGTCTCASTGGCATTAATTTATTGCAACTGAAGGTTGAGCAGCACAAAAACGTTTGATCTCTACAGACATAATACCTAATGTATTGAGAAGGACAAGGCAGCGTTCTGACAGGTCTTGGTGTTTATTTTTTTTCCCCCCAAACTTTGTCGTCAATAGCTGCTGTCAGCCTCATTTAACAGTAATTCATGCGTTTAGGAACGCTGCGATGCTCTTCTCATTAGGTGAGCATTAGAATTCTTGTAAGATTTGGTTTCCTTTGGGCAAGAGGAAGGGGAAGGAAGCAGGCAGAGATGGCTGGGGATCGCCAAGGGCATCGTTTTAATCAGCAATTTCCCCACTGCCTCTTTGTGTGTGTGTGTTTGCCTCCCGCACCAGCGCTGCCCGGCCGCTGCTCGCTCGGGCTGGGGGAGAGCGCAGCTCTCCGGGACGAGCCCCGGGGATGCAAAGTTGCGACCGCACCGCCGGTGCCCCGGGAAGCCCGGGAAGCTCCGGTCCCCGCGGAGCGCCCGGCCGCGGGCATGGGCCGCGAGCATCCCTCGGAGCCGTCCCCGGAGCCCTCCCCGGAGCGGGCGCAGGTGCGGGCGGGCCCCGCTCGGGCCCCGCGGGTTCCCGGGCGCCGCCGCGCGGCCGCCAGTGCCGGGCGGGGCCGCGCCTCCGGAGCCGGGGAGCCCCGCTCCCCCCGGGCCCCGCGCCTCCCGCCGCCGTCCCGCCGCACCCGCATCCCGCCCCCGCCGCCTCCCCCGGCGCTGGGGCTCCCCCGCCGCTCTCCCCCTCCCCGCCCCAGCCCGCCCCGCCGGGCTTGAAGGTCACCTCCGCCCGCCCGCCGCCGAGCCACTTTCCGCGCCGGCTGGCGAGCGGCAGCGCCTCCGCCCCGGGAAGCTCCGTGTCCGGCCGGTGCGGGGCTCCCGCCGGCCGCGCCCGGGCGGAGCGGAGCGGAGCGCAGCGGGCAGCCGCCTCTGCCCCACCGCCGCAGCGGGGCCGCCCCCGGGGTCTCGCCGCCGCCCGCCGAGGTCGCGGGCGGGCCGGGCGGGGGCCCCGCTGCCGGAGCGCGGCGAGCCCGGGGGGAGCCGGGCGGCGGCGGGGGGCGCGGCATGCGGCGGTGAGCGAGGGCGGCGGCGGCGCTGCCCGCGGGAAGGGGCTGCGGCGGGAGCCGCGTCCCGCTGCCACTTGCCTGGCGGGGCCGCCCGCCCGGCACGGGAGAAGCGCCGCGACCCTTCTCCTCCTCCGCTCGCCTCTTTATGGTGAGTTGGGGCCGCGGCCGCGCGGGGGGCAGCGGGGCCGCTGGGCGCGGAGCAGCCCGGCAGGTGCGCGGGGGCTGCTGCCGCCCCGCTCCGCCGCCGGAAAGTTCCCGGGGCGGCCCGGGCGGAGGGAGGGGAGGGATGCGCGCCCGCGGAGTGCCCGCGGCCGAGGGGGGCTCTCGGGGAGCCGCGGGTCCGGGGCTGGAGCGGAGGGATGGATGCCCGCGGGCAGGGGCGCTCTGCGGGTCGGGGGCACCGCGCCGGCTCCGCTTTCGCCTGCGAAGCGCCGTGCGAGGGGCTGCGGGCAGAACGGCGGCACGGGAGGTGGCTCCCAAGCCCAGGGAACGACGAGGAGCATGGGCATTCGGGGCTCTGACGAGTTGCTCGTTAAAAGAGTGCAGATATTTAACTGCTGGGAAACTACCTGCCTGTAAGTCCTCGGTATTTGCTGATTTTACTGATTCATCAGATCGTTTTCTCCTGCATGCCTCTGTCATGGAAAAAAGTATCGGTGTTGCCTTAATACCCGTTCAGTGCAGGTGTAGTGACACTGCATCCGTGTAAGGTGTCCAGGCAGTTCCTTTAGGATGCCGCTCCTCAGCAGGGGCAGGGCTTTGCACTGRGAGATGGGTTTGCGATGCGAGAGTGGCACACGTCGTGCGGTTCCAAAATTTGTGATGTGGCTGTTGGACATTGAGCTGCCAACTTAACATGGTTCGCGCAGATGGTGAAACGAATGTGGTCTGAAGTTTGACTGGAGTGATTCACATCAGCGAAGTGTGAAAGATCTTGTCCAAATCTGCAGCTTTTGTTTATCTACTCTCTGAATTGCAAATGTGGTGTAGTATGTTACATTCTGAAGTAAGTTTAGTGTTGACTGGTTTTTTCACTTTAAATAAAATTCAGCCTATTTAAGGCGAGATGGATCATAAAACACAGCAGACGCTGCTGATGGTGTCCCGAGAATGTCAAGTACCTTGTTTCGCTTCTCCAGRCTCAATACTTAAAGAGAGGAAAGATACTCTGTGTTTCATTTGTCATTCGGAAGTGTGAAAACAGTTGTATGCATGGGTTGTAAAAATAAAAGCAAGGTTTTGTCGCTCTGTGGTAGAGATTGATGATGTGGATGAATTGCAGTCTAAAACAGAGCTAGCCCTCGTAATCAAATAATTAAGTTTTAGCAATCAAATAGTCATAGCTGCTTGAGAAGTTAYATATTGGGAAGAGTAGTGGGGCTGTGTGAATTTCCAATACGTATGTCAATAGATCATTTAGTTTTCAGGAAAGTGGTTGGTATCACATGCTCCAGTTATCAGGATTATAGTGATTTAGAACAGGTATTTTAAATTTATTTTTATTTACTTTTACTAGAATGTTTTGCATTACTGGGTTTTGGGGAAGCTACTTTTATCTAGGAAATCTGGTTATAGTCGAGACCTACTCGACTTATGCAGGCTTTGAAGGCTGGGCTTCCCAAGTCTCATTTACAGTTTATTCTTCTGGTAAATACGTTAGACAAAGGATCCGGCATTTCCTGAAATGAAATCTGTGTTTCTAATGTCAAGACTATATTTCTTTTTTCTGTTAGTACTTAGCTGATATCAGTAATAGAGCTGACAAATGTAATGAATAAAATTCACAGTATGTTGATGATTTTTATCGTTCTTGTAACTGAAGTACTTGGTGTCCTTGACGTGATGAGGATGCTGCTCTGGCTTTCAGGAAAGGGTACCCTTTAATGGCAGAAATACCGGCAGGAGTCAAGTGTCGAGGACGAGAGTGGGGTTGTTAATTCTCGTGCTTAATGTGCTCTGTTTCCAGCACAGAATATGGGTGCACACGTAGGACTGCGAGGTGCAGTTCCCAGCACTGAGAACCATTCTAGTGATGCCTGCACACTCCATGCAAAATCCCTTCTGGCGTGCGCTGCTGCACAGGAGGGGGAATGTTATGTCCYGAGGCCACGGCTGCCAGTGCTGGTGGGTTTTGAAGTGTCTCCTTGCTCCCTGCACAAAGCCCCCTTGAAGTTAAACACGGACTAGCAAGGCCAGAAGGGACTCAGCCACTCCTGTTGTCAGTCTCTCAGTGTTCCTGCCCAAGGCAGGATCAGCTCGTACCTGTGTCGTCTCTGATGGCACACTTCATGTGCTTTTTGTATTCCCATTCTCCTCTTACTYTTCTTACTGATTTTGCTGTCTTTTCCATGAGTTTTTTTCTTCTTGGTAATGCTCTTACCTATCATCTTCTAAAGAATCTTATCTCATTCTCTGCAAACTCTTCCTCTGCTATGGCCAGTCAGTCTCTTTCAGTATTTTTTTTTCATTGCTTTGTGGGAGACCTACTGCTTCTCTGCCAGGCATATATATATATACATATATATATATATATATTTATATATATGCTGGATTTACCAGGTTTCTGCCTAGGTTTTAGGAGGAATTTAATGGAAATAGTACCCTTGCTCTCTCTTTGTGCAGACAAGTAAGCTTCGTTCAGGACCAAAGAGCTGTTCAGTATCTGCTTGCTCTGGAGGAGGTTGACCTGCTTGGAAATAGAGGAGACCAATGGCTGAGTTAAAAAAATTCCCCTTGGCTAATTTTTCACCTTGTAGTTTGAAATGGCATGATCTGATTTTTAAATCTAACTATAAGCATTATATACTATAAAGGGTAGAACTCCTAAGTGCTGGCCACAGGAAGAAATATTATTTACAGTTATGGAAGGTATGGCTGCCTTGAGCATATTGTTGTCTGAAAGGTGTACTCATCTGAAAAAGATGAATCTTACGTAATTAGGAATAATTCATCACACTACAGCCTGGGAGAATATATAGTAGCTGAAAAATGTGTTTGTTTTATGCATGTCAGAACTCCCTCTACTTAATTCTTGGATCTTGACTCCTTCCCATTCCACGTGGGAGATCAGGATCCTCTTGTCTCACACAGCCTTGTAAAAGTAGGGTGTGAACAAAACTGAAGGGTTAGGAAGCAACAGGACAGACAGGGCTTAAAAAGTGGCAAACAGAGCATTTATTAGGGGTCCTGACTGTTTCTGCTCTTTGTAGGGTGAAATCACAAACATCTGTGGCAGAAGTGACAACTCCATTGTGCAAAATTGGAGCTGTACTATTTCCTGAGAGCAGAAAGCTCCTGTCTCTGAGGATCTTTGCCCAAGTCATTAATGAGAAGACTTTTCTTACTTTTTCTTTCTCTTTGTTTTTAATTCCTTGCATAGTTGCACTTTCTTATGAGTAGTTTCATTCTTTTATTTAAATAATTGAATTTTTCAGTGCCCATGATTATTTTGTTGTGCAAGTCCTCATTCTGGGGAGTATGATGCCATCTCTGACACTTTACGTTGTGCATTCTTGCACATGTTATCAGTAGATAGTGTTTTTATCACCTATTCTGAATGTCTGCTTTTATGGCTAAAAACTGCTTATGAAGCTCTCAATATTTATTACACTTTCCCTTCATAACTATTATTTTGCTAAAATTTACCGTGCCAGAAATGACAACTTATTGCAAATTAGATAATTTTATTTGTGTCCTTCAGGTTGATGCGATAAAAAAGGCATGTAAACTGAAAGGAGGTGGAAAATCCCTTCTGGGGTGCTGGGGTTGACAGCGGTGCAGCAGCAGTGCTGGAGTTTGTGCAGTTGTGTAGAGCAGGAAGGGCTGGTRGTGTTGGATTCACAGGATGGGTTACAGCTGGCCAGCCAGCAACATCAAGTGCCAAAAATAGGCTTTGTCATACTTTGAAATACTATTTTCTGCCAAGTAGGTGTAGTTTAATGTCTCTCTTCTTCTGCTCCAGATTTTGTGCTTTGCAGAGATCCTGTCCAGAAGGAAGAGTGAGTGAAGTTTTTAGGGAATATTCCAAAATTCAAGGTGTTTTGTGAGGTATTGATTTGGCCCGTTTCAAGGGAAAAGAAAACGGTAACTGTTTTGTAAGCATGTGTCTTTCAGAAGTTGGTTAAGTGTCTGTAACATRAGACTGAAGCTCTGTGGCAGTTTTGTCAAAGCCAGTTAAAAAAACTCTGAATGTTTTGCAACTTTGGATAGAGTTCCAAAATCCCGTGTTTACAAACAGCAAGGTGTTCCTGTGCTAATACCTGACAGGAATGTGGTAAATATGAGTTCTACACTGACAGATGTCTCAGGACTTGTCTCTGCCATTCAGTGCCCTAAAATTAAGATAACTCCCTGGGGTGGGAAGCACTGTGCCACAAACTAGGAGCGTGTGTCAGCAGGAGACCGGCTGCAGTCGGCCAGGGAGCTTGAGTAGAAGTGACTGAGCAAACTGATATCCATTAAAAAAATTACCTCTGCTTTGGCTGGGAAGGTGTGGGGGAGCATGGTTACAGCAGGGTGAGCYGAAAGCCTCGGCTGTGTGAAAGGGCAAACATGCAAAACTAAATCACTTGAAGATAAACATCACGGGGCTGGCTGYGGGGCCAGGTGCAGCTGCCTGGGACCAGCAGTCAAACACCACAAATATACAGATTTTCTGTGTCCAGCATGCTTGGCTTCAACCCTCCGGTGCACAACCCCTGGCCAGGAAATTTCAGGATACAGAAAGAAGAGGTTACAGTGCTAAAAAAGTGAATTTCAATGATACAGCCTAGAATACACTCCAAGCAATTGCTGTCTTTATGTTCCTCAGTGTTAAAGCAATGGTAGCGAGAGCTGGAGTCACACAGAATCACACCCACAGAATATTCTGAGTTGGAAGGGACCCAGAAGGATCGGGTACAACTCTTAAGGGAATGGCCCAAGTGGAGAGTTAGTGACTCTCAGCTTTCTGTGTGTTTTGTTGTTCTTTGATTTGAGTCTGTTGCAGTGGTCGTTGGGATTCAAACTTTCCCTTTACTTTTGGGCATTTATTAATCACTTTCCCACTGGATTTTTTTTCTAGAATCAAATAAAGTATGAATGTGTGCTGACAAATTTTCTTGATGAGGACATCCATAATAGCATACTCTCCTAGTTGCTGGTTCCATAAGTTTTCAAAGGATTTTATTGTCTCTGAGTTCAGTCTCTGTATTAGTTGTGAGCAAACATTATATGGTCAGAACAGTAAGAAGCTGGCCTGAAAATACTTTTTTTTTCTTTTTCCTGAGAAATTTGGGAAACYCATACTTGATGTAGACACTTCCAACTCTAAATGCATTTTTTTTTTTTTGAAGGTGTGAGTGTGTGAAAATGTGGGTGGGAAATTTAGGACAAGGTTTAAACAAGGAAGTGCTACTATTTCAAATTAAAGTACTCCAAAAGTTAGAGCAGTTGTAGAGAAGGTGGAAGAACCCCTGTGTACAGGTGGAAGGAGGGGTGGTTGTGCTGGACAGCTGTACTTTTGTTAAAGGAAAAAAAGCTTTGCTGTGTTGAAATCAACCCCATCCTCACACGAGCTAAAACACTAAATCCGCACGTGCTGCCCTGGTGGGAAAGCCCAGTGCAGGTGCAGTTGGTTTCCCTGGACTTGGCTCATCCTGTGGTCTGTCCTTTGGGTGTTTTAAGGCTTTTTTATCTTTCCTGCAGCTTACACATGAGAAACACCTGTAGGAAACAAGTTACGTGTGTAATGCTGTTGGCTTACAAAACTGGCAGTCTGTTGTGCACCTCAAACAGATCCAGAGCCCTGGATTTCAAACTAAAACATTGTGTAATTGTCTCGTTGTCTTGAAAAAACATATCTTTTCTATGTCTGTTCAATGATTAATGACAGTCATCCCTCACGAAAGTGGTTTGGCTGGTGAATCAGCGTTACTCTTCCTCTGGATGGCCAGTTCTTGAGTTTCTGCTTTTATCTTTTAAATATGCTTGGTTAAATGGGCTCTTAGGTGTCTGAGTTTTTCCACATGTTGTAGAGGATTGGCAATTTAGGGTTTGAGGAGAGAGAAATTAGACAATGCTGAATGGCATTGATCCAGGAAAAAGGGTTGGTAGTCTCTGTCAGAGCCAATACTGATATCTTTGTCTGCCCTGTTCATTCACTGTTTTCGTAGTTAGCATTCATTCCTAAATTAAGGATTATGCAATATTGTGGAGACATTTTGTTGAGCAAATGATTTTGATTGTAAACAAGGAACCTGTAAACAGCCCCTGTATGAAATTGTAGAACACAGCATTAAACACTGCTTTCAGAATAATCTTTTTATCTTCAAATGGATGTAATTCTGTAACATTTGCCTCGGGATGCAGCATAGCCTKTGTGATCTTTGACCACAGAGCAGAGTTTACGGTCTTCCTCCTTCTGTGAGAAAAGGTATTGAAGCATCAGTTTCAAGTTGTGCTACTGGGTGGTTCTCTCTGCTCAGCGTCTCAGGAAATAACATGAAATACTCTCTCCTGTTACAATGAAACTCTACAGTGAAGCTCCAGGATTTTTTTAAAAAATAGTGTCACTCCACTAGAGGCAGTCCACTGYGCGTGTGAGTAGTTACTTAAATGTCCTCTCTTCCAACATGGAAGATAAGCTGCCTAAAATGTCATCTACCACATGGTGATACCCATTTTGAGCCTGCAACAATATAAATGCTAAGGAAGTCCCAGAGTGCAGTTTGAATTGAGCCACACAGAGTGACCCAGCAGGAAGATGAATGGATCTAGATATCCTCCTGATCTTTCTGTGATATTAGACCCTTTTCCCAGTCCTTAATTTCAGCCACTCTCCAAATGGCTCCTTCCCTTCCTGATGACCTGCTCTCTGTTGCCATCGTGATGGTGTGTTATTCTGCAGCTGCCTCCACGGGGGACCCATTGGGTTTGCCCCGGTCATTACAAGTGCTGGGCTCTTGCCAAATACCCAAATTGTCCGTATTGCATGTTTCACACACTTGCTTCCCCGTGAATGTCCTCAGCTTAAAACCAGATGAATTCATTCTTTTTGTTTTCCAGTCCCCGATATTACCTGGGGGTTTTCGATGTACGTTTTTGTCTCGTTATTTCTATTTTACAACGTTGCTTTCACTTCGTTTCGGTGCTGAATCTCTGGCTGTAGCTGGTTATTAAGGATCCTGTGGTGTTGGGGTGCACTGTGTGCTGGAAGAGAGATYGGCCCTGAGGGCCGCAGAGAGAGCCTCTTTCTTGGACCCAGAGGTGACCCTGGGAGTGCATCCAGGTCACCAGGGATGGGCTGAGAGAGGATTGTGGGTTTCTGGACAGTGCTGGRCCTATGAGATGTGATAATTGTAGTTTGTGACCTTATAGGGTATTGTTTACCTGTTMYCATMAYAGGCAATGTCTGTGCACTRCCCCAGGTGATTGGGGGACACTGAGGTGAACATCTTTCCTGTTTATATGATGTGATATCCTGKTGGGTGCTGGTATTTAGGGAATATTCACTGTGCAATAAAGGCTTTGCACTTCTCCATCTTGTGTGTGAAGTCCATGCCCTTGCGTGATTACTGCACTGTGGGACTCTGGGAGAAATCAGCCCTAAAGCCACATTCTCAGGTGGGGCAGAGCAGGACTTCCCTGTCCCCTGGTGCACGGAGCTCTCTGGGGCACAGGGCACAAACAGATCCTCCTGCTCCGCATAAACCTTGTGCTAAAATCACATATTCTTTGATACTGAAGCTGTCTTTTACTCCTCCCACTGTAAAAAGCCTCCAAATCAGTCGGCTTTGGTGCTGGTATGATCTTTCATCCTCACTCTGGGATCTGCCATATCCAATGAGGCACTTGATTAATCGTTTCTTCTCGGGACATATTGGTTCAAACGGGCAGAATGATGCAGTCAAGTAGTTTGGCTCCTTCAAGCACTGTGGGCATCATTTTGTTTTCAGCAATTGCCATTTCTCTGCAGGAGGGTTTGTAATCAACTTCTGATGATAACACTTYTTACATGTTTGCCTTTTAATGTGGTCTAGCCAGAAGTTTTCCCCTTCCCATTGTTTCAGTGCTCATGGTTGTGTTCCTGCTTTTGAATCGACTCAAACTGCTGCTTCACTGCAGCCACAGAACTGCCTTCTTTAAAATATGTGTGTGTGTCAGAACCTGAGTGGATTTTAAAAAGGACTCAAGCGTTGCTTGAAATCTCATTATGTACAAACTTGGCTGTGTGGGAACCTAAATACTTTATTATGTTCTAAATACGAAGGTGCTTTTCTGCTATAATGAATCCAGATTATACCACAACTGAGTTTTGGTGCTGTGATATAAAGGGTTCTGCAGGACTGGGGGGCAGCTGTAAAGGACAGCGAGGTCATGATCCCATCTCTGAGTACCAGGTAAAAACCCCATCTGGAATGAAAAGAAAGGATTTAAAACCATTTTAAAGCTCAGCAATCAAAGTGATCAAATTTAGGAAAATACAACATCACAGTAAATATGTGTAGGTAAAACTCAGGTCTCTCCAAAGTTAGTGGTTAGCAGCACCCCTGTTCCAATCAGTGCTATTGCCTGGGCTTGAGCTGCAAATTTGTTTTCAAGTGGTGACCACAGAGCTGTGATGGCCCTGTCAGGGTCACGAGCTCAGCTTGTGTCTGACTGACATGGGCCTGACAGCCTGGGGGGGCTGGGGTGGGATTTTTAATGATTGTTGTGTTGGGGGGGGGTTGTGTTGTTGAATAAAATCACAATTCTTTATATCACTGTTCCTTTATAAACATGTCTTAAACCATGCAATTTTTAAAAAGTTTATCTAGTAGTCAATAGGATGCTTTGCTGTGTCACAGCTCTGCAAGCAGGCAAAATAAAGGAAAATTAAGAAGTTTCCTTTGATATTAGAAGCAATGTAGCCTTTTCTTCTCTTTCCATATTTGCACTGCTACAAAGCAGTMGACTAAAATATGAATCCAAATTTCTAATGCAAGTTTTTCTAGCAGATAGGAAATCTTAAAATTGTAAAAATTGTTTCCCCATTGAAGCCACTAAATATTTTGGCACTGACTGTACAAGAAGCGAAAAGGTTGGGCACTGATTTCTAATGTCAAAAAAATATTTATTGAAGTTTTCTTAGGGTGAGGCTATCTTTCAAGTTGCTCAAGAGTTATTAAGGTACAAATTAGACTGAATAATGCTTTCTCCAGTCCTTGGAATAGTTCTCACATGAACTATTCCATAGTACATGACCATGCTGTTCACAAGGAAGTAATAAATGCAAGTGAAGAAGAAATGGAGAGCAAGTAAGAAAGGTGATAAACTCTTCCTACCTGCAGATTTCAGACTTCTGGTTGCCAAAATCAAACTGCAGTCCCCTGTGCTCTGCTCTGAGAGATTCACACTTTGCCAGTAAAGGAATGCTCTATTAGTTGCATAAGTGGATGCATCTTTATTAGCCGAGGTAAATTTTAGGTGGTAAATTGGCTGCTTTATTGCTGTACCTGTGTTTAAATCAAAGCTGTCATATCAGCAGGTCTCAGTATTGTTTTAAGAAGCACATTCTCAGCCAGTGTTTCCACATGGCCAGAGCAAATGACTCCTGAGTTATGTTCTATTAACACCTCATGCATTTGCTGGTTCCTTTGCTACTTAAAATGCCACGTAGTTTGATCTCATGTTTCTTCTTTGAAGGCCTCCAAAGTGAGCCCAAAAAGCTCTGCAGACCTTCTATCATGTAAATAATTCGGAAATTCTATTGATCATAACAGGGAGGATGAACACTTTTGATGTCCTTTAACCACGTACCATTTGTGCTTCTCCTCTTACCTCCCTCATTAGTTTTGCCAGTACACATCAGGGCAGCTCACGGTGGAGCCTGCAGCTTTGAGGGTCATTCTGAGGCCTCTGAATTGATAAAAGGAAAGCTGGTCTTTTTATATATATWTTTTTTTAATTGTTATTGCTGKTTTTTTAATGCCCCAACCCTGATATTTGTGCAATGGCTCTGGCAGTAGCACGTGCTGGGCTGACTGGGGCAAACAGTGGTCCTGTGGTCAAAACTGGCTTTGGGGATCTCCAAAGGATGTATTTTTCCTCTCACTCTSCTGGAAGGCTGGCTCTTGTCATCTGCGAGTTTGAAGAATCTGGAATCACCTTTTAAAGAGTAGGAGACTTTTAGGGTAATAATGTATTCCCCCTTCTTTTCTTTCTTTCTTTTTTTTTTTTTTCCCCCTAAGAATTTTCTCTGYGGATGTTTAATATATAAGAAGTTTCAATAATTTAATAAACTGTCTCAAATGAGGAAATTGAAAGGGAATTCCAAATGAATGCTATAGCACAGTGCTCTCGCTGCTTGACACTGGGGTATGGGTGGTCCTGCCTGGCACGATGCTGGAAGAGTAAGAAATAGGCAGGGTGGTGCACTCAGTTAAACACATAAATGCTTACAGTAGAAATGTACCCAAATAATGCATTCAAAGGGTGAATTTGTGGTTTTCATTTACCTTTTCACAACTGTGAAGTGTGTCTAGCTAATGAGCCAATAAAAGGAATTGACCTTGCAGCTGATGGTTGATTTGGAAATACAGAGGAATTGAGGAAGGTATTTGTGAGCTGCACTAAGCACAGCCTGGCAATTGTTATTATTTGATGCTTTGCATCATTGTTTCTAATTCTAAATTTGTGCCTCAGTAACTGAATGCAACACATCTGAGCTGCTGACACTGTGAATTATGATTTTGAATTCCTTCTATTTTGCGTTTAAATTGTCATCCATAACTTTGTGTTACAGCACACACGAGGGAGGAAATGCTAAGCTAGGATTCCTACAGAAAGCATTCRATGAATTTATCACACCCTTTTCAAACAATAAATTTAGAAGTGCATGAAGATTTATGGAGTATTCCCTATTCACAAGGATGCCAGGTTAGGAGCTGCCTGTATTAGGTGGAACTTCTGACTTTTGCAGGCTGTGGGTTTGAAAGCTGTTCAGTCTTTGGGACCATATTGTGGTTATCAAAATGCCTGTGTTGATTGTGTTGAATGACAAGAGATAGTGGATCTTCTCTGCTGTGTTTAGGTATCACTCTCCATAGGAGGGGTGCCAGGTGATTAGTGTGTTATCTTTATACGTCTCCTTTGGCCACAGTGCTAACACAAATAAAATCTGTTATTTTAACTGGCTKATCATTACTGTGAAACAATACTTGCCATTGTGAGCCTGGCCTGAGTGACAGCTCCATGTACAGTTTTGGATAGTAAATGGGCAATACTAGTCTTTTGTTGGCAAAGAAATGAGGGAAATAATTATTTGAATGTAAATTGTGTGCCCTATCACTGGGTGTTTTTATACAAATTAGGCAAAAGTAATTTCCTGTGATCCTTTAGAAGTCAAATATGGAAGAGAGGTATATTTGTGTGAATTGTTTAACCACAGAATGTCACACACATTTCAAGATTTGCAAGTACAGAATAACTGGTTTAATTTGTCATATTCAGAGATGGACAATGTTAGTTTTTTATGCAGCCCATTAGATAGGAAAAAACCTGCTGAGGACAATAAATCCTAATCTTGAGAGAAATGCATTTGCAGAAGCCAGCAGATGTCAGTATGTTCTTGTCATACAGCCCTTTTGTTTTACACAGTAATTTCCCTGGAATTAAATAATGCAGAAATAGTAAGTGTTGTAACACGATGTCAATACAGGCCTGTTTAGTTTCAATACTTTACTGGAAAGGGKTTTTTTTTCTGGACCTAGGCTGGCATGACCTCCACGTACACACCAGCTCTCACTGTGTATAACTCCTCCTCAGACCGTGKAAGGAGTGGAATGTAAAACACTTTGCCAAGTGAGGATGTGTCATTGATACTATTGCACCTTAGCTTCTAATTGAGATTTTTGTTTCTCTGTGTAGGTTTCCTTCCTGCATTGTGAGGCATTTTGAGAATGCTGGCACACTCCTTTCTGTTTGCCTAGCCAGGGAATGTGTTTGAACTCTAATGTGTCTAATCAAATCYGTCTCTCTAATTTGGAGATTATTTTGCCACTGTTTATACATGGTAATAAAAAAACCAGATGAGCTGTTCCTTGTCTTCCTTGCATTTCAAAAATCAATACCATTATGACATTGTGGAGAAGACTCTCCCTTCCCTGAAAGTGCAAAATGGTGGCAGGGAGCGTGAAAGGACGCAGAATTCCTCGTCTGGGGTGCTCACCATGGTGAGCTGACCCCAGTTTTTAAAACAGGGACTGTGGCAGGTTGCCAGGCTGCCCTTTTCAGGTGCTGGGCAGATGGAGCTTTTCCCAGGTGTGCAGGAACAGGTGGGACCTGTGGCCAYGAGCAGGAATCCGCAGCCTGCTGCCGGGGAATCCAGGCTGAACCCCTGCCTGGGACAGCTCCATGGGCAGCACAGGTGTCGTAGTTGGACACGAAAAGAACCACGCAGACYCAGCTCAGTTCAAGACAGAAAAGAAGCCAGGAAAAGCCCCCACCTGTTTATTTTACTTCATATATATATGTTCTTAGGAATGACCGTGGATTGGAGGATGAGGTTACCACCTCTCCAACCACACTGGTCAAGTGAAAAACTCCATCAAACTTCTCCGCCTCAGGAGAAGGAATGAAAACAAAAAGGAACGGTCAGCCAAACATAACTGTGTTCACAGAAAGTGCGTGAGAACTCCATCMCAGAAATGAAAACATCAAAAGACTGCAAATCTCAGGGCGACAGCACAGGGACCACCCTGAAACTCCCTCTGAGCTTGGGCTCCTTCCTCCCCAGGGTTTGGCAGGGCTGTGTCTCTATGCAGGGGTGGACATTCTGCAGCTCAAAGAAGGCACCTGGGCTCCTTCTGACCTCAGCTTCGGTCTCACTCTGGTAATTGTGGCCATTGTCCAGCCCAGCTTGCCCCCAGTTTTGGTCACCTGGAGCACTCAATGTCTTCACCAAGAATCCTGTCTGAAGATAAAAGGCCCTTTCCTTCAGCTTTTCTTAAGGAGCTGATGTCAATTTTGGCCTGGTGTGTTCTTTTTTTGTAAATTCACAGTCATGAAATAGCGTAGCTGTCACTTCAGGGTTTTTAATTATATTTCCAAGGAGAAATTTATTTTACATTTTCTCTTTCTTCAAGTCTCTCTTCAAGCTCTGTCATCTTAAAGTGTTTGTTTTACGTGCCAGACCTATTCTTTGTGACTTACTCCTTGCTTCTCCTCATCTCGGACTGTTTGGGTGATTTTCAGTTCATGCAAATGAGGATCAAGGCAGGCAAGATAGCTAAAAAAGACATCTCTGGAGTACAGAACCCCCAAAGTACAGCATTACTGAGGTTTTAGGCTGGAAAGAAGGTATTTCATTTTCAAAGATTGGTTTTATTGCATTTGCCCTCAATGCAGTTTCTACAGATGTTGACAAGCACCCAAAATCCTATTAAATATAATGTTTAAATTAGTTCTGAGCAACTTTTTGCATGATACGCTAATGTTATTTCATTCAGATTTTGTCTTGCTCTCCTAGAGCTGAATGGAAGATATCACAGAATTATAGTTCTCTTTTCATTTTATTATAGGGGGAAAAAAAGGACAGTACAGCTATATGGGTGTCTGCATGTGCAAAGTTTAAATATGTATTTATCTTATATTTTTTTTAGTGAAAATAAAAAGCAAAAAGCATTTTTCCACCACTGAATTAAAAAATAAGAAGCTGTATCATGTCTTGTTTTGAGGTCTTTCCTTCCATGGCAGTGAAAGCACTTTCTGATGGTTGACTCATTAACAGCCTCCTGAGGATGCCTTTTGAAAACCTGCAAAATATACATGTACTTAACTCCTCTGTGTAGCTGGCAGCGCTGCTGCACCTTGGGCTCCTGAAAATGAGGTTCTTGGCAAAAATGGTTGGAGTTTCCATCGTGCTTTTGCACACTTAACATCAGTACTGAAAAACGGCATTTCCCTGAAGCTCTTGGGCAGCCTGAAGGATTGGTACTGCAGCTCCTGCCCTGCTGCACACAGCAGGTTCASCTGGGGAGATGTAGGCATTAAAAATGGGGAAATTAAGGGAGCTGGTTTCCTTGTGGTTATAGAGACGTGTGGATCAAAGTGCCAGAGTGATACAATAAATCTTCAAGTTAATTTTGATCAGTTACTTACCGACAATGCTCTTAGAACTTTTCAAACTTTATTTGTTTCCAATACAACTTTCATTTGACTGGAATTTACGCTTTCCTGTGGGCGTGCATTTGTACATTTTGGAAGAGATTAATGGGRAAACTATTCAGAAATGGACGCATAAAGCCCTAAGCAACACTTCTATGAGTGGCAGGTGCTTTGATGAAAATGGACAGTTAACTTATTGGGAAATAGTCATCTAATATGGTAACTGGGGACAGACCAAGTAAACCAAACCAAGAATGCATCTCTACAGACATKTCTCTTCCTGAAATAAATGAAAAATGTGATCCTCCTCGTGGGAGTGAAGCGAGGTGTTGTAAAGGTGACGTGTCCTAGGAAGACAGAATTGATACCTSTCCATGGAGCATTGACAGAAGCCAAACCTGTGATTCCCTGGCAGAGCAGCCCTGCTGCAGCCTCTTCAGCAGGGGATGCTGAAAGCGTGGCCAAAATTATATCTGTGACATAATTTTCCATACAAGGTGATTTGGGAGACATTAGTAATGAAACTCTAGAGAGTTCCTTGTTCTGTTCTCTAAACTACCTTATTTCTTATATGCAGAAATAATATGGAGTCATCAGAATAACAGAGGAATTACAAGATATTCTTAGCAGTAGAACTTCTGATTGCAGTTCAGTTTTAACAACAAAATTCAGCAAAACCTTTTAACTTAAAGATTATTTTTTTTAACTTGGCAGTAGCTTATCCTTCCTAATTCCTTAAAAGTTTCCTTTCGCAGGGCTTTCCAGGACACCAGGCAAATTGTCTCTTTCCTCTTTTTCTTTTACTGTCAGGTGCTGTGAGAGCGCTTCTCTTAACTGCACTGGGGAAGCAACCAACTAAACTTTGTAGGAAACCCCAAAATCTGTAGGAACCCCCACATTCTTAATAGGTAACTCTTTGTCCTCTACATTTCGCATATCTGGTGCATTTTTTCTGGCCATGGAAACAGCAGCTCCTGCCAAGGTGCTGCAGCTGCCCCATCCCCTCAGTGCTGAGCAGGTCCAGCTGTGCAACTTCTGCCGCACTGCTGCAGGGTTTGTGTCCAGCTGCTGGCTGCRTATTCCACAGATTTGGACCTAAAAGAGAGGATCACCAAGTAAAACCACCCCTGAAAGCAGCGGTATGGATGAAGCCACGTTCTAATCACAGACRATTTAGCAGYGTTAMATAGASCCTCAAATTCTGAAATTGCATGYTCTGGGCAAATGAAGAATAATCTCCYCCAGCACAGGTGCAAATTTATCCTGTGTTAGCATTATTTCATTTGTTCCAAATGGAATTCATAGAATTCCTGAGGACCACAGACCGAAAACTACAAAAATACTTGAGAAAAGTCAAGTCTCATTCCAGTCTTTCTCATGATGGAAGAGTCAAGACTGCATGATGAGAAGGACTGTGAGCTGCACGTCACACAGCACTGGACCTGTTCCTCCTGCCTCCGTGGCTTCTGGAAAGCTCATGGAACGGCCTCAAGGGAGAAGAAATTGATGGCACTAACTGTTGATTGAAAGAAAACATCCAAACTGTGAGTCTCTTGAAGTATAAAGAGAGAAGAGGTGAAGTAGGTATCACTGTAACACACATGTCCCACCACACCTGGAGCTAATCCTTCAGCCTCCCACCCCAGCAGGGCAGCAGCACCAGCTCTGCTGTTTCTCCAGGAGCAGCTCTTGCTGGAGACCAGCCCGAGGGTCAGCAGCGTGGCTGTGGTCACTGGGAGGAGTGCAGCCGCCTCAAGCACAGCTTCCTGTTCATCCTTCTCTGTTCCAGCACTGCTGCTTTTAGAGCCCAGCACAGCAGCCCTGTGGCACGAGGGGCAGCGCCTGCCTGGCACCAGTGGGGTGGGCTGACCCTGGCTGGTGGCCTGGTGCCCACCACAGATCACTTCCCAATTGTCCTCGGGGGGGAAAAACAGCCAACTTGATTTAATTTAGTGCCAATTATAATAGAGCTGGGTAGGGAAAAAAAAAGAGAGGAAACACTTTTCCTCCSTGACTCAACTTCATTGTCCACCTGTGCCCAGGCAGGGCCCTGGGCTCCCTCCCTGAGCCCCTACAGCCACCGTGTCTCTGGGAGAGAAGGGTTGGAGCAGCCCTCTGGTCAGGAATTAGCAGCTGGTTTTGGCAGGGATGTTGTTCCAGGCTGGACAGCGGCAGTGGGAGCTGCTGGTGCCCCCCTGGAAAGGGAACTCACTCTGAACCTTGCTCCCATTTCTAACCTGTCCAGTCACACCTCAACTTGGAGATTGCTACAGGACATGTTGAGAATGATTTGGTTTTTAAATTAAGGATGGACTTTTGTTAAGTTGAACTAACAGGCAGCATAGCGTAGGAGACAATTCTCTTTTTTTGGGGTTTTTTTTTTTTTTGGGGGTTTTTTTGCCTGCTCTGTTAGGCTGAAGGAGCTCTGCTGTGCCACACTTTCCTRTGTTCCTCGGCAGAACAACTCCTCTGGTTTTGGGTGAAGTAGGGAAACGCGTTTTGCTGACTGGTGTACTTCATCCTGGGCACAGATCTGAGGTGTATTCAGCATAGCTGCAAATAAGTCACTATTTTTAATGTGAGATTTCAATAGTTAAACACCTGCAGGGATGTCTGTGAGCAGCTGCTGATTAAAAAAAAACATGCAGCACATGACATAGTTTCCTCCTACTTGAGGTATTGTAGTGGGAAATAAAGGATGATTTCTCACATAGTTGTTTTCAAACCCAGATTTTTTCAAGTTTTAGGCAGCATCATGAAGTGTTTTAAGCTTTGCATGTTAGACATTTCACTGTGTTCAGTAAATTTCTCTCACTGGATCAATTTTTGAGGCTCAATCCTCATTTAGAAAAAAAAAAGGGGGGGGGGCAGTTTTGATTTCCCAGAGGAGAAAAATGTTGTTTGAAGGCTAACGCATACAAGAAGTCTGTGCCCATGGAGGGCTYCCCTTGAAGAGAAAAACAGGTCCAAGGCTGGGCCTGTGGAACCCTGATGGTGCTCAAGGGCAGTGACCTCGTGGAGCAGGCTGGAAACAAATGTTGTGGTGCTGGGGCTGGTGGTTATTCACGTCAGAGGAGCACACTCAGTGAGCCTATTTCATTCAACTCGAGTATTCCTTGGAGGCACCACCCACTGGCACCCCGTGCAAAGGCCGGGCTGTCTCTGCTCCAGCACTCTGGAGGTTGGCTGGTTCAGTAACAGAATACCCACAGAGGCTGCAGGACCCCCTCAGCTGCCCAAATGTAAAGGTGTTCTGTCCTGAGACACTCGCTTTGCCCAATTTGATAGGCACATTGCTATGTTCTGAGTATATTAAAAAATACAGAGGTATTTTTAGCTGCTGTTGGTATTAGAATGATTTATTCTTCATGCCAGTGAAAGGAGGGTGAGAGCAAAGGCTCTTGAATATTTTAGCAACATAATTTTGATCTATTGGAGGAAGTTAGGAARATTATATGGCCTTCTTATTCAGAATATGGCTCATCAGGGTGGTGCCTGTCCCAGGAATCACAGGAATCTGTGGTGTATATCAGGAGACTGATCTARTAACTGATAGGAACTTGCTTAATTGAAACAAATTACTGTCAAGTTCTCAGGACCTCGTCATGGGGTTTTATGCCCTCCCAGTGAGGCAAGGCAGAAGAATGATCTGACTCTTTTATTTCATCTGTGGGTGGTATTTACCTGGTTGTTGCCCTGAGATTTGCAGTCTTTTAATGTTTTCATTTCTGTGATGGAGTTCTCACGCACTCTCTGTAAACACAGCTATGTTTGGCTGACCGTTCCTTTTTGTTTTCATTCCTTCTCCTGAGGTGCAGAAGTTTGATGGACTTTTCATTTGACCAGTGTGGTTGGAGAGGTGGTAACCTCATCCTCCAATCCACAGTCATTCCTAGAAACATATATATCTATGACATAAAATAAACAACTGGGGGCTTTTTCCTGGCTTCTTTTCTGTCCTGAACTAAGCTGAGTCTGCGTGGTTCTTTTCGTGTCCAAGCACGACACCTGGTTTTAGAAATTACAAGGTAGGGCTGGAGAAAGTAGCGGGTTTCTGTTTAGCTGCAGGAGGAGGGTTGGTTGGTAATGGGTTTTCTGTCAGCGACGTCTGTGAAGGTTGAGCTCTGCTTAGCTGGGACAGAGCTCAGCCAGAAAGCAGAGCAATGTCAGTGGGGTGTGTGTGGTCTAACTCCTGGCATCGGGCGGGGGGGATTGGGATCCATTCTGGAAAGCTCCAGACGCTGCCAAGCTGCCCTCAGGCTGTGGTGTGTGCTGGTGGAGAGCAGGGCTTTGCGCTGCTGAGCAGGCAGGGGCTGCACGGGGCTGAGCCAGGGCACCCTCGGCATCTGGCAGCGCTGGGAGTCTGCTTTGCAGGGCTCTGGGATGCTCAGATTTGCAGTTTGCGACTGCACATGGCAGTGTGAGCACCCCATGAGACGAGCTGGGTATTCAAAATACCTGTTTCTTCCCTTTTAGAGCAACTTCTAGGATCTGGAACAAGATTCGTTATGCTCTTTGTGGTAATGGACCAAAAAATAGCCATTAAGCCTCTTTAGGGAACAGTTAAAAAAATTATTTATTTTTATTTATTTACTTACTCATTTACTAAGATCAGCACTTTGTATGTTGAGAAGGAAATAATTTGACATTCTGTTATAAATTCTTTGGATTCTGGGTTTATGTTGTGTAAATTCTATTTGTGCAAACTGAATACAAGCCTAAATTTGAATCATCAGTTTCCTTCCCTATGAAACTGATACCCATTTAATACTCCTTTCATGGTGGCTTTCAGCTGAAGCTCTGAAGGGGTTAGCAGCAATTTGTTTCTCCTGTCTGTAGCTGAAGTTTCCTTGAAAAGTTTCATTAACACGCTATCATGATTTAAAAATAGAAACTTGAGAGAATTACTCCAACTCAAGTAATATAATGCATCAAGAAGCTTTTCATTTTATATTATAATTATTCCAAAGCACTTCAACCTAGCCACTTCTCCATTATGAGAATTCTACACCATTTTGTATCCAAAATTGCATTTCTCAGAAATTCTATGTCTGTGTGTAGATTGCTTGCAGTGCTCCTATTGTCCTTGTTTCTTCTCTGCTGTGGAATTAAACCCCAATGCTTAGAAAACTCTTAAATGAGTTTTGTTGCTCTGTATATGCACAGAAGAGCAGAACGAAGCAGCCAAAAGTCTGCAGTGCCCTGTGGGTTGGAGAGCATGACATGGGGGATTTCTTGCTTGATGGGGTGCTTTGCAAGCCCTACTTCTGTTAGAATTCTGCTCAGGAAAAGTTCATTTCTCTCTTTTTTTCCCCTTCTCTTCAGCCCCCCAAAAGAAGAAACACATATTCTTCATAGCATGCTGCCAGCTGGACAGCCCTTCAGTGTTTAGCCATAAACTATGCGTATAGTAACTTCACCTAAACATTTGTTGGTGTTTTAAATACTAAATAAATAAGCATTTCCTTACTGCTGTGCTAATTCAGTGACACCCTGTCAGCTTCTTTGGATCCCAAAGAATTCTCAGGCAGCTGGTTAAACTGAATTGAAACTCAGCTTTGAAAATACAGTTTGCCTGCTGGCTTGACACTTACAAATGTCTACTATTTATTTTGGGCAGCAAATTATTAATTTTCTTCTGGGCACGTCTTTTGCTTGTTTGGGGTTAGTTTTGTGTAGGGGTTTTTTTTTGTTGGTTGGGGTTTTTTTTGATGTGTGTGTTTACATACAGTGCAGATTGAACAGAATCAGAGACTGGCACAGGCAGGAAGGGACCTCTGGATGTGCTCTGGCCCAACCCCACTGCTCAGGCAGGGACACCCAGAGCTGGCTGCCCAGGACTGTGCCCAGGTGGCTTTTGGGTGTCTCCAAGGTGGGAGACTCCACAGCATCCTGAGCCAGGGCTCAGGCAGCCTCCCAGAGGAACAGTTCCTGCTGTTCTGAGGGAACCTCCTGGCTGTCAGTTCGTGCTCATTGCCTCCGGCCCTGTCACTGGGCACCCCTGGGAACACCCTGGCTCAGTCACGTCCTTACCCTGCTTTCAGATAATGAGGTTCCCCCTGACCCTGCTCCAGGCTAAGCAGTCCCACCTCTCTCAGCCTTTCCTCACTTGAGACACGCTCCAGGACCTTCATCAGCTCAGCAGCCCTTTGTTGGACTCTCTCCAGCACTGCCTTGTTTCTCCCGTCCTGGGGATGCCAGAACTGGGCACAGCACGCCAGGGGTGGCCTCAGCTGTGCTRGGTAGGTGTTGAGGGGGGTGTTCCCTCAGCCTGCTGGCAGAGCTGTTCYTCGTGCAGCCCGGGATGCTCTGACCCTCCTTTGCAGCCAGGGAATGTTGCTGGCTGTTCAGCCTGGCAGCAGCACCCCCAGGGCCTTTCCAGCAGAGCTGCTTTGCAGCCCCTTGGATCCTGGCATTTATTGGTGCCTGGGGTTGTTCCTCCCGGGTGTGGGACTTTGCACTTCTGTCAGCCCATCTCACCATCCTGGTGGGGATGGCAGCACAGCCCTCTGGTGGATCAGCCAGCTCTGTGTCACCAGCAGGCTTGCTGAGGTCACACTGTGCCCCACCCTGACATCCACAGTGGAGGTGTTAAACAGGACTGAACCCGGTGTTGACTCCTCTTAGTGGGAGGTTGAGGCACAGCCTTACACAGAGCTCACTGGTGCTCTGGAACTCACAGCTACTCCAGAAGTTATCACCTTGCTTTTTCATCTCCTTTCCACATCCATCCCTCCAGCCTCGCCCTCACCGCAGGTTTGTGGGAGGGAGCTCAGCAGCGTTCCCTGATTTCCTTCTGGCACCTTTGTAAAGCACTGAGGTGGGCAGGTGCAACAAACCCATTACCCGAAAAGTCACGCAGATTTTTCCTGAAACAGCAGTCCTTTCCCATTACCTCCTTGTCCAGATGGCTAAGTATATGGTGGAACAGAATTAATAGGTGCTGGGGAAATCCACCTCCGTGTGGAACAGGCAGCAACGCTGGCAACCAGTCAAAAAGCCCTCAGAAAGGTTGTGGCTGAAGGACACCACTGTTGGGAACACAGATGAAGATATATTCCTGAACTCAAGGAGGAAACACAGAGGGTGCATTATTGCATGGAATGATTAGATGACTGACTAATGAGCCTTGAGGGGCAAGGAAATTGGCTACAAAAGCAATTAAATAAGCACCTGACATTCCAGTGTACTCTGTATAAACACTGAACTTTTMCCATGTTTAGTTGGCAAAGCAAAACAAGTGCTGTTTAAGCATACAAGGCAAACTGCCACAGGAAAAAAAAATCTGTGTTAAACAGATTGTGCTTCTGAAAGTGTGCTAGTAAATGCTTTTCTTTGTCAGAAGGTGTGATAACACATTGCAGTGCTAGCACTGTAAGTCACTGTCCACAGTTCTCATTAGTTATTCTGGATATTCAAGCCAATATGATGCCACATTAAACTCCATATTCTGCTTTAATCTGTCTACTGTTAGATTAGGTAATGATGGCATTTTTTTCCCTTTAGGGACAAAACTTCTGCACAGTAATCCAGATATAAGTGACAGAAGGGTCATTTTGCATAAAATCTGGTCAACCAACGCTGGATACCTGTTTCTGTGATGTAACAGGGCATCTATGAAATGCACTTGGGCATTTGGTCGTGCACGTGGTCAGCTTGGAGTGCAGTCAGCCCACTCATGGGCCTTAAAGAGAGGGGCTGTTGCCAACAAAAGCAGTTAAATGAGCATTTCTCGTTTTGCCAGATTGAGGTTTTGAAGTGTCTTGACTGGCTGAAGGATCCTGCTGTCCTCAGCCACAGGTAACGATGTGCAAGGGCTCTGGGTGAGATGGAAGGAAGGTTTTTCCTTCAGGCTTGGATGGTTACACTGTTTTCTGCCAATTCTCATCACACAGAGCTGCAGCGTACTGAGATCTTCACCCTGTGTGCTGAGGGGAGGGAGTTTCACACCTTCTGCACAGACAGAAGGGAATTCACCCACAGGATAGAAGAGACCTGAATGTTGTGCTCAGGTTTCTCTCTCCAGTGCACTCTCAAATTACTCGCTCAGGTATTTCACTTGTTGCCCCACCCAGTGGAAGTAACAACTGTGAGATTCTGTTGTCAGGCAATTCAAGGTCAGGAAGAGATTTGAAAGGCAGTCCCAGAGAACCAAAGATGAAGTTTTCATAATATTTTAAGGGCAAACCAGATGCTCTGGTAATGTTGCTGGGGCTGATYTTCAGCCACGTGTTCAGTAAGTCTCCAGCAACGTTTTCTGGGTACAGGTGCTAAAAGTGTCACTAATTTTGTTTTTCCCTGGTAAATGTGTGCAGCTAAAAGAAGAAAGTGGTAATTTTCAAGTGTCMATTGGAGTTGTAACTATGTGTGACAAGGAGCTGTGCTGGGAGATTGAAGCAAGTGGTTTCTCTCCTCTGTAACCAACTGGAAGCAAAGAAATCAGGTGGGATGTTTTTTCTGTAAGAGGAGTTAAAATCACTTCTTAAAAGTGTTGAATTATGTTAAATTTGCTGCCAGAAAATCAAGCTTGGTCTTTTGAGGCAGTCTAAAATTAATCATGTATTTGTTTCTTAATTGCCTCATTAAATTCAGGTTCAAAAGTCCTCCTGTACCTGGAGGTGACAATATGCACTGCTGAACCCCTAAGATGTTGTGTATGTCCTGGTTTCTTAAGAGGATAAGAATTCTAGATTTCTGAGCTGAAAGAGCTTTATTATGAAGTGACACGTCTGGCTTTAGAGACAGAGGTGGAATTGGTACATCTGAAATTAATGAATAATATATAAGGACTGATACCAGCTTTGCTTCATGAGTTGGCCTTACTATTTAGCCTCAAGCAGAAGCAAGAAACACACACACAAAAAAAGAAAGGTTGTTAAGGTAGAAAGTTAAATATTTAATGCCGGTGTCTGCTGTATATTCTTCTTTTGTGTATTCATGGAAATATATTTTGGAACTGGAGGCAAATGTTATTTATAATACAGTAGTGGCAGAAGGGGCATATTTGATTGAGGCATCAAAGTGCTAGACTTTGTAAAAGCCATGAGTTTCCTGGATTAGCCTTGAAATTTTCACTGCCATCTTCCCTTTTCTTTTGGGTATTCTGGGTCTCATTTTGGCTTTCATTTGGGATTTGTCTGTAACAACTCTTGCTTTCTTTCCCCTTTTTAATGAGGTGGATACCCAGGCAGCAGTAAGAGGTGTTTTTTTTCCCAGTAGCAGGTGTGTCTTTCAAGCCCTCTGCAAGGTATCCCATCGGTGACAACACTCAAAGTGTAACACAAATCCTTGTGTGCTGCCTTCTGTCATGAAAAAAAGTTTTTGTGAGCCTGCTGGGCACAGAAATAGCACTGGAATTTCTGTTTTCTGGGCTAACCAGGAGCTGGATGTTACACAAAGGAAGGCGCTGGGAACGGAATGGACTTTTGGGTGAAAACATCAGAAATTGTTAGAAAAATTTAAATGTGGGTGTTTTCTTCTCTTGCCCTGGAGGGTGTAGTTGGAGCATTAGGGTATGCTGAGATTTTTATGATCTGATTTGTTGGCATTGAGCAAAGATAAACCCTTGCCTACCTATTTGCAGCTGCAGTAAATTTGCCCTGGATCCATCATTGTGTAGAAAGGTAGATGTTGTTTCAAGGCTATTGGTATTCAGCCGAAACAAGAATTAAATACAGATTCTGATGTTTTGCTCCTTAAAGAAGAAAAAAGTCATTGCAGAACCTGTTAATTTTCTCATTGGAAGACCTGTTTTTAAATAAGCTTGGATGTTTGCATCTGTGCTTGCTTTCAGAGTTGCAGGAAGGGCTCAGCRAGTTTCCGTGGACTTGGCATTTTAGTCTGGGTCCCAGGAACCTGCTTTTCTGTCTCAGATAAAGGCAATACTTTGTTTCTTCTACAGATCTATAAGAAATTTTGTGCTAGGCTTTTCTTGCAAGATGTTTTAATATGGAAAAGCTGTTCTCAGTGGCTGGAAGAAGGAGGAATGTCCTGATCACAGCTGTGTCTTGTTTTGGAGTTAAGTCAGAAACCTACAGCTAATTCTGCAGGTGTTTTATGTGAGAGGCAGCTACAAACACACACACACACGTACACGTACACGTGTGTGATTACATAGGTATGTCCACACTTACTTTATTTCACTCTTATTCAGAGCTTAAAAAACCCCCTGTGTTTAGAAACGGGGTGCTCCCAAATGTAGTTGAGTAATCGCTTCTCCAAAAARCTGATTTGAGTAAGAAGAAAAATGTAGCCCCAGAGTTTGGAAAGAGAACTTCTATGGGAAGTTAAAACKGATGCAGGACTTGTTCCCTGGGGCTGAACAGCCAACTCCAGTGCTCCTGGTGCTGCTGGGAGGCTTGGCAAGCAGGTACCCTGTAAAGCTCAAAAAATCTAGTGTTATCTCACTGAACTTTTTGGAACACTGTCGCCAGTAAGAAGAACTGGTTTTAGGTTGTTGTTACTTGAGATAGAACTGGCAGGTGTTGTGGGMAAGAGTGGTAAAAGAAAGAAGTGTGGAGCTTGGGGAAGACAGTTTGTAAATGAATTTAACTGTTTTTCTAATTGCTGATTGGTTGAGGTTTTGAAGAAATGCAATCCATTGACCACCCTGAATAGAATGGTAAGTTAGAAGTGTCAAGAGCATCTTTTAGATCACATAGCACTTAGAATGTAAGTTGGTCAGCTTTAAAAATATAAGATCTCCTCAGAAGTGTAAGAGAGATGCTGCAACTTCAGTTATCTTCCTTACTGACTTAACCTGGTGCACGTAAAGTACATTACAAAGTATTAAAACCTGGAAATGTTGCTGATTTTGAGCCTGAGGAGAACAGGAGGTGAGGCAGTCAGCTCAGCTGCTCCTCACGTAACCTTTCTAGCTTTGGTCGCAGTCCCAAGGTCCTGGCAGGGGTGTGGGCTGACCCTCCTGCTGTGTGTGCAGCACAGGAACAGGAGCAGAGCGTTGTGCTGGCATGGCCTGAGCAGAGATTTTACACAGGAACAGAGAGGCTCAGAGTGAGCACAGGATTTCTCACGAGTTCTGTTTCCTCTGAAGGACCTGGCCGGGGCAAGGTGGGGCCAGCCCCTCTGTTCCTGTGACACCAGTGGGAGCAGGCGCTGCAGGACTGGGCTCTAGGTGCTCTCCCCAGCTGGTGTGAGGTGCCCCCCACTCCCAGGTGCTGGTGAAGATGCCTTAGCCAACTCCCTCTGAGGAGCTGGGGTGGTGCTGTGCAGCCAGAGATGTTATTCTGGAGTTGGTTTTCTGATATCAGTGCTGCTGCTCGGCCACTGCACATCTCCAGAGCAGCAGCAGAGCAGGAGCTTGCCTTTACACGTGGAGACTTTTCTTCCCTTCAGTGCTGGGTCTAGGAAGTCACAGCTTATTTCTGCAGTGATTCCAGGGTGGCTCTAGGACCAAAGACCCTGCTTTAGGGTAGAAGGTGGTGCTGAAGTGCTTCACTGGACTGGGACTCATCTGGATTCCCCAGGCTGAAGCAGGGAGCATCAGCCACAGCTCCGTGAGTATGAGCAGGAATTCGTGTGCATTTCAGCCGTGCCTCTCTGCCAGAGTTCAGGAGGGCAGGGCACAGCACTGCGAGGAGCCAGGCTCTCTGGGCAGAGGTGCATTCGCATTTTGTTGGCTGTTTATATGGAGGAAAACCCGGGGATAGGAGTCCTAGCAGATTGCAAGCGCGCTCCTGGAGAGTTTACAAATCCGTGTGCAGTATTTTCAAAACAAAACAAAATGTGCATCAAGGATCTTCTCATAATTTGGATACAGATTAAGTGCAGCTGGGATATTTTATCAGTTTGTATGTCATGTGTTTGCACGGAGTTGATGTATAAATTGATACTGTAAGCTTTCCAGGGTTTTTGTGATTCCTGCAGAAAAAAATCAGCTCCTCTCCCACCAGCCCAGTTACAGTGGATTGTGTTAGAAAGCAGTGAGATTACAAAGTGTTCTGATGCTGTTTGTGTTTTGGTTTAAGTACATAGCTCATTTACAAGTCAGTTATTGTAGGTTAACATGTGATGAATTGCCTCATGTAGGAAAGATTTCGTTTTAGACCAATTATGTAATAAATAGCAGAGAAATCAAAATTAAGTAATGTGTGTGTTAATGCTTAAATGCCAATAATGTACTTTGAAAGGCCCAAGGAAGCCCCTGTAATTAAAAAATAGGGAAATATGCACTTAAATCTTTTGTATGTAATTTTCTGGTTATACTTACTTTAGGTACTCAGGTCTTATATTATAAACTATCAGGAGATAGATTTGAAGGATTTTTGTTTCTTTTTAAATATATATTTACTGGAGAGAGGTCACATTAATAAAACGATAGGTAATTTACCAAAAAACCTGATAATTTTCTTTAGAATAAAATATTTGTGTCTTGCAGGTACCAAAGTGGAAAGCAAGTACCTTCAAATATTTTAAGGAAAATCATTCATGAGATGGCACAAATGTGTAATAGGAGGGGTACAGGTGACTCTTAGTCAAGTCAATTCAGAACCAGGTCTCCTAGTAGAGTGCTTTTTTCTTTTATAGTGTTTTTTGCTCACATTTGCTTTGAAGTAGTTTCTGTAGCTAATGTATATCAAAATTAAAATGTATCAGCACCATATGGCAGTTGGCTCGTTGCCTAAATAACATATGTTCCATAAGTTCAGTTCACTTAAGGATTGCTTTTCACTGCTTGGAGGGCGTTTACCTGTAATTTTAATGTTGAAAAGAGTGCCCTGAGATCAGAATAATTTGCTGGGTGGAATAAAAAAGACTTTGTTCTGCATTGGGTATAAAATTATAATGATTTTCCCATGTGTTTACTGATGAAGGACAATTTAGTTCTGGGGGGTGGTTGATTTGTCAAATTTCTGGTATGAATGACTGTGTGTTATACATATTGCCCACACTATTTATTGCCTTAGCAGCAAATGCTGTGTGCTGGAGCTCCACAAAATACCAGTTTAGCTGGGAGATTCACTCTGAGCAATAGGTACTCAGAGGAGGCACATTTCGTTTTAAAGAATATAAAATAATTGGGGCATATTGTATTCTACTTTTATTTTTAATTTTTCCCTTCACGTCTCTGGTTGGGGTCCAGCTAGCTGAGGATCCAGATCCTTTCTCATTTGGCAGAAGTTTGGGGTTAATAATTCTGCTTTCTATGCTGCAGCCTGGAGCATCCACTGCCACATGCTCAGTTAAAACTGCGTTGTAAGATACCTGTTTGTTTCCTTTCCCAGAAAATCTTGAATTTATTGTAATTATAGAATTATCCTAGGTGGAACTTCTCTTCATTTTTTTTTTCCCTGCTGCTGCCACAGTTAGATTTAGAGCTGAGTTCTTCCAGTGATCCCACTTTTTCATGCAGCCCTATACTCTTGGAGAAACAACCACAGAAGATTTAGGTCCCTGAACTGTGATATGGACTTTAAGTGTCTCGGGCCCCAAGTTTTACTTTGAAAAATAAGGACTATGTTAATTTTCTTGTGGTGCCTAAGACTGTCTGCCTTTGCCTACTGGCAAGTTGCCATGGTTTGGTATGTGTGTGAATTTGGGTGTTTTATCATACAATAATAGAGCAGGTTGGGTTGGAAGGGACTTTTCAAGGTCATCTAGACCAAGCCCAACCCTAATGATTTCATGTCTGTGCCCAGTTGAGAACCAAACTCTGTGTGTTTTTTCTAAGGAAATTGAAAGGTGGGGTTGGGATGGTATTTTCTGTGCACACAACATAACTAAATTACTGGTTGTCTCAGAAACTTTTACCTCTAGGAATGTTTTAGCAGGTTTTTTCTTTCCCCCTACATCTAGCTTGAAAAAATGGATGTGATATTTGCAGTCCTTGTTCCTGCTGTAGCCAAATACTTTGAATATTGAGTGGGTGGCAGAGGTACATTCTGTGCCCACCTTCAGCTGGGTGAAAATCTAAAACTCACCTTGCAATTCTCCACAGAGAGATCCTAAACCAGGTACGTTCTGGTTGGAAAGGTGGGGCTGTCCCCTCCTCCTATTGGAGCTGTGTCAGCTGAGCTTGGATTGCTGCTCTTGGGGGGTTTTGAGGGGGGTGTTTCCTTTATTTTGCATGGAAAGCCAGTGAGTGCTGGAAAAAGAGTTCTCCGTGGTGTTTGGATCATGCCTTGTAGGCCAGATGAGAGTTTTGGCTGCTGCTCTCAGGATAAATCTGTGTAGGATCTGCTGGTCTTACTCGGAATAAAAGGTGAAAAGTAGCACGTGGTGTGTGATGCCCACTGAGGCAGCAGCCTTTCTGCTGTGCCTGTCTGCTCTTTCACAGCCAATCTTGATCACAGCTTTCCTCTTTTTTAGCTGAGGAGAAGCCCGTAGAAAGAAAAGTGTCAAACATTTCCAGCCAGAATAGTGTACAGCCTATAGCTGGGAGCTGCCTCCCAGAAGGATGGAGGCAGAATTATTATTATTTATGTGTCCTGGGCAGAGGAGGGAATCCAGCCTGGTTTCCTTTATCACTGTGTGAGAGCTCTAACCATCACACTGATGTGCAGCTGTGCTTTGGGGCAGCTGAGTTCTGAAAGCCTCAACCAGTCCTCAGCCGCTGTCACCGAGGAGAAACAGTGAGAAGCTGTAGGAGTATCTCAGGAGATGTTCACAAAGGCAGTTCAGCAGGCAAATACACCACACAGCTTTAACAGAAATATGTGTGTGTGCACATATATAATCTATATGTGGAGAGACTGTGCCCTTATAAACCCTTGTTGCTAGAGGAGTGGCAAAGGAAGGAGTTGCAGTACCTTTTATGTTCCTCAGTCCCACCTGTACGAGGGCAGGGGAAGCTGTAGTGACAGTGTGCAAGCACGGAGTGCACGTGCTTTATTCCTGTTCCCCAGGCTGGCAGCAGTGAATGGGATCCTGAGTAGGAGCACAGACTGCATTCAGCCCTCAGAAATTACTACCATAGATAAGTTGGAGGGGAGGAGGGGGGAAGACACAGAAAAGCTGTGTACTCCTTAATAGATTCATGGTTTGCAACGTTTCATAATTCCTTTTTGACTCAGTCATCTGTAGCAGTTGTATAAATTACTTCTAATGATGCAGTATTGCTGAGGAATTTTGGTTTTACTTTGCAGTGTGTCATTATTAGCTCTTAGGAAAAAAAAAAAGACCCTGCATTGTTTGGTCTGTATAAAGGACATGTAAGAAAAGGAGAGTGAATTCAAATCAAAAGGAAAAAGGAAATTTAAACCTTTGCCACAGATGTTTTCTTTGGAAAGGAAATTCAAACTGTTGCTTTGCAAAGTGAACTAAATGGAACATCTGTGACTTCTTGTTTTCATTCTTCAAGACTTGATTCTCTTCTGTTTCTACCAGTCTTAGAGATGCATATTCATCCTGATCCTGCTTCCATTGCCTGTTAACTTCAGCAGTGCTGGACGAAGCCTTTTAATGAGAAGAAAGCTAAAAAAAATGAGTTGAGCAAATCATCACTGTGTCAACCTGCTTGAAAAAGCTGCTGGATGGTCCAGGCTGGGCAGGAGTTTCTGTGGAAACATCACTGCAGTTCAAATGTCAGTGGGAGGTTGCAGTGCACAGACAACCTGCCTATTGGTTTTCTTATAAGCAGAAAAAAGTAAGGAATTTAAAAGGAAAGCTGCTATATTTAATTTTTTTTTGGTATTCTTTATTGGCACCGTACAATGAATGAACCTTGATTAGCTGTGGTTACTCAGGTTTGCATTAATGATTCTCAGAGCTGCAACCCGTAGGAAAGAGCTTATAGTGATTTAATCTGGCCTTTATTTAGATTCTGAAACAATTTCAGCTTTCCAGGGTAACTTGTTTAGCTCTTGAACAATTCCAGCAGATCCATCAGGTTCCTTTGATGTGGAGCATTGCAGAGCTGGGCTGTGCCCTCACTTTCTCTCCCCTGTTTTGTTTCTTCTGTGCCAGTTCCTAAGGCAGAGCTCGGAAGGAGCTCCCTGGTGTTGTCCATGGTGCAGGGACAGGCATCCTTTGGATCCTCTGGATGTGCAGTATCCTGGGAAATCTCCCCCTGTGCCCTTAGCTCAGCTCTCACCTGCACTGGGCCCC
The DNA here is from genome assembly GCA_003713295.1 of Parotia lawesii. Classification (NCBI taxonomy): domain Eukaryota; kingdom Metazoa; phylum Chordata; class Aves; order Passeriformes; family Paradisaeidae; genus Parotia; species Parotia lawesii. Next base: position 4,766,790 of record RAHM01000035.1, on the reverse strand, counting down.
TGTACTGGGGCGGGGAGAGCTGCTCACATGAGCTGTGTCAGTGCTCGGGGGTTTTCTCTCCTGCACCATCCTCTGGGCTGAGCCTCAGGCTCCACTGAATGCTCAAAGATCACTTTAGTACCTGATTCTTGTTTTTAAAAGTTTGCCGTTTCTATTTTTTCAGTGCTTGTGTCAAGAAAACTAGGTTTTAGATTTGAAGAATCAGAGCTGGATGGAAAAACTCGGATGCAAATGTTGTAGTGGCATGGATGGAGAGTAAAACGGAACTGAAATTGTAGCCAAAATATCTTGCATCCAAAAGTGCAAATAAATGGATCTGTAACCGGGTGTCCAGGTCGTAAGAATGACTGATTAATTTGTGAATGCCAACTGTAAAACAAAGGAGATATAAAATCTGGAAAAATACTCAGATTCTGCGAAGGAGATGTTGGATTGTTTTCTAATGAAGACAGGTGATTTTTTTTCTTCCTTTTTTCCCATTTTTACCATTAAATTTCTAAAGTGGACATTGATATTCTGAAACCATCCTGCACTGCATAGATACTTTGGTGCTTTCGGTATTTTGACGGGAGAACAGCACTGTCTGTAAATCCCCGGTGTAAAAAAGTGTTTGTGCCAGAGCAAGGGGCTGCAAAGAGGAGAATGCCAGGACAGACAGCAGAGCTCCAGCTCTTCCCCTCTTGCCTGATGGATTCTCTTTAATTGGGTAAGAAGCTGAATCCAGGCAGGTCCAGCTTAGCTCCATTGCCATTTCTGACTTGATGCTGATGCCAGGCCCTGTCAATGTGAAGAGAAGGAGAAAAGCTGACAATTGGATGCTGAGAAAATGAAACCTGGGGGCCAACGTGGCAGAACAGCGAGGAGGGAGGGCTTTGCTGCTTTTCTGCCTGTGCTGTGCCTCTACCTGAGAGAGGAGAAAATCCAGGAGTCCCTAAAGTCTCACTTTAACTAGTGACAAAGTGTGTTTGTCACAACACTGTTAAACCCAAGCAAGTGTTACCAACTCCCTTCCCTTACGAGTGCAGTGAGTGAGGAGCTGCCGAGTTTTGGAAGGCTCTGCCTGCCCCCCGTGTGCATCTCCTGCCCCAGCAGCAGGGGGGATGTGCTCCCTCAGTGACAGGTTTGGCTGTATCACCTCCAATTTCCATCCAGGGATCCCATCCAGGGCAGGAACTGGAGCTGCAGATATTTTTTGGCTGCTGTCTGGTTACATCAGCCACTTGCAAAATTTGTTTCCTGGGTCCATCTTGCTGCTTTTCCTTGCAGTGGATGAGGAATTCTGTCATGTACTTATTTCTTGTCTTTGGGCAGTTCCGGGCTGTGCAGTGACCGTAAAGATATTGAATTTAAACCTTGTTAATCACAGTGTTTGTTGTCCATATGGTTCTGTTTTGTACAGTCAGTTTTATTTTATTCAGTGTCAGTTCCCAGGTTTCCCTGTTAGTTCTAATGTAGAAGAATTGCGTTTTAGAGCAAATCATGCAAACTCAGTCTGATATTTAGCTTTTGTTATTTAATCTTTTCTCCTTGACTTAGATTTGAAGGTCTTTTTGTTCATGTTATTTCTGTTACAGAAAAAAGCAGTTCTGACTTTTTACAAAAACTTTCAATATTCATTCGGAGAACATTTTTATTTTAAAGCACTTTACTTATGCTGCACTTATACATTTTATTTAAAGCACTTAAACCTATTTTGAACATAAAAAGCTGTATCTGTCTACAACTAAACCAGCAAAACAATTTTTACTGCATCTAAAATATTACCTTTATTTTACTTTATCTGACCTGTGCTGACCAGGCATCCAGTGTGTGACAGGGATGGGAGGGGTGGATGTGTATGCCAAGTACCTTTGCTTTTTTATGCAGTTAACTAATTTCTTGCTACGTTTTTGTGTCCTCTAAGTTTTACTGGAGGTATTGGGGGGCGAGGGGTGGAATTCTTATCTTCTAGAAAAGATAACTGCATCAGGTGGCTGCAAAGTGCTCTTGGGCTGTGACAATGATGCTAAGGCAGAATCTGGACCTGCTATTTTTAGTTGGTTTTTTGTTCTGATAAGGAGAATGAATTTTTTTTTTTGTGTTTTCTTCATAATATCAGTGTGGAACAGTCAAAGGAGAGACAGGTGCATCCCGAGCAGGATGTTTATTTGGAGGCCATAATATTATGCAGCTGTGAGTAGAATTAGTCTTTCCTTCTGATACTTGGTCTTTTAAAACATTTATCCCGCAACAGAGAAATCTCGGGGACTGTTTTTACTTGTTGCTCAGGAGCACAGTGCGAGCTATTTCAGCCCCCTTTAGCGCTAAGTGACTACTTTAGACATGTAAATTCAGTATTCTCCTGGGATGTATGACACATGCTAGGAACATAAGTCACTGGTTTGAGTCGTGGCAGGGCAGGACAGGAGTTTCTGGCAGCCGGGTCAGAATTTTGGGTCTGCACAAAAGGGGAGGTTGTTGATCAGAGTCACTCTAATGCATCTCCCCTCCCGTTCCAGGACAATGGGCATTGTCAGGGCACAGCAGGGCACTTTGCATCACCCCAGCAGCACCGTGCCCAGGCTGTGAATAAACTGCCTTCATCTCCTCGTGCTATTGATCCATCAGCTTTCCTGCGAGCACCGAATTCATCCTTAAAAAATAATTAGCTCCAGTGTCTTGGCAGAATTCCAAGCAGGCAATTACATTGTGCCTGCTTAAAACTGCCCCCTGTAGTTCCAATTGGCTAACTTACAGTGACAGATGACTGTGTGTTTTGTGATATGTTTGCTGCGTGGCTTTTTGTCAGTGTGAAATCTCCTGTAATGCTGCAAATAGTCACCCTGCAAGAACCCACTGGCCAGCACAGCTTATTAGCATGACAAAGGGAAGGATCCATGGAAAATGCTTCCCCAATGTTGTGAAGGCAAAAAAAAAAAAAGATGTTTCTTGCATGTTTCAAAATTTTGAAGGCATTATCTATAATGTGCCTTTAGGCCTCTGTGCACTGATACATCGAATAAAAGCAAACCTGAAGCTCGCTTGTTTTGTAGAACTCAGTGTTAATTATGGACTCAGGACTGACATTTCAAATGGTTGAGAAAACAGAGGGAAGATGCTGATTTTGTTCGTTGACTGTGGGACTTTGGATTCAATTTGTTTAATGGAATAAAAAATCGAGATGAGATAAAATATATATTAGCTTGTGTTTCCCTTTCTAAGGGTAGTAAATAATTGAAAACCTGAGTTTGTTTGTTGGTCTTTTTTGTTTCTATTTTGACAGAGAAAATACAACTTACAGTATCTAAATAACTTGTATCTGGTATTAAATGGTTTGAAAAGACCAGAAGAAAATTTTGGTGTTTAGATACTTGATGGAGCACTATGTGATTAAAATAATCCTTAAGGAAGGGGAGGTGGATCTCCCATCTCCTTCCACAGATGAAGACCAAAGCTACATTTTGATGAAGAAAAGTCATCTGACTGAACAGGTCTGCTACATTTTTCTGATTATTTAAATTTTATGATCTTCCTATTGGTGAAAGAGGTAGAAGGGAATTTTCCCATTTCATGGGCTTGTTTTTTGTTACTGCTGTGCTCGAAAGGGCAGACATGGTCTAGGCATTGGCTCCTTGCAATTACATACTGGCAGTGGAGTGTTTTAGGAGAAGAGGATAGAAATAAAAATTGTTTGCAGCCAGTCCAAGGGCTTTTCTGCCCTTCTGGTTTGTCTCCTGGTAAAGGAAAAACAAGCCTGTTTTTTAGGAGTTCCCTTTACAGTGTGAAACTCTGGCATCTCTGCCAGGATATGCAGAGTTAGCAAACCCCGCAAATTGAAATCCGAAGAATTAGTTCTGGTCTTTCCAGCTCAGGTGTTCGAGAATTAAAAGTCACTTCTTTCCTAATCATGAAATTGACTTGAAATTTAATAAATACTTATTTTTAAGAGGACTTTGTTCTTATTCCTTCTAGATGCAGAGATTATTGTAGAATTTTTAGGCAGTTATTGTTTCATATCTATGTCCCTGCTGTCTAAAATACAAAGGATCAACATTGCAATTGTATTACAGAGGCTTGGACAATTTCACACATTGTGAAGAGCATAAAATAAATAATCTTATCAATCTTGCTAATTATGACAGGAGTGTTCTGCTGAACAAGGGACAGAAATTTGCTTTTGAAGAGTTTCATTTAATCTTCTCCTCGCATTCTAAATGTGCTCAAGGTTGTTGGTTGTATAACCTCTTAAAAAAAATTGAGAATGATTTTGAGAATTAACACAGTAGCTCAGATGGTTAATGCATGTTTGGGGACTCATTTTATTGCCTTTGCCTTTTCTTTTTCAGTTCTGTTTTGTTCTGTCTGTAACCAGTCAAAGCTGTCTGGAAATTGTGGAGGCAGCTCTATCACACAGCATCTATTTTTAAATGGGCTATTACTTGGGACATGATCAGAATAGCTGGGCTTCGTTTCTGGGGTGGATCTGCAGTGCMAATTCCCCGGTACTTTGAAGAAGCAAACACGCACTGGGTCAGGTGTTTTATCACCCACTGCAAAGTTTCCTCTGCTGCAGGATTAGCGTGTGTTAAACTCTCCTCAGTTGTTGTTTGTTCTCTTCAGTATCCCGAGTTCTCAGAGCTCCTCTGTGCTGCCCACTTTGACCCAGGGCTTGCAGCATTCTGGAGGAGCCCTTAGGTTGCCCTCGAGGTGTTTTCTTTCGAGCTATTAAAGGGCTTTGTATTCCCTTTCCAGCTAGAGGAGTGGTTCCACTGCGGGGCCGCTATTCAGAATGGAAATGGTGGAGTTTGTGTTTCCCGTGGATAAGGACAGCCACAAAACCATGTGTAGGGATGAAATGCTGGTGAAGCCATAACTGATGCTGCAGTTACCTGTTGAAATCAAACCCAAATGCACCCATCAGGCTTTTCATCTGTCTCCCAAAGCTGAGCTTGTGACATGAGAAGCCAAAAACCTGCAGAACTCGGAGTATCTTCAAGCATCCCTTGCTTGCTTTCTTGTCTTTATGGCAATGTTGGGTGCTTTGAGGAATTCAGATCCCTCCTTCACATCATTTCCCACGGGCTTGTGCCTCAGAGCATTTTGCTCAGCTTGCTGTCCGTGGATCAATTATTTCTTCACTCTTTAGTTTCAAGTTACAGTTTTCCAAGGCTGAGTTTGTGATCCAAGCTCTGCAAGGCACACAGCCTATGGTATCCTTAGGTCTGCCTCTTTAAGTGATACCTGTTCCTTCTTCAGTCATATTCCTGTGCATSAGAGTTGTCTTGGAGCAGCCTGGAGAGGGTCACCACAAAAAATACAGGTGGAAAGCGGCTGAACACTTCATTCTTCAGTGCCAAGGACCACAGTGCTTTTCTATGTGCTGGGGACAGATTCTCAGAGGCAGAAGAGGGGGTTTTAGAAGCCACAGATGAGTCAGTGTGGCTGTGCTGTATCTGTGGTCTCTGCTATTTCACTGCTGCTTCTCCTTTCTGGGGTGCCTCAGAAATGTTGCCTTTTGCAGTGATGGATGGGAGTGGGCTGTGGTTATCTTGTCATTTATTCCTCCTCTGTGCACAGCCTTGGAGCAGCTGAGCATCCCAAACACCACTGTTCCTATTCTGATATGGCAAGACTCATCACACCTACCCTGGAATCTCTTTGGGTTATGTTATTCAGGAGAACCATAGTTTTTGTTGCTTAAGTCCTTGTCAAGACTGAGTTTTGATCAGTGAAATATTGACTACCCACTGTTATGAAATCTGTGCAGTGGGAACTCACGTTTAGAGATGGATTCAGAGTGGAAGTGGCATTCCAGATCCATGGCCTGTGCAGAAAACATTTGCTTCTGTTGAGCCTTCAATTAGAAAGTCACTTTAGGTCCTAAAATAATACATTAATTGCACAAGTCCCGTTGAAAACTTGGAAACTCATTGAGAYGTGCAAATTGGTGATTGATTTGTAATTGGATGATGACAAAGTAACTAACAGTGAATGCTAACTAAGAATTCAAACTGCTAAGAAGACACTCATCCACAGAGATCACATTCATGCTGGATTTTTGAGTTTAAGAGACAGTGAAAGTCCTCATCAATCACATGTTTGGTTTTCTTTTCACTCCTGTAGATCCACAGTGACTGCACTGAAACAAGCAAAGTTCCTACTGGTGCAGAACTAGGGGGAGTGAGGAACAGCTGGAGTCTGAGACTTTTTAGGTAAATCCTTCTGGAGAAATCGCAGGAGTCACTTACATAATGGAAACATCCTATAATTTTTCCTGTGCCTTTCTCCCTTGTTGCCACACATTTCTGTTGCCAGGGAAACCGATCATGAATTGTTCATAGTAAGTGACCTTGTCATTGCTTTTGTACACGCCATGAGTTATTGTGCACAGGATATTTATAGAATTATAGAGGTGATTGTGACTGCCTGAAGACAAGCAGGTTTTGTTTCATTTAATTTTCTTTTTTTTTTTTTTTCTGTAGAATAGGAGGCTAAAAACTGTAAGAGAGGGAAATGCTAACATTTGTTTGCAGAATCAATCTTGCTATTATTCTGATAGGGGCAAACAGGGCTAATAAGTCAAAAGGCAGCTGGATGAAGAGTGGTCAGCTCAGCCTCCTGCAAGCAGTGTTTCATTTGATGCTCTTCTGGACTGGACTTGAATACATTCACATTTATTCTTGTGTTTGATATTTATAGAGGTGCCGGAATTTTTTTAAGCTCTGCACAAAGTGTGCTTTATGCACAGTTTTTAAATAACAAACCAACCAGACAACAAACCAAAAAAACTCGTGTCAACCATTCTAAATGGTAAAAGCTGCTGCCTATTCTCCTTGTCCTGACATTCTGTACAGAAGTTAATTAAAATAAAGCTCTACCAACAATTTAAGTATTAATAATGAAGAGATAAATGAATCATGCTAGTTCAAATAGAAAAGTAATACAAAGAGTGTCTGAGGTCCACAGAAGGCTTCCTAGTCTTTTTATGCATTCAAGAAGAAAAAAGAATTTTATTACATAATCACCCTTCCAATTCTCTTCAMGGCTGTGTTTTGTAATTATTATTTTAATCTAGGGAAAGGTGTGGTAAGATCTTTGGATTTCATGGTAAAACTGTGATAAAAAAGGCTGAAGTTGATGTTTGCCACGTGGCTCTAATTGTGCAGCTGGGCATTTGGTGTCTGCACACACCAAATCAGCATTTCCCTGAGTGGTCCAGGGATGCCCCAGGTGGTCCTCACCCAGAGGGGACAGGGCTGGGCTGGAGAGCACTGGGACAGGAGGAGGGAGCCCACCCAGCCACCTTTCCAGCAAGGCTTTGCTGCCTGGTGCCAGAACCGCTCAGGTGAGGAATTTGGCCAGTCCTAAGCAGCTCCCACCGTGCCTACAGCCCAGCGAGTGGCTCCACCTGGACGCTGCAGGTGTTTGGGCTCATTTCTCAGGCAGAGCAGGTGACAGTCTCAGAAACCCCCATAATGTGAGTCTCGCTGTAGGATTTACCACACAGGACATGGAGGCTTTTAAACAGCTGGCAGAAACTGTTCTAGCAGATGCAGGGATGGACATAAAGGGGATTTATGGCACTGGGAGATGTTTTATACATGATTTAACATGAACTGATAGCAGTGGGTCATGCAAATGCTGGAATGCTCCTGCTGGACCACGGGCCAGCTGGATGGCTGAGAGCTCAGCAGAGCAAGAGCTCCGGTAATCTCACCTGATCCAGCTGCAGGTACCTCAGGTACCTGATCCAGGACAGGCTTTGTTCTGGACACACAGATCCCCAGCTGAGCAGCACCTGACCATCCTGCTGCAGCCAGTTCACACCGTGCAAAAATTCCCAATATCTCAGCAATTACAGAGCATTTGTTTTAAGCAAACAGTGTGACTGTGAGGGGCTTTGCAGAAAAAGAAACAGGTTTATTTCCATTTAGCAGCCAGCAGGAATTTCATGATCAGCTAATGTCTTTTAAACATCTGCCATGCCTCTGGAATTACTTATTGTTAAAAAAGTGGGTGTATTTTATTGAAAGCACACAGAGTTAACTTGAGGTGAGTGGTGATACAGCGCTGAGTCCATCAGTGGAAGGGCTCTTGCTCAGCGTTTTGCATAATGCAAAGAAGCAATGAGCACAAATAGAGAGGAGGTTGCCCTGTGAATTTTGTGTGCTAAACATAAGTGCTCAATTGGACTAAATGGCAGAGCAGGACAGCACTGAGCCATTGAAACTGTCACTTTGAGAGGGCTGGGAATGGCAATCTCATGGGAGGGAGAAGCAGTCTCATGTGGTTCCCAGTCATTACCCACTTACAGTGGCCTTTTCCCCCCCTCACAGGTGTGTTATAGTGAGACTGRGCCTGGCAGCCTGACACTGAATCAGTGTGGACAAGGAGCTAACACTTGGTGTCTAATTCCACCTATTTTGCCATCCAGCATCTAACTTAACTCTTATGTTCATATTTAGTGTAATCAACCACTCTGGTTTGGGGTTTCCACAGTTCACTGCTGCCTGAGGGTCTGGTCCGTGATGCGGATACAGCTCAGCTGCCATAAGCTAGATAAGCATTGGATCTTTGGGGAGAAAGCTGAAAGCAGATGCTTTAGAGAAACTTAAAGGCCTTTAGATTTCTTGCTTTACGAAGGTTAAATAGTATCAGATCAGCAGGCTTTCTTTTCACCCGCCTGGGCATCATCTTATCTTTAATTTCTCCTTATACTAACCTGGGAAACACCACTTACTTGCTCCACATTTTTGCTTGTCTGAAGAATAAAAGAAATTCTCCAGATCGTTCTGTTTTCTTTTTGTTATCCATGGGGTTACAGCTAGCTCTTTGAATTAATTTTCCTTGTCTTGTATGCTTGCGTGTCCTGGATGAACTTTGGTAGAGAAGGAAGTTAACATTCTTTTGCCATCCAGTGGAGTAAGTCGTCTTGTTGATGTTTGAGTGTTTTAAATGAGGCTTAAGTATACAGTATTGACACTCTTCTGTAAATGGTTTCGAGAAAACCATTTATTATCCATTTGCTTGAGGGATTTGCTTGAACTACAGTGCTTGGGAACAGTGTGTTAAATGAGATAATGTGCAGAATAGATGTGCATTTATGGGCAGTGTTCCTGATGCAGTGAAAACACCCACAGGGCAGCAGTCGTGGGGAAAACATTCCTTTTTCCCCATTGACATGTTCTCCTGGGTGTATGGGGTGTTTTTGCAATCACAGGACATGCCTGGATCACAGAGGGGAGGGGACAACGAGCAGCCCGCACCCTGGAGGAAGCCTGTCATGCATCTATTAGTGCTTAGCCCAGGACTGAAATACAGCTAAGTACTTATACACTCACCTATTGACTCACCTGGTGATGGGTGCTGGAAAGATCCTTCCCAGGGAATCAAACAGCTGAGCATCCCCCTCAGCAGTGGGTGCTTCAGGGAGGGGGAATGAAGCTGAAGAGCAACTGCAGCTTGTTGTGGGACTCGGGCAGTGACAGAAACGTGTCATCAGTCACTGTGTGTGTGACTGGGCAACCCAGGACCAGGGAATACATTGAATTTCCTCAGTCACTGCTAGGAGTGAGCAAGGCTGCAGCTCAGGGAGGTGGGTCAGCTCTGCACATTGCTGTTATTTATTGATGGGGTTGGGTCAGGGCCTTTTCTTTCCCATTCTTCTCGCTCTTCATTTGCTATTCAGTAGCCATCCCATTCCCTGGATTCCCTGCTCAGGTAAGGGGCTCCAGAGGAAGGTTGTGCTCTGTCACTGCCATCTGTAGGTGTGACTGGGATGCTGATGGTACTTCTTTTGCAAATCCGTAAGTTCCTTTCAGGAAAATAAATGCTTTTACTCAAACATATTTGTGGAAAAGGGAGCATCAGGAAACGAGGGGAAAAAAAACCTCAGAAGGGAATATTTGAAAATACTTTCTGTATTCCATCCTGTCTCTTTTAGATTGGATGGGGTTAGTCAGAGGGGTTGACAAATGTTAAATTGTGTGTGGCACAAGCGACTGCACGGTCAGGGATGGTCTGTGCAGTTCCAAGGTGCAGACTGCTGCCCACAGAAATTTGGAGGTTTGTTCCTGTGCACATGTGCAGATGCAGGGCTGAGGTCTGAGACCCCCGTGCTGCTTTCTCACCGATGTGGTTGGGARTGACTGATGAGCTAAAGAACCCAAACCCACAGGCATCTGTCATGTGCTCCATGCAGAAGCTTAGGGCTGATCCAGAAGCATAAAGTCAAAAGGGGGTTTAAGATTTTCTGTTTGAGGACAGCATGCAACAACTTCTTAAAGACACTTCAAATGTCTTTTCCAGGAAAGCCTCAAGAGTTGAACTATTAACCCCACAGGATTTTAGAAATGATAAAAGGGCTATTCAGCTGAAATTACATCCAGCCCTTTTAAAATACATAATGGGCATGTGGAAGTGCTCGATACAAATCGGTTGCATGCAGAACCTTGAGCCACTTTCTTCACAGGCCGGGCTGCTTCATCCAGTGCATTTATTTCTGACAGGTTTGTTTGAAAGTGAACAGCCGTTAGAGCAATTAGATCAATAAAAATTAATGCCTTTATGGGAAATACCTGTTTGGCACGTGGGAAGAAATAAAGGACTGCTTCTGTTCTACGTCAGGTTTGGACAAACATCTGTATACTATGGAAAATGAGCCTTTTTTATGTGGAAAGGAGTTTTTTAATTGATTAAAGATGTTTTAAATAAGCTATGGGAACTTAAAATTGATGAGTCAACTTCTACATTTGTATTGCACACACAATAGTTTACTGTGCTGTATCTTATAGTGGGTAGAGAGTGCAGACTGTCTGGAAGTAAACATGTATATGCTCAAATATAGTGTATTGAAATAGAGGTATAATCTGTAATGTTGTTAAAATTGTTGGTAGTCAAGCTATGACATGTGATTGCCACTCTACGACATAAACCTATATGGGATTTTCTGAATTGATAAATTATTCCATATGCTCTGTCTCAATATATTTTATGTGTAAGTAACATTTGTAAGAAAAACATTGAGGTGGCCTTCAGTAGTAGGTCACAATTGTGAATTTTATTCTCTGAGATATTCTGGGAGACATTTTGGAATATATGTAAATGTTGCTTTAGGAGATACTATCGTGCATCAATTCTTAGACTTTTTCTTCCATTTCAGTCTTGGTTTGTCATTTTTATGCACTTGTCTTAGGTCAYGAGTTGTTTACAACTCTTTATATCTTGTTTTATTCAGCAATTCCCAGTCCTTTCTGTTCAGACTGTGAGGGCCATGTCTGAAGTTCAGAACTTCAAACTGCAGTTTAATTTTCTGAAACCCCACCTTAACCCTTTTAGTTTTGAAGACATTTTGGTTTTTATTTAGGATGCGAAGATTACAGTAGCACTCTGGATTCCCTGTTTAACCATCTCTTCTTTAACTCTGGAGCTTTTTAAAGTATTTTCTAATTTCCATAAGTCTCCAGAATAACACAGTGAACCTTGACTTGGAGACAGTGCACAAAATGTTTATTTTTATCTGTGTTTGCTGAAGACGTACCGGACTTTTTGTATGATCAGATAAATGATCATTTTTCAGGGAAATATGTAAAAATAGCAAAYGCTGTGCATATATACTGTATCTTAGGGATGAATTGGGTAGAAAATGCATCACTGCTTTCCTGCACACACAGTCTCAGGTATTCTGCCTAGAAGGTTTTACACACGGAGGTGTAGCACAGAGGGAGTTAAGAATGGAAAACAGAGACTGAGAATGAGGATAGTGCTGACTCCACTTTGCCACTAGAATGAGTTTGTCTGGCTCACTGAGACAAAGAGATCMTCAGCACCCAGCTCAAGCCAGTCCATTCCTTGTCCTCCTGTTCAGGAGGTGCAAACTTGGGTAAGGATTGAAGACCCTAAGACAGTTCTGGGATACTGAGGTACCTTGTTACTTACTGGCTGTGTGTGTGTGTGAAAGGGCCGTATTAATGTTTTAATGCCACATTAATTCCTTGGGGACTCTGTACTGACAATTGCTGCGGGTGTATGCCAAGGTCTCTGGATCTCTTCCAGCTGGTACCTCTGCTTGTTCCCCTCTGCACTGCTCTGCTGCCCCTGTGTGACGTGCAGGAGCTGCAAGAACAGCTCGGTGGCACAGCACCTCTGCAGGGCGTGTCCCCTCTGTGCARGAGCACGGGCTGCTCACCCACAGACCCCTTCACCCGCCCTGCTTGCCTGCCCGCTCCCTAGTGCTGGATTTGGAAACAGAAAACACTGCTATATCTGCAGCTGCTTCTGGAAAAGAAGTTTATTGTCTGACAAGCTGCCTGGGATGCTGCTCTGACTCAGCCGTGCTTGGATTTCCTTTGGCCATTGCTGCACGGTTGCCTGTTTGCTGTGTGGCATCCTCTGGATGTTGATGCATGCTAATACCCAGAATGTTTCTAGCTAATCAGAGCGTTGCTAACTGCAATCAAACTCTATTTTCTAAACTCRCTAAATTATTTTCTCATACTGAATTTATCGTAGCTATTAAGAGAGTGATGACCTTTCTCACTCTAACACTGGAGTATCTCAATTCTCTTCCAGCCATTTGTTGCTATGATAAACTCTGAAGTGAGTACTGGGACTCTTCTGTACAGGCAGACACTCTGGCTCATGTTCATTTAAATTCTAGCTCCGGAGTTATAAATAAGAAATGAGGCTTAGGAGTCTCTCTGGAATATACAATATGTTTTAACCTGTCAGGCCGCTGGCTGACACTGCTGTTCGCCACTGATAAAGGCGTATGAGTGGTGTGTAAGAATGGAATTTCACTCTTAAGAACAATCATCTAGCTGTAAGACCTTCAGCTACTTAAAATGTTGTTCCTGAATGAGTGCCTGGCAGTGTGAAGGCTGGCACAGCCCTGTGTGCAGCCCCTGTGCTGCCACGATAGCACACTTCCATTTGCTGCTGTGGCAATAGTGGAGCGGAGGAAAGCACACGCACGCCTTTCCTTGGCTCTGCTGTGTGGTACATTACATCCTACTTTATTTAGAGCTAAATGACTCATGTCAGAGTTGAAAGGAGTGAAATTGCTGATTYCTGTGGGCTGGGTGACAAATGGATGCAGATGAGGGGTGCAGCTCCAGCCCGTGCTCCRTAGGTACCAGCTCTGCTTTTCCAGGGGTCGGTGCTGGCTGTCCCCATGAACGCTGAGCAGAGCTGCTGAACTCCTGGTTAGCTYTGAAAGCTGCTCAGTGCATTTTGGATTTGCAGAAGGTTCTGTTTAAAACTGACTAGGKTTTTTTCTGTTTAACCAAAGGTATTGCCTCGACCTGGCAGCCTCTTTTCATCTTAACTTCCATCAAAACAGGAAAACACAGGTGCCCTGGTATTCAGGCAGTTTAATGAAGAATTGGCATCTAAAATTTGTGGTGGTTTTTGTTAGACTGTAATAGCAGTATTACTGGTTTTTTTACATGACAATGAAACTAGAAAATTTAAGATATAGTTTAATAAATAATAATAAAACTTAATTATTAGACTTTCAAAGTTTTCTTGTTAATGTGTCCCAAAGAATCTTTATGATTATTTCATACCAAGGTAAGGGGCTACTAATGCTCCTTTCTGCATATTGATTAGATTAAGGTTTTTGAGTGGCTTGGAGTGTTTTTTTGTTTCTTTTTGTTGTTGTTGATTTAGTTTTGGTTTGGGTCGTTTTGTTTTTTACTACTTTCTCCCAGCAAGACCCGGTTTTAGTCCTGTTTTGATATTTTTTAGTTTCTGCAGGTGCAGGCACTTGSAGGAGATCCAAGGGAGCTTTTAGAGATCTCTGTTCTTTACTCCTTTGGGGTCAGTCAGGCCCTGATCTTACAAGTACACCTGTAGTTTACTTTTATGTGCATGAGTAGTCTGAGTTCAGTTAAAATGTGTTTGCAGGATGAGGGCCTGTAATTTTCTACAAACACTGGCTCTGATAGCGCTCTTTTTCAGGATTAAGCTCATGATTATAAATCTTGAYAATGGCTAACCTTCCATGTGACATGTATATGTGAATGGGGAAACTTCAGGTCTTCAGATAATGTAAGAAATCCTTCTGAGCTGTTTTTAACCAGCCACTTCAAGATCTGTAAAAAATCCCTTCATTTWACTTGCCTCAACTGGGATGATAAAAAGTTTTGGTTTTTTTTCACTCTTTCTCCCTTCCCCTGAGGAAAAGCTGAGCCTATTTTTCTAATAATTGAAACTTGTTGGCTTTTAAAAATTAGCTTGAAATACCTCCAGGAACATTATTTGGCCGACTTCAAGGCAGCTCCCAAAATACTTAATCCTTTTGAAAGTCAAATTAAAGGTTTGTTTCATTTAAGTTGTATAGCTGGATAAGATTAAACAAAGTGCCCTACTTGCACACAGCAATCTATGTGAAATGGTTTTTTGATCGTCTTCATGCATATCTAAAATACACCTCCAATTTCTTTTCAGGATCTGGGCTTATTCAGCTTTTACCATAATGGTTCATTAGCCTCCTAGGCTTTTTCTTAAGAGTTGCAGTCAATTTCCCAGCTTTGCTGTTTTACATTAAATTGCTTCGATTTCCTAAATATAGTAAGGGAAGAGAACAAGCAGGAGTCGTGGCAAGAGGGGTTACTCAGTGCGGATACATCATTTCTGCTTCACAGCGTACTTCCAATATTGCAAAGTTTTTGCCCCTGGCTGCAACTGTGCTAAATTTATCAAGTATTCTCAGTTCTTAGAGAATGATTTAAGTATATGCTGCTGATATTGCTTCTTGTTGGTGCTCGTTATTTTGAGATCAATGGGACTTTACATGTGGAGAGAGGCAGGAAAAGGTTGAAACCTTCATCTCGCTGGAGCATTCTGCGGCGTCCTGCTCTAAATCTCTTTGAAAAGCGAATGGTTACTCATCCAAATGCTTCCCCTGAATGTCACTGAAATGAAAAATATCTGTAGTGTATATATATATCTAGGACATGCTTTCTGGCCCCTGTGGCAATGTGTTGTGTGTTGTTCTGGCAGGCGCAGATGATTTGAATCTCTCTGACCTGTGCGTGTAACTGGATGGAGACTTTTGTGCTTACCTTCCATCCTCAGGACATTCAGGAGAGGAACTGCAGCCCCCTGAGCAAAGCTTTTCTCCTCAGTTGCAAACGGATGAATTGTGCCTTTTCTCCAGCGTGAATCTGTTCCCAATTAATGATCAAGTTGTACTGTGAGGTATTTGCAGTTTTTCCCCGTGGAAAGAACAGTTTCCCTGGTATGTGCTGTGTTTAGCACTGCACCACAGCCCAGCTGAGCTGGTTCACCCCAGCCAGCAGCTCAGCTCCCACATGGCCCCTTGTTCAGTGTCTGCTGGGATGGAGAGCAGAATTGAAAGAGCAGAAGCCAGAAAACTGGTGAGTTGGACAAAGTTTAGGAACAGGACAGAGGGGAAAAAAAAMCAAACTCAAGAGGTGATGCAGCACATCCCCCAGCAGGCTGATGCCCGGCCAGTGCCCCAGGAATGYCCCAGCCCCTTTCTCCCTCTGCCTCCAGTTCTTTCTGCTGAGCATGGCACACCCTGGCCTGGGATRTCCCTGTGCTCAGGCCAGGGCAGCTTCCTGGCTGTGTTCCCTCTCGGTCTCCTGCCATGGAGAAGGTGAATTCCAGCCAGCCAGGCTCAGTGCAGCAACTTGGGAAGTGATTTTTAAAGAGGTTCAGTCCTTTTTTGGATGTGTAATTTGCTCTTTTAGTGTCCAGTTTTAGCACTGTGGTTTCAGGTGCTTGTGAGCTTGGTAACTTTGTCAGAAACTCTGGAAGCAGGCTCTTGCTGAGTGGAAGAAGCACAGGGAGCCACTGGTGTTACCTGACACAGCAAAGCACAGCCCAGCAAGATTAATTTTTTCAGAAACTGCTATCTTCAGTTTTTACAGGCTTACCAGTTTACATGGGGTGATACATTCCTTAAACCAAATCTGTCCATAAACCCAGTGTAAATGTACTAGGAAATTGCTGACCTCTTAATTAACCACTTCCATAAAATCTGCTATTAACCCTGCTCCAGAGAGTTTTAATACCTTTTGTACCATTACACTGAAAGGCAATTTAATGAAAACATGGCTTATTTCTCCTGATATTTAATCTTTTTAGCAGTTTCTTGGCAAGAATTGTTGTAGACTCAAAAGCAGCTCCAGGCTGTGGGACTCCTGCACTTTTGCAGTACCCCCTGAATTGTACCCTTGAGAGATGCAGGGCATTATATATTTCCTGTAAGGAGTAGGATCTGGGCCATAAGTATAATTTTCAGTCTGGGAAACAAGACCAAATACTGGGTGCACAGTAATAAAAATTGTAGGGGATGAAGGGGATAACTCGTTTTGAAGGGTCATCGATGTTCTGTGTATTTCATGATCTGCAGTGTTGTCCTGCCAAATTCTTCCATGGCAGCACAAAGTACTTTCCTGGTAGCATTTCATGCCGTGAAACACTGGCTGCTGCCATTGAGATTAATTTCTTTCATGCAGCTCGAGGTGTTGCCAGAAGGTTGGTTTTGCCATGCTGAAATAGTCTCTTTAATTAATGGCAGCCTGCTGTATTTCATTGTTTCTGTCTCAGACTTGTAAGAAGTTGAGTTGAATTCTCAACCATCCCGATGTTACTTTCTGTATGTATTTTCTAAAGCTGTTTGCCTTGCAATTATAGTTCTCGTTCCTCAGTGGCCAAGTAAGAGTGCAACATCTCTCAGTGCACATGAGAATAACTGAGATTTTTGCCCTCTGCAAATGTGATGGTGAGCATCCCTCCCTTGCAGGAGAAGATGATTGTAGTGGTATCAGTTTAAGCACAGAAATTCTTATTTTGAGAAGCCAAACAGTCTCCTTAGCGAGCAGTGAGAAGCAAATGCCTTTGGTGTGGGCAAATAAGTTGGGAGGATTTCTGATGTTTAAAAGGTGGTTGGTATTTTGTTTTCTTTTCCCATTCATGTGTTGTTAGAAAAGCATTCATAAAACCAAATGTAAGTGATGGAATACAAATTCTTTTCTTTTTGAGCATTTGATCTATACATGTTTTAAATTCGTATTGCTTGAGAAGTCGGTTTTCAGAGTTATGAACCATAAAGATGAAGAGGATGACAACTGGCAAGAGTGAATAAGAAACAAAGGACTGTGTTGCTGTTGAAATGAAGCAATCAYTTTTCTGGAAAGTTTCTGTGCAATAGAAATTGAGATGAATGAACACAAAATCTTTTGTATTAATGAATTAACTTTCTAGTCTGTACATATTAGTCAGCTTTTAATTACAGTTAAATAGTTTTTAATCTGTCTTTATGATAGCTCTACAGTACATTTAGAGAGGAACACTGAAGTATGTGAAGGATTTWAGTTTCGCAGTTTGTGCTTCCTAGTTAAGCAGAAATAGATGTATTCTCTGCCCATTTGGTTTCCTGCAAAAATAYAAGGCAATATCTACATTTTGGGCCAGAAGAGGTAAAATATAGGAAGGACTGAAACTGTAGCAGTGATTTGCAGGGGCTTTCTGTGATATTTATTTTGTGATGTTTATTTTGTGAGCAATAATGAACTGGCAAATATTTAAGTTCTAAAACAGTCAGAACCTGTATTTGAACTGCTAAAAGCTGTTTTAAAGTAGAGTGATCAGTGGATGCTGAACTAAGTCACAGGTACGCTTTGACTTTAGCCTCTTGTATTGATAACTGTATTGATAAATGGCCAGTCCTTATTCTCTAATGTTTTTGATATATTTATGAAGTTGCCTTGTCAGTTCACACCCAAATATGATTTTTGATTTTAAAAAAAAAACCCGTAACTTYTCTCATTTGCTACAGAATTGCATTTTCTTTAAAATATGTATTTTTTAAATGTCACAGTCACCATCAGTTTACTTTTAATCAGCATTTGTTTTTTCCTAATTTCTGGGAAGTGCCCTTTGAAGGCGCAGTTAAAATGTTCCCTTTTGCAAAAGCTTTCCAGCAGCTTTCCCAGTGAGTCTGCAGCGGTGGAGAGGCAGGAGATGTTGAGCAGCGCTATCATAGCCCAGGCAATCTTGCCAGGCAAGAGGGGTTTTTATTTTTCTTGGGGTTTTGTTCTGGAGGTGCTGTGCTTGGTGCGACTTGAAAGCGGTCAGAGAAGGTGAACCTCCAGCTCTTTAGATCTGTCTCCTGTATCCCAGAAGGCAGCATGGGGTAAGTGCACGGTCTTTTGTAAATGTTTTCTTTTGAGCGTGTACCCAGCAGGAGGCAGAAGGTGACATCGCCTGTTGGCAGAGGTCACTTCTCTGTAATGAACAGGAAAGGAACAGAGGGTGAGGATGAGCCAAAAATATCTGAATTCATTGTTACTCAGAGCCAGAACACAGAACGTGGAGGAAACCTTTCTGCTTTAAGTTTATTCTGTAGAAAATTTGATGCTTTCCAAGTAGTTGATATAAAGGATGTAAAAAATACGGCATCAGATATTTCATTGAAARTTCCTGTGGAATCGTTTTGGAGGAGGGAAGTTTGACAGTGCATTGAGAACAAACTCAATATGTTGATACCRTTGAACTGCCACAGAGAAACCATATCTGTGCTCAAGAGTTTTAATTATTTAGAACTGTAGGAAAACTTTGTTAATTGGTTTTACCTTAGGTCTTCAGTATACACCTCAATTTCTGTCTGGCTCATTGCACACAGGTGAGGTTCCTCAAGCTGATGGATTGGAAATGCTTGTGTGTAGTTTGGAGGTCAGCAGAGCTGATCCCCTCAGCTGTGGACAATGAAGTCATTAACGATTATCACTAAATTGGGGCACAGTGAAAGACCTGGATGTTCTCCTTGTAGCTGAATCAGGTTTTTTACAGCATTTCTTCTGGGGCTGAGATTTTGGAATTACCCAAACAATAGAATGAGGGGGACAGTGTCCTGCAGGATTCACAAAGTCTTAGAGGCTTGTGGAGGAGGATGGAAGGACCACAGAGCAGTCCRTGAGGACGTGAGATACTTGTGCTGCAGCCCCAAAAGCCTTTTTCTAACTAATTAAGAACTAATTAAGGCGGTAGGAAGCTGCAGCTGAGAAAAGAGACTGACGGGAGAACCGACACGTGGGTGAGAGGATCCTGACACCACAGCAGTGCTCAGACCAAGGGTGAGGYTGGAGCTGTGCACAAGCCTGAGGTCAGTGGGGATTTTTGGATTTAAACATTTCCAGAAGTGGCTGAAGGATGGGGTGAGGGCTTTTGGAAGGTCTGTGTGATTGTTTGCAGCAGGTACAGTGTTTTCCTGGCTCTGGGGCTTTGGGACAGCTGGAAGGAAGGGCAGTGTGAGCCTGTGTCTGCTTCCCAGATTGTGGGAGGGTTGCTTCCCGGTGGCTGTGGTGGCAGACTTTTGGAAGTATGATGTCACACCCARTGTGATTTTAAAAATAGACGTGTCTCTCCTGCTGCCTTGTTTTGTACAGTTTGTATCCTGTCATTTAAAGGGCTACAATGAATAATTTACAAGGCAATAAACCTTCAAGTTTATTTTAGTTTCACAAAGTGAATTTTTGAAAGGACTTATTTGCATAATGCATTTTTGGTTGTTTTAAGATAAAAACACAATTAAACAAGAAATATTAYTATCACAGAAAAACAGAGCAAGAGGCTTTTGAGCTGGGAGGGTAGCTGTTTGCAGGAAGTCTGTGCTGGGATACAACATCAAAATTGCTTGAGCTTGTGCGAGTTAAATGACTTTCTCATCTCAAAGATGGATTTGCAATGTAAATGTGTGAGATCCATATGAAAGGCAATAGATCTGGACAAGGAAGCACCCCGTTTGCTTGCCCTAGTGCGTCCTTTCTTGCAGGTGTAAGAAGTTTTCAAAAATTAGCAGGAAGTGCTGCGGGATCATGAGCCTGCAAAGCACAGCAATTGTACACAATCTGGAGGAAAATAAAATCACTGCCTCGTTTTCTCAGCAGATCTGAATTGCTGTGCAAAATTGAGCTGTTATTTTAACCAGGTAAGGAACCTTTCTTGCCTGGAATGGCTTGGTGCCAGCATCCAGYGTGCCGTGGAGCAGCTCATACTTGAGTTATCTCTTAGTTCTCGTGGTGGATGGGAGTAGTGAATAATAGCAGTAGTAAACAGGAGTAAGACTTTCCCCCTGATTTTTAGGGGGTAGATAAAKCCCAAGGATTCGGTGATAGCACAGAGCAAAATTAACATTTCAGTGATTAAGAAATGTTCTGGCTGCAGACTTTGGAGTCTTGACAGCATTGTGGCAGAAGTGATGTGTAAATTGCAGATATACTGGGAGTTGTTGAGTTTAAATTCGTGTGGTTATTCAGGCACTGGAACTGAAGCAGTTCAGAACTGGTTTGTGGTGGAGGGAACAGCTAAGCACAAGGGCTGAGAAAGCTGGGCTGTTTCTGGAGCATTTGGACTTGCACAGCTTTTGAAGACAGCATATTAGGTCTGCTCTGAACAGCTCCCTGAAAATAAGGAAGTTATTTTTATTACCTGATCAGCAAATTATATGAGCAAGACTTTTATTTTTAAATCATAAATTTGGAGTGGGTGTTGTTGGCACTGTGTAAATTCTTAGCCAGGAGCGGGTTAAAATTTGGGAAGAACCCTCCCAAACAAACCCATCCTGTTCTGCAGTGTTTTGTCCCATGACACTTCTCACCCTGATTCTCATTATTTAGYAGACATCAGGATGCCACATGCTTTGGAAACAGCCTGTGCTAACACAGGAATGTTGAAAGTCAGTGAAGGTGGAATACACAGGGCAGCCAAACCACCATGTTCACTACCATCTTCTCCCCTTTTATGCCCATTGATATTTTTTTACCTGATGTAATGGCTATTTTTATGTATTTTAGGGTGTTTGTGCATAGACCTATTAGTGCTCCCCTATGTAGCCGAGGGAAGACAGAGATTAGAAAAATGAGCAGACTTTCTGCATTACAATATGGTGCTCATTGAGGCCAGTGGTTTATTTCTCTGCTGGGAAAGTTTTAAAATATTTTCTTTTACTGATAGCAGTATTATAGCAACATTTTGTCAGTTTTTAGCATCTCAAAGTAAGTCTTATGTAAAAGCCAGAAGGTGACACAACAAGACTGTATAAGGAAAAAAAAAAGTTGTCAAATACCTCCATTCATTTAAATAACTGTCCGAAATAACGATATATAACATCAGGAATATCATAAATATATGTCTGAAAATTATGTTTTGCTTGGGTGAGGAAAAAAGTTCAGCATTCTGCATTCAGGTGGCAGAAAATTGCTTATCTGGGCAGGACAGTGCAGTTGAATTTCTATTTTGGTCCCTTCAGAAGCAGAGTGCAGTAGTACACAGAGGAGATTATGCTGTTAATCACTGAAACCACTTAAGCAGCACTAAATAAGCCGTGTTCGTGTAACTTCCAGRGTACCTGGTGTCTGGAAACCTGGCTAGAACTCTCCTCCTATAAATCATTGTGCTAGAAAGCAAGAAATAATTGATAGTCAGCTGACCTTTGGTTTTGGAGGCACAAGCTTCATCCTGCAATTTGAGAATGATTTTGCTGTGTTTCGTAGTAGGACTCGCCTCGGGTCTGCCCTGCTCCTGTGCGAGCTCACAGATGTTTGGCACTTGTGGTACTGGTGTGAGTGGTTTCACTGGTGTGGGGCCGGTCTGGGCTGGACTGCCAGGGTTCTGCTTCCCTGGGGTTCACAGGAGAAGCCCCCAGCCCTTCAGCTGCTGGATTTGTGAGATTGTGGACACAGGAAAAGCCCCCAGCCCTTCAGCTGCTGGATTTGTGGGATTGTGGACACAGGAGAAGCCCCCAGCCCTTCAGCTGCTGGATTTGTGAGATTGTGCCCACAGGAAAAGCCCCCAGCCCTTCAGCTGCTGGGTTGGTGGGATTGTGGACACAGGAAAAGCCCCCAGCCCTTCAGCTGCTGGATTTGTGGGATTGTGGMCACAGGAAAAGCCCCCAGCCCTTCAGCTGCTGGRTTTRTGGGAYTGGGGAAGGCTTCCCAGCCAAGAGAGCAGCCGTGGGAACTCACGTGCAGCTTGGTGCAGGGGTGTGAGGGAAAGCAGTAAAACAGAAAACTGTCCAGTGGAACAACAAATAAAGCAACAATAAAGCTTGCTGGACTTTGCCATCTTTTTGTGCACATGGACATCTTAAAGGCCAGTTTGTATTTCTTATTGTCGTGTAACTTAATTCATCTGTGTCACGTGACAAATCATAGTTGTTGTGCATGAAATGGAGGGCATGCAGGGATGAACTTTATTCCAGCCTCATCATTTCCAAAGCTGTGACCCAAAAAGTAGGAAAGAGTTGTGTTTTTCAATTTATGAGATAATAAAAATTTATTAAATGTCAATTTCGTGAGTTTTAAATAAATAGCTTTGTGAAAAGAGTAATAGTTTATCTGTGTTTTGGAAGGGAATGGGTATGAAAAGACAGTGAAACACCACTCAAATTCACCTGTAGTGAATATTTGTCATTATAAACTAAAAGTTTAATATCTGCTTTATGGTGCTGTGATGATTATAGAATTTTTGGAGCCACAGGATTTGCGCCCAGGTAAGCAACCTTTAGGCTGTTGTTCGACATATTTAAAACCTGTCTGAAGTTCAGTGTACGAAGGGTCCCTGGCACCTTTGTTTTAACTTGGCATTTTCATATCCTTTGCTCATGGTTAACTAAATTCTCATTTGAGATCTGTAAGCATTTAACTGAAATTGATAATATCTTCAGGTGAGGCTTTATTTTACTCGAGTATTCAGATGAAAAGGTAATTGATGATTTAATATTTCTACTGGACAGGGCATAAAGCTATTTACATCATTGAGTATTTCTCATTTTATCTTCCTTTACTCACCCAATAATGAATTCATGAATATCAGACTAGTGCGTTATTGCRTACTGCAGGATCAATTTTCATTTAAAAATGTTCCTTTTCCTGCAGCTGCAGGGGGATCAATTCCTATGTGATGGTTTGTTTGGAATGCTCATGTGTCTTTGTTAGTGTGTTTGAGAACTCAGGTGTCATCAACACCACCTGAATAAGAAGTCTTTTCGTTTGAAGTTATTTCCTTAAAATACATGAGGCCTTGGGAAAACTAAAAACTTGTTCCACAGAGCATTTGTGCACTGAAGTCATTTCAGAAATTAAGCTATTCTTAACTAATGAAGTAAAAGCAGCTGGTTTTGCAAGTCAGCAGCAGAGTCAATTCATCAGTGAGARCTTGCTGGGAATTCCGTTTATTAATGATTCCTCCTTTAGCTCAGCTGGTTTTGCCCAGCAAGAGCTGTTTAATCAGTTGTGCCTGTGCAAGCCGTGCTGGCCGTGGCAGGGTCAGGGACTGCCACTCTGCCGAGCGCTCCTCCTGGGATTTCAGCACCACGAGGAACGCTGGGATTAACGATCAGAAGTTGGATAAAATCATTTCATTCATCTCTTCTTAGAGATGTGGGTTGTTTCTTTTTCTTTTTTTTCTTTTTGTTTGTTTGTTTTTTGTTTGGTTTTGTTTGTTTGTTGGCTTTTTTTGTTTTTGGTGGTTTTTTTTTAGTTTTATCATTATTACTGCTGTTATAAACGATCCTAACAAGAACACTCTGCCTGTTTTGAGGGGTTTGCCCCTGGTAGTGTTGGTGTTCCCAGATCTAACCATGCCTTGCCCTGCTCCATAGCTTCTGTCAGGAGGTTTTTATACAGATTGTAAGAACTCTTCAAAATGGCTTTGTTTTCCTGGATTTTATTTATGCTTGTCCACTGCCTTAGCAATATAAACACTCTTGTTTTATCCGAGTTTCTCCTTCCTGTATTCTCTCAAGTATGGGATTTCCCAGCTGTTGCTCTGCCTGATCTTACAAGAAACTGAATTTCATTGGATTTCCAAGTTTTCAAAGTTTCTTTATAACTTTGTACAGCTGGTTCTGTATATTGGGAAATGAGAACTATTATTATTTGCAAGTCATTATGGCTGCTCTTTCTTTTCTTTATTGTAGCAACTTCTAGACTGGAATATGTCTGTGTATGGGTTGAAATGTTTCTGACGTATTTACTGCTTGTCCTGTCGCACTGCCGGTGTTTTGATGCCAACACTTTGTTTGTTATCACTTCATAGGAGAGCATTTAAAACATTTGGTTTCTTCAAGGGTATTCTTTATGCTGATTTTGCTGAGTAGCCCCTGATGTTGAATTTGTACYGAGAGCTCACTAAGCTGACTCGAGGAAATATCATTAAATTAAACACCTATCTATAAAAGGTATCTCTGGGTTTAGTGTAGTCTCTCTTTTATCTCTAATGGTAAAACATTTCTATGGCTACTTTTTGCATTGGGGATAGGATCTGAAAAAGATAATTGCAGCCTGCTATGTGAGAGTTATCCATGTAATGGTTAATTTAATATTTTTGTCTATTTGGTCATGAATTGAGTTGTCAGAGAGAAAGGGAAACAAACTATGTTGGATTCCTATAAAGTAAGGGAAACTCTTTTATAATTTCTTTATAGAACAACTGTGACAAAGTTCTCATACTTTGTCCTGCAGACTGCAAAGCTTGAGCAGCCCAAGGAGCTGTTTAGGAGTAACAGGCTGAGGATGTTTCCCTTTGCCTCCATCCCCAAGTAAGGACATCTCTCAGAAGTCATAAATTCACTTCTTGTGACAGATGGTTTTGGAGCATTCAGTTAATGTATCTTATATTTTCTTTGTAAATCCCAAGGTCAGGAAAAAAGCATTCCCTTCCTTGTGGAGACTGTTTGCCCCATTGCTCTCAACTTGTATTTAGTTTTCAAAGCTGCTGCTTTGGTTTCAGGCCTGAAGAGAATGTCGTGTGGCCAATTTTTTTGTTTCCATGTGTCCTAGTGAGTTTAAAACTGCCAATTACCTACATATAAATCTGGCTCAGTCCATATGCTCTGTAAGTATTTAATTCCTTAAATCCTATATATGCAGGAAAATGAACTGTTTCACTCAGTAATGATGGAAGATTTGAAATGAAGATCCTTGTAATGTTCTGTGATGTATTTCTATAATGAGTAAGTTATAAAAAACATATAGGTTTGATAACAAATGTTCACTTTGGATCCTGTATGAGTAGGATTTGCTCAGGGTATCACCCAAAATGCATCTTATTACCAGGAAAATCATGATCTAAATATGCTGCTATTTTCATAAACTGGGGGGAGAAAGAAACAAACCCCCAAACTCCAACCAAAACCACAACAAAAATAAAAATTCCAAGCTCCTTATTAGCAAGCGGAAATAATGAGGAGTAACCTTCTAATGAAGTTCTATCTGGAGCTCCTCTGGTTGTCAGCAGCACACATTAATTTGTTTCCATGGTTTTGAGGGGAAGTTGCTTGTCTTGCTGAACAATCTGCTTTAATGCAGAAACTCGTGGCTGTTTCTGCTGAGTTAGGCTGGGCTGTCATTGAAGATGCTCATAAAGATTGTTAACAAAACAGCTGGATTCTGTCGAAGTGGAAAAGGCTAGATAGTGACTGTACAAATGGAGGTTCTTCATGATACAATTAACATTTATAAATTAACTTACCTTCAACAAAGTTATTCTTAGTGATGAATGAGAAACTAATCATTTATGGATTGTCTGCAAGTACTTTTGCAACACAATTCCCTTTTCTGTTCCACTTAAGCTGTCACTGCCTTATCCCACCTTTCCTGTTCTGTCAGAGAAACAATTTTTTATGTTTTTCAGTAAAATTAGACGTGTCCAGTTTTGAAAAATACTTTTCTAAATAGGAGCAAAGGACAATCTTTCCAGTAATTTGTTACCTAATCAGTAACTTGAATTTTATGGGCAAGGAAAACCTTTGTGGAAAGTTTTATTTGACGTTTGGTAGTGCAATAGGAATGGCAGTGTTTTATAGCATCAGATAATTCTCATTGTGAACTGCTGCAGTTTCTGAGCTCTCTGATCTGTGCAGGCATCGCTGTGGAAGAGAATGAACAAAAAGGGGTTGGATTTTTCATGGATCTTAATTTTTCTGCCAAACCTGAGCCCTGATAATTCTGTATCCCTCAGCAGAGTGATGCTTCCAGTGTGTGAAGAACAGGGAAGAGAGAGGTTCTCGTGTCAAGTGGAAAGTGAGAATTTCAGTCTTCAGCAGGCCCATAAACATCTGGCTGCCCACGGGTGCAGCTGAGCTCAGCATTTGTAACTCTGCCTGTTGTCTTCAGGGTACAGTCTGTCTTCTTAGTACTGTAGGCATTTCTTGTGTGTTTGGCCTGCTCAAATGTGTTGCAGGAAGGAGAGATCAGAAAGATGATGACGACTCTGGTTCCTGAAATACACAGGCCACTGGGAGGGAATTGGGGATGCTGAATTTCATCTGTTTTAGAGAGTTTGTGACCTTCTCTCTTTAGCAGACCGTTGAARTTACTTTCCTTCCTTTTCATTAATTGGCATTATCTGTTAACTCTTATTAATACTATATTAATTTTTGTTTTGCTGAATCTGGAAGCAGTAACAATCTGAAAAACATTTTTTTTCTCTGCCTCTAATTAGAGTCAAAATTTGAAACAAAGTTATTGTGGTTTTCTACTCAAAGCAGTCGTATTGCGCTTTAGTTTTTAATTTATTTATACATACAGAATTACAAAATARCAAACAGAACTTGTTCAAGATAATAGAGGATTTCCTATTTCCAGTAGCATTTTCATTTATGGCTCAAGATTTTTGTGTCTAGCACAAWAAGAAACACAGGCTTGCAAACATTGCCTTGGGGACAGTTCAGAACATCTAAAAATATACATAAACATCCTTTAAAACTGCAAAGATGAATCATTCTGGAATCTCTTGTAGATTATCAATACTCTCTATGATCAAACCTGTTTTAGTCATCCCTCAGTRTCCTGAACTATCAAATAATAATTCCAAAAGTTCTGAATGTGTCAAGAAATCTATGATGTTATGRGGGGAGGAAATTCATTTTKATGGGCCAYAAAATTGGTGGCATTAAAAAACCCCAACAGAAATAAAAAAAATGTATAAAAAGAGATTCTTTTCTTCATCACAAGAGCTGGAGATATTCTTCAATGTAAAAAAGGGGAGGGGAGAAATAATTTTTCTATATTTATAGTAATTTTCTAACATATTTATGCTGTTGTCTTTGACTTGGCATGAAGTCCTGCAATTAATATGGTTTGGATATTTGAAAACCAACTGGTTTTATTTTATTGAAGTTTTAAAAAATGTGGAAAACCACATACTATTTCAGCTTTATAGAATAATCATTCTTAATCATTTGCTTAGCAAAACAATTTATTAAGCAATGAAGGATAACGAACCATAAAGTTTTAATTTGCCTTTTTTAATTGAGTTGTTAATTAGGACCCCTCCACAGTTGGCAACTCCCAACTTGCTTTTTGTTGCTTCTGTATCCAAGACAATTTAAGAAGCCTAATCTGTCTTAGTTATTCCAAAAAGACACTTCCATGAATCAAACCTATAGGTGATTATGTTCTGACTGTGCTGAGGCTTCTGTGAGTGCATATTAATTATGTCAGTGGTTAATGATCAGGCAAGAAATATGGGAATGCCAGCAGTGATTGTTTAGCAGAAAGAGAAGAAATATCCTGTGTTCTCTGTAATTTTAAGTCCTTCCACCTCATTTAGGGTAGAAACTTAGGGTTGCATTATCCTGGGAGAGCACTGGGCTTAGTTTGACATTTTTGATGTAGGAGCACTGTTGAGATCTTGTTATCCGTCATAATAAACATTGAAGCATCTCTTTCATCTGGCTGCAAACGCTGCTCGTGAGATTTATTTTACTTCTATTTTAAATTGTGAATTTTACCCCTAATTAGGAATTTAAGCAAAGAGCTCTCAACTCCTCTCCTGAGCTTCAGGAAGCTAAGAGCAGTTTATTGGATCACGGAAACTCTCTGGTTGAATGGAAATGCCAAGATAAAATATACTTGAATCACCTGTAAAATGTCTGGAATTGATTGTAGTATTCCCCTTGACTGCTCTCAAATAGTTTATCCACTAAGAAATAAATTTGGATTTCTACTTGCAGTATTCTGAGTTTCTTTACTGGCACAGGCTGCCTTTTCTGTCTTGCACCCATAGGGCTGGTGTACAGGATGCTGTCCTAACTTAGTTATTTAAAAGGGTACAGATTAATTTATTAAAAAAAAAGCATTCAGCAGCAATCTGAAATGCATTTAGATGCCTTATGGTCTACTCAGAATAACCACGTGCTTAAACAGCAATGAAAAAAGGCACAAAGGTGAAAATGGCAGCATGAACAGGAGTCAGTGAGATTGAAATATGGATATAGTATAGGGAAGCAATTGCTGGCAACTGTTGTCCCAAGGGAACACCTCAGCTGGAATTTTTATGCACTATTTTTCTTTYTTTTTTTTTTTTTTTTTACCCAAAGCCAGTTCTTGATGGGAAAAACACAGGGGATAGGAGAGAGAGAGGTGGTAGGAAAGGAATTACCTGCAGTTCCTGAGCCTCTAAAGACCTTTTACCCGTATCCAAACTTCCAAAAAAGCAGCAGCAGTTGATTAATTTACAACATCGGGTTATGGTGCCTAAGGGAACATACGCCAAGCATGAGTTGATAAGACAGGCTGGTGAATTATGACAGACACACTGATTTATACACCAGATCTCCACTTCTTTCTAATTGAAGGCATGCCTTCCTATCACTTAGATGCCAGTCACTTTAGATGGGCCTGGGGCAGGAGAATGTGGGGTTTAAAATKTAAAATTATCCAGTTCGTAACTCTGTGGGTGTCTTGGCTCACTTACATAGACCCAGGCAGTGTAGAGAAGATACTCTGACAYTGTGTAAATATTTTGGGCTCTTAACAGCTTCAGTAGCTGACCAYGGCAGCAGTTTTGGTGTAACTTGATTTTAAGTATGCAAGAAATAGCCTGAAATCGCTCTCAGTTTAAATGGTGCTGGCTGCTCAGTGTTGTATTTTTAGATAACTGACATGGAGAAAGTGTGTGCTGAGGACATGCTTCCTCACRTATTATTTAAATCCTGGAAACAAATGAGAGAAAATGCTAGGAAACAAATTTACTTTCTTCATTCTCATAGAAAGAGAAACTTAAACCTTGACATGTTTCCATTTGCAAGGTGGAATAGTCTTAAAATTCACAGAAATGTATTGCTGCTCTTAGTGAATGATCAGAGCATTAACTGAGTTCCTGAGACGCTTTGTTATCAAGAGATTCATTTTCTGCTCAGCGAGCTTCACCTCCTTACTTTGGCATGTCCCAGCTCTTTGCATTTCCTTGATAAATCTGAATACTCAGACCCTAGTCTCTCTCTTCCCCCCTCCCCAGAGAAATCTCTGCAGAGCTTTAATAAGCAGCAGATTGCCCTAAAATGTTGTTATTCCATACAAACCGCTGCAGGGATTGTCCCTGTGGCCAGTGCAAAGCTTACCTGCTGTTTGCTGCTGCTGTGAAGGGGTGGCTGAAGATGCAAGGCCCTGGTTGGGAACCAGAGAGGGTGTGGATTTTCCCTGTAGGTTTCTGAGTGTTCCTTGCCCCGTGTCCTCTGGCCAGATGTTCATCTGAGAGTCCTGAGTAGGGAATGGGAGGATGGGGGTGACAGGAAAGAAGAGAGGATGAGCCAGCAGCCTCAGCGAGGATCTGTACCAGAGCTGAGYGCAGTCAGAGGGAGGTGAAGTGAAACACTCTGAACACGAGAGAATCCCAGCACAAACCCCTCTCCCCAGCGCTCACAGCAGCTCTGGGCTGCTCCTTGCTTTCCCTGCTGTGTCTGTCACTGTTTGCCTCGGCAGCTTCATCAGCACAGCAGGAGTTCAGGTGGGAGGATGATGTACCTGAAAACCCCAAAACACACGGGAAAYGCAGGCGTGTTCTCCCAGCCACCCTTCATGTTTTGTTATTGCATGCATGTCTGGAGTGACACCTCGGGGCACTTTTATGGGATAATTTCAGTTAAGTGTCCTAGCCTTCCTTCTACGAGAACTCCCAGATCCTTAAAGCTCACACTTCCATGAACCTTYGGTGGGTTTAGGGGTATGAGTGTTCTCTGCACTGACCTGGAGGCAGCAGCACAGCAAAGGAGGTTTGGGAATCAGTGCTAATGAAGTGTGTGGTACAGGAGCTACTAGGAAGTTTCTTTAGCGTTCATAAATCTGTTGCAAGATGTGATTTATAAATGCAAGATGTGATTAAAACACTCCCGTTCCTTTAGCCGTGAAGGAAGAATTCACAATACCGAGGCAATGTAAATCAAATCTCCTTCCTCGCTTCTCAYGGA
Organism: Parotia lawesii; assembly: GCA_003713295.1. Classification (NCBI taxonomy): domain Eukaryota; kingdom Metazoa; phylum Chordata; class Aves; order Passeriformes; family Paradisaeidae; genus Parotia; species Parotia lawesii. The sequence continues at coordinate 4,736,588 of RAHM01000035.1, read as the reverse complement.
TTTTTTTTTTTTTTCTTACTACTGCTGCTTCCTTTTTGTGGAAGGGAATTTGGTTGGGCTTTTTGTTCCAGAAGCGTAATGGACTATCTCGGGTTACTGCCTGCACCTGCCATGAATGTGGAGGTAGAGCTCTTCCTCAGGAATCTTTTAGCAGCAAGTAACCCAGGAAGACTATTAAAAGCATAATGAAAACCTCATTCGGTTTCCTGTCAGTTTTCAGAGCTGTAAGTGGCTCTAATTTGCACAAGATTGGAACAGCATTGAGGAATTACAGTAACTAGGCGAAACACTCACTGGGTTTGCAATTTTCTGATAGCATCCCTTGTAATTTCTTGTAATGCATTTGTAGCTAAGTACAATGACAAATGTCAAGGCTCATTGTGCGAGTTTTACGCACATCAGCGCCAGGCTGGGAGGTGTAATGTCAGCTGCCTGTTGGGAAAAGCTGCTGGGACTGCTGGATGCTTCCCATCCCGAGCTGTGGTACAGAGAATCCTGGTTTGCAGCTGGGGGAGGAGCGGAGGAAATAATTGCTTTCCAGATTCTTTTTTTATTGCTTTCAGGCTCATTTTTTGTTTTGTAGCAATTCCAACAATAAAAAGGAAGCCTGGGAGGCCGATTAAACATTTAGTTTGACATTAGCAAATGAGCCCTGGCTCTCTGTTAGGTGTTTCCCACAACAACCTACAGGGAGTTGGTGGTTAGGAGTCAAAGCAAACCCATATGGACTTTTCTGCCAGCCTTGTGTAGCTCCCTGCCTTGAATTATTTTGATGAATAGTCATGTGCAGCAGTGGGCTGCAGTAATAACCTGACAGTAATGTGGTATCAAATGCTGATCTGCATTGGAGATAAACACAAATGAGGGATTCAGYGAAAATACAACCCAAATACGGTTTACTAAATGCTTAAAAAAGTGGTTGCACACAGTGTAGTTTATCTGGAGTAAATAAAAGCYAGTCTGGCTGTTGATCTCTGTTACTCCCCTGCAGCACACTGCGCCTCTTGTATGAAGCTGAGGAATGTTAATGTGGCTATGAACAAAGATTTATGAACATGGATAATTGCTTCAAGCTGATTTTTCTCTGTTGTTGCACTTGTGTTACTTGGATGGAAGCAACTATATTGATTTTAGTAGCTGGAAATGAAAAAGAAAAAAAATCATTTCCATTCTGTTTTGTGAGCCTGTAATAACTTCAGTGATGTGTTTAAAGACTGGTCAAAGAGAGAAGTCTTAATTAAAGCAATGTTTAGCAGATTCCATCTGATTTTGTCAGCTAGCACTTGTTCTGAATGACATATCTAAAAAAAATACCTTCTGCAAATATTTACTTGTTAAAGTAGCAACAATATTCAGAGATCCTGAGAGACCCTGAGCTTGTCCTCCCCCTGTCGTGGTTTGTTCTTCACTGGGCCAGTTTCATTTTGAATAACTCCGTTTTTTCCCACCATTTCTAATGTGCCACTGCAGAGGTTACTGACACTGTCCTTATGTATTTCACTTTTCTCACTCGTGTTGTCTCCCAATTTCTTAGTCSTCTTCCATAAGATGAGTAGGCTCAGATTTGTAATTAATAAGTTTAATAGATTGGTTTTGATTTTGACAGACAGAYGAGTTGCCTGTGTGTGACAGAATTCATGTGTGATGTGTAGCACGGTTGGTTGCTGTGTGTACATAGCTTATATGTGAATTATTAACTCTGACAAACTAATTTCACCTGTTAAATAGAAAAGCAGGAGGTACTGCAATTTTCTCAGTTAAAGACTGACTAGTAAAAATTACAGAAAATGCTATTTCTGTACTTACAATAAATTAGGTATTATTCGTCATTGTGGAAAAAATAAATCTCTGCAGAAAAAAAAGAAAGGGATTTTTTGGTGACATTTAGAGATGTGTCAGATCTTGCTCTAGCGTTCTTGCTGCTCAAGGAAATCCTTAGCTTCTTGGTGATCCTTCTTCAAACTATTGATTAAAAATGTGAGTCCATTGTAATAATGTCTGGTCAGAATTTATTTCTGAGCTATACAGGTGGGAACTGATATAGGTTGGAGGGTTGGAATGTCTGGTTTCTGTTAGAATTATTCTTACAACTATAGAGCRTTAATTTTGAATTTATTGAGAAAAGGGTTTAACAATTCAGCCATTTACCTACAAATTTTTAGTCATGAGATGTTGAGGGTTTGGTGTTTTGGTGGTTTTGTTTTGTTTTTTTTCATGAGAAGAACTAGAGGGATTTTTTTTCTCATGCCTTTCTTCCAGAAAAACTCTATTTTGGATTATTTTGCTCATGAGCAAAATGCTTCTCTAACAATGGTCTCATTTTTCTGTACAGGACAATGAATATAGCTTCTGAACTAGACAGGTGGCAAGGGATTGCATTTCAAACTTTAATTCTCTTTAAAACTACTTGAAATATTTTAAAAATTGGCAACATGTTGCGTCATGCAAATAGGAACTTGGGTATAACACATTGTGATGCTTCTCAATTTTTCTTAGAGTGAAAAGCGTARTGAGGAAAGGAGCGTGGAGCAAGTTTAGAAGTCCCATTGTGGATTTTGCAAGGCATGCTGAAGCATGGCGTGAGTTGAGAAATGTTCATTTTAACCACAGTTGTTCTCTTTTAACCTCTGAAGCACTTTGGGATGGATCTTCATCAGTCAGGGGCCTGCAGAATTGGGGCTATTTTTTCAGTACAAGGACAAAGCAAAAAGGTGTATGCTAAGGTAGTTATTAGAGACATCTAAAAAGGATCCTTGGGAAAAAAAACTTGTCTTTTTAATTTTCTAGCTAATATTAAAAAAAATGGAAGCTGTCATCAAGTTGCAGAAAGGAAAACAGAAATCGGAACAAAGCCTTTTATAATGCCATCATATCTAGATCTCACTAGCTAGCAAAATTATTATCTTCTTCAGGTGATTCTTGGTAAAACAATGCTCATCTCAATCAGATTTGATGTCAGCAGGGCATGCRTGTGTCTTGAATGACATTTGCAATGAGTATATTTTAAATTGAAAATTAAAATGCGAACGAATCACTCGTTCTTCATTTAAACCACGCTCAGTGTGGAGGTGTAATTAAATGAGTAAGTGTAATGACTGGGTGAGGCAGTACTCCAGAGTATCAGCTGCAGGTTCAGAAGCCACTGGACTTGAKGGTGTGTTTCAAAACCATTCAGTGCTGCTGATAACAGTGCCTGGGGCTGTACAAACTGGACACACCTGCAGGATTTGGAGATCSCGTGTGGATGCCGAGAGCGCTTTTGGCTCAGAGCTGAGATTTCTGCCCTGCTTTCCCAAACAATTTGGGGAAGAGCCGCAGCCCTGTTCCCTGGAGTGCTCAGAGCCGGTCGTGTGCATGCAGAGGAAGGGGCACAGCAGCAGCTGAGCCACCCYCGCTCCCTGCCCGCTGCGTTTTGCCAAAGGAAGAGTGCGAGGAGCCCCAGGCTGTGCCATGCCCGTGGGTGCTGCGTGTCCGAGGGTGCCAGCCCTGCCACGGCTGGCTGCGGGCGGGATGGAGGMGATTTTTCATTTCCTGCCGCTCTGACCCGCGCTTGGCCGAGCGCAAGGGCCGAGTTGTGTGCGAGGTCCGTGCGGGCAGCGGGAGAGGCAGCGAGCGGTGCCAGGGCAGAGGAGATGGCAGAGGGGAGGTCGGTGATGGATGGCTCCCACCTCAGTCCGGCAGCAGAGGAGCTGTGCGAGCTGGGGATGGGAGCGGACCTGCTGAGCGCTGGCAAAAGTCTCCTTGGCTCGGGTCAGAGCTGCGCTGCTGCCTCAAACCCGGCTCCAGCCTCTGTTTGCCTGGCATGTGGAGGCTTTATTTATTAGCTCTGAACCATGCCCGAGCTGACCTTACTGCAGACAACTGAGCCAAACGTGAAATGGCTTCTTCCTTCTTCCAGGGAGGTTATCTCGTGTTATGCGTTCCTTGGGACTCCTTTTTTCAGTCCATGGAAAAGGAAAGTGCCAGCTGCTGTTAGCTGTAACTTTGATACATGCTATTGTAGAGTTGAAATACTGTTTCTAAAAAATAAATTGATGCAGTTTCATACAGTTTGATAACGTAATCAGTTTTTAGTAATTTTTTTTTTCTCGCTCAGTGATTCATGTGCCATGAAATTATTTTATTAGACCACTCCAAGGGTCACCAGGTAGAGAATCTAAAGGACCCCAGATACCTCTTCAGCAGAATCAGCTCACTTCAAATTGGCTGCTGGCCATATTTTTAGTATGGAAATTGGCTAAATGGGCCACTGGATATTTTTATTGTATATTAGTTTAGAAAATTAATAAAACAGGAACAAATATTTAGTTGAAGCACAGGGCAATTCTTCAAGATGATGTCACCGTAGTTTCATGTCTTATCACTGTCATGAGTCTGGGGGAGTGTGCTTGCATAAATTAAGCATTTTAGGTTTCTGTGGCATGCATATAATCAATTTTGCATGCTCACTGGTTTTGGTAATATGAGGATGGCATAATACAGTCCTCAGGGGTGGACATAAGCCCTGGTCTGAGAGGGGGGGAGGCTGGTCCATCATCTGTGTGGTTGCTGCTGTGGAATGTGCTGCAGAGCCTTGGCAGTGCCAGTGCAGGTGCTAAAGTCAATAGGCATATTTGGTCTAATTAATTAAAATTTTAAAAGAACTGTAAGGTATGTTTGCAGATTTTCTGCTCTTCCATTTTATTTCTGGCTACAGCTGCTGTCTGCAGCCACCAAGATACTGGGCAAAGTACAGAGTTTTATACTTCACCCTTCCTGTGAATCCTGCAGTTGAACAGGGGCTGAGATTTTTGGTTTGGGATTTCAGGAGCTGGGTGGAAAGCTATTTAGCAAAATGAGTGAGAAGCTTTAATCTAGTTGACTCAATATCAGCCCACTAATGAACTACTGTTGTGAGATATGTATAGCCATTACTTTGGTGTCTAAATTATTCTCACTTTCAAATCTTATTTAAATTCTTAATAACCTTTATTAGATAGAGGAGAAAAAATTCCACCCAGAAGCCTTCAACCTCCAAAACGGATAGAATACACTAATAAAATCATGTGCCGTCCTAAAAGAGAGAATTATAGTGTAGTATAATAGTGTCTAAGCTAATGGAATAAATTAATAGAGTTTTGATAATTGATTTGTAGAAATAATAATCTGAAAGCTGATTTTAATTTTTTTTTTTTTTTTTGGTGGCCCTATGTAGTTTCCTTCATTAGAATATTCCCAGAGAAATATTAAGTGGCCACTGAAATTCACATGGAGTAAACACCCCTCTGGAGTCTTAAACATCCATAACTAACCAGAACATGTTTTTACTATAGAAAATATGTCTCAGGAAACATCTCCTTCAGAGTATCTACTAAAAACAGGCCCAGTGCATAGATTCTCTGGATAATTTTCTACCCAGGTAGGTTGGAACCTGCAATTCAAAGAAAAACAGAGCCTTTCTTAGAACTGGAGGAGGAATGACAGTTTTAAGAAATTGAGAAGTAAAGTATATTATTATTTTTCATAATGCGTTCATTCTTTTATCTCAGCATCTCGTTCAGACCTCTGCTGACTTTTGAGGTCTTCAAGCTGCCCTCTGACATTTACTGGCACCATTTCCATCCAGCAAAGTCACCTGTGACTGATGCATTTTACAGTTCCTCAACTGCCCAGCAGCCAGAGCATTTAAAATATGTGAAAGCATGAGATTCAAATCAGAGATGTAATGTCGCAGGACTGTAAGTTATCTCCTCCTTGGCAGGAGATTCTAATCGAAGGAAAAGGTTCAGCTTCCCCAGCTGAGGAATTTTGAGTCCTTCTGAAGATGAATCTCCATCCCGTGCTGCAGGTGGGATCCTTTTTGCTGGCTGCCTCCTTCCTTTGCCTTTTCCCGGTGAAATCAGTTGAAATTTTCTGGAGGTTGTAGAACAGAGCGTGTTGCCAGCGTGGCTGCTCTGCAGCTGTGTGCTGTGTCACCAGATGCACGGGGCTCCTCTGGGGCTTGTCACAGCTCGGTGACACACTGACTGCCAGGGCATTTCTCATGGGCAGGGAGGGGCAGAGCATCTGAAGGTTAAACCAGTGGACACATCGTGCCTGACCAAAAGCCCCACGGTGGGGGAAGCAGGGCTAACAGGCACAGGGCTGAAGGTAAAACTTTGCAGCTAATGACAACTGTAGTTTTTGGGATTTTCTTTATCTTGAACCTATTGACTTGCCTGGGGTCTTCATGTAAAAGCAACCCAGAGCTGACTTAACTCCTAATTACCCTTAGCAAGSTAGGAGAAAGTGAAAAGACACATTAAGTCATCCAACTGTATTAATATCTCCTCTGTTCTTCAGGAAAAAAAAAAGTCTCTAAAGTGCCTCTTGTGTTGATTTCCTCTTGCTTTTCTCCGTTTGTGTCTGTGTGCCTTAACATGTTACTCGAACAGAGAAGGCTTTGGTTGTGAATCCCGGATGATGAGGTTTCAGGGGAGCATGGGGCAGCACAGGCACAGCCGTGGTGTGGCAGTGCAGGAGGAGCCGTGCCCCGGGGAGATGCATTTGTTGCAGAGCAGATGAGCTGCAGGGTGTGGCTGTGGGTACTTGTGGGTGGATGCTGAAGGTCACAGCATGCTTTGGAAAGGTGCTGGCATCCGGATTTGAGGAACCAGGAGTGCTGGCCTGCAGTTCACACTCCTCCTGCTGCCAGGTGCTCTGCTCAGTGCCCCGGTGTGCCACGGGGATGATGCCATGATGATTTCTGTCTTTTCTTTTATATCCCTGTTACACCTTTTTCCAACTTCTGCGTTCTTAGTGCTTTAGCCTACATTCTTGGACTTGTTTGTCAAGCTGGGAGACTCAACATTTTAGAGGTTTTGTAGTTCGGGGTCAATGTGCCCCAGACGCCAAGGTCCTCTCCAGAACACATTCTGTAAACTGAGATAGAACCATCCAGGGGAAGGTTCCTTGGGGAGGGCGGCTCACTCGAGCCTCTCATTGAGGAATCTTTGATAGATATGCTAATTAGTAACACCTRTAATGATTTACCAGATCTTTTGGGGGTGTGCGTGGAGGGGCATTCCACCTGGACGTGGTGCACCTAAGGACCCTTAAACACCAAGGTAAAATCCCTTTTCCCCTTCTAACCGTGTTTGACTCTTGATWTCAAGACCAGGAAAAGGCATCAGGGACAGCAGCAATGTTTGCTGTGCTCGGGGGGACACCTCGGGACCCKGCCAGCCCTGAGCTGCAGCTTTGGGGTTAAACAGCCCCGCTGCTCCGCAGGAATCTGGGCCGAAATCCGCTCTGCCCGGGGTGCAGCACACGAGCACACAGCTTCCGAATCTGTGCCCAGCTGAAGGGGATTTTTCTGCGCGCTGCTGGGCTTCATGCACAGTAACAGAGTTACTGTTCAGAGCGGGTGTGTTCATCGAGTTATTTGGTCGATTAAAAATAGTAGTAAAGAGTCGGAGAAGTGGTGGGGTTGTTTTGTTTTGTTCTGCGTGGGGTTTTTTGTTGTTGCTGGTTTTGCTTTGGGGTTGTTTTTCCGCACGAACCCCCTGTGCTGAGCTCGGTGTGACCGTGCGGGGTGTGCAAACCCTGCTCATTGAAACTGCAATTGCGCTCTCTGCTGGGGCTGCCTTGTACCTGCCTGTCCTCCGGGGGGGAGGTTCGAGGAGAAATATGCTCAAAGAGGAGGCACTGGAATTTCAGGACATAGCACAAGAGAATAAGTAATTAAACCTACTTAATTTTAAATTTGAAAAAAGAATGATATGATGATTTATAGTATTAGTATATCTTAAACCCCAAATATATTGAAAGGCTCTTCAATATATTTCAAAATAGTTGTTTTTCCTGTGCCTTACACTGGCAATTTGAATGCTATGGGAAGTGGAGGAGGTCATTAAATATTTTTTCTAAACCACATGTGAAGGGTGAATTACAGCCTATTTACTTTTTTCTTTTTTTTTTCCTTTGAAAGGGGCAAAAGAAAAGAGAATTTCCTAAGGCTTAACTAATTTTCCTTAACATGTACATGATATTTGTTATTTATTATTCAAAAGAATTCTTTGTTCTGTTTTAAACTGTATCTGTGTTCAGAGATTTTCTGTTATGTGGGAATATATATATATTCCCTCATGCCAGTATCCTTGGTGAGATGTACTCAGAAGAATTAACATTAACAGTTTGTTTGCCTTCTCAGTGTCAATGAGCTACTTTTCAATTACCTTTCAGTGATTCAAATCAACATTCAGAATTGATTGTGCATGTTGTAACCACACAGGCAGATATGTTAAGGCAGAATATTGCACTAAGAATCAGCTGTGTGAATTTGAAGCATGTAAATGTTATGTAAATCATAAGCCATCCTTAGATGTCTTCTACACATCATATGTCATTTTGTCATTGTTAATTAGAACTTGTGCTTAAGGTGGTGGGATATAAAGCAGGCTGGGAGCCCAGGTAAAGCAGCTGTGCCTTCCAAAGTGAGCTGTTGTTACAGGAATTCCCTAAGGAGCCATTCCCTGGCGTGCGTCTGACCGGCTGCACTGTGGGGCTCTGCCCTGGGGCTCCTCAGCTGGTCCTCAGTCCCTCCTGTCCCTTTCTCTCCCTGCTGGGCTTTGCCCTCTGTCACAGAGGTTCCCCCATGGCCCTGCCAGCCTGGCTGAGGCTCAGGGTGCCCAGGGTGGGTGTCCAGGACAGGCTGTGCCCAGCAAGGATCATCCCCTGCTCTCCCAGAGCCCCCCCAGCCCCAGTGCTGGACCCAGGCACGGACACTCAGTAACGATGAACAGTAAAAACAAACAGTTGTTTGGTTTTTTTCAACTCCTTTTTCCCTAGAACCTCTCAAATCCATTTTTCTTTGGATTCTCTTCAGCTATTTTCATAAGCACGTGAAAACAATCAGTGTAAGCGAGCTGGGTCAGCCTTCACACACAGTGGSGTGGGGAGGGATCCCTGCAGCGAGCAGAGGTTTGGGGCATGTGGGCTGCACCCCGGGGGCTCCCTGCTGAGCACTCACACCTTCCAGTGATGCAAAGAGCTCCAGTGCATTCCCAGTGCTTGGGAGAACAGCGTGTGTGTGCATGTCCCCACGCTTTCATTTGTTTGAGAATGGCAGGCCAACTTCATAAACTCAGTTGGTAATCACTGTTTAATTCTTACAGGTACTCAGTGCTGCTGTGTTTTATCACTGAAGTTATTTTTATGAGAAATCCATACCTATTCTGCTTTTGTGGTTTAATCTGGGGGAGCTCTCCCTCCCTGCTCCGGCTGTCAGTACTGCAGACTCAGCCAGGGAGCTGAAAATCCTTTTATTCCTCACTAGCAATAAAAGTTCAACACATCAAATTATCTCCCCATTTATTACTGTGCCACCTCATCAAAAGGCTACTGCAGGAAAATTTGTGAGAAATGATATATCCTGCAGATAAAGCTGAGCCAAGGCATAGCCAAGGGGCTCTTAAAATAAAAAATGTTACTCAAATGGGCCTGTTCTGTACTGTTTTGTCCTATTCTTCACCTTCTCCCCCAAAGTGTCTTTCATTTTCTTTTTCCCCTCTGCTGTTCTGTCACTTTTCTCTTTGATCCCCTATTTATCCCTCTCTTAGTCTAGAACAGGCACCAACAAGTAGTTCCCCAGTTTGATCAGGCCTGAAAAATAAACCTTCCATATCTTGCTTGCTTGATGTTGATCTGTTGGTTTTTGTTTTTTTTTTTTTTTTTTTAATAGGTCTTTTTTTAAAGCAGGTAGGGAAGCTGAGGCTGCTGCCTTGCCTTGGGCTGTGAATCAAGGGCTGTGGGCAGAGCTGTGCAGCAAAGATGGGCTGTYTGCAGTGCTCTGGGGCTCCAGGGGACACGCTGGCCAGGGACTGGGGTTAGCAGTCCGTGTTTCTCGAACCTGATTTTTCTGAGCGGTGCTGAAGCACCCGTGCAGCGCTGGACTGGGCTGCATTTGTACTCCTGTGCGAGCAGGAGGAACCAGATGTGATCTGGAGAAACGTGGTGCCCTGTAAGTTCCTTCAGGCAGGAGGAGGAAACGGAGCTGTGTCACAGAGCTGTGGCGTGGAATGAGCTGCTGTGTCAGAGATTCAGCCTTGCTGAGTTTTGTGCATTGCTGGAGCTCTTTTGTCTCTCACAAACAGGGCGCTTGTGTTCTGCTTGCTGGAGATGTGTTGGCTCAGTGGAAAAGAAGCTGAGCTTGAGATCAGATCTTTCGGTTCTCCTTGGGGCACTGGGGAATCAAAGCTACTGAGCTTCTCCYGGGATCCAGTTTTAGAAAACTCCTTCTAGGCTTGTCGCTGTCCCTTTGATCTGATGTCCCTCAGCGTTTTGCTGTAAATACCTGTCCTAATATACCTAAAGCTACAAACCAGCACCGAGATACAAAACGGAATCAGTGAGGCAAATGCTTCCAGAAAAGTGAAGTTTTCCTTGGGATTTCTTCTTGAATATCCCAGTCAAAGAACTTTGTCTATGGTAGTGCTTGTATGTGCCTTAATTTCAGTATTAAAGTTATGTGCAAAATCAGTGTGGTAAGAAGCTGGTAAGTAAGGGTAATATGTTTTTTTTTTTTTTTTTTTTAATGGATTTGGAGAAGAGGTTTATGGACTTTTTTTTCCTCTTTAGAGATTGTAAAATTATTTTTCTTTTACCACAAATTATTAATGTTTGAAACTGGTGAGGCAGGAAAGGAATATCATGACAGAATACTGAGCCACTGACACAGCTTTAAGCGTAAATAAAGATGTACATTACTGTCCAGTTTTTAGTATGAAACCACCTATTTTTAAATCTATTGCTAACAGAAATTGCAGTGAGTAGTTTAATGTGCTTAATGGTAGCCAACATGGCAGCCTGCTGTTGCTTCAACTTTTAGAATTCCTCAATTTATTTCTGTGTTCCCTTTGGCTAAAAGTCAGCCCCCTCCTTCCACTTTGTGTCATCTTTCCTAATTATTACTTTGTAAAAGACGAGGTTGGTTGGAATAAATCATACATTTGTATTCATATCAGAGGCATTTTTAAAGTATAAAGAGTTTTCTTTTCATCTTCGTAAAGATTCATCATAACATATTTTGTTACTGAAATTTTGTAGCAAATGTTACATGTATGCCCAAAAATATTCCTAATTAAGTCTGAAAATGTAAGAACAAGAGTAAATTCTGTCTGATGTGTTTTTGTTCTTTGCCTCGTTGTGCTTTTACTGAAGTAAGCAATTAAAACGTGTGTGTATATTACATTACATTAGAGTAAGAACTGGATTTGCATATGGTGTTTTGTTATCTTTCATCTTTCCAACCATATCCCTGCTTATCAATTGGTTTATGATTTTAATTTCAGGTTATCTCTGTTTATGCTGCTGTGTGCCTTACATTCCGAGCAGCCTGCAGAGATGCTGCCCTGCATTGTGACAACACGCTTGATAAAAATTAGAAATAACACAAGCTGCATTTCTAAATAATCTCATTTTTTTTTCTTCTGTTTCTGCGTAGGTGTGTTTAGATATTTATTGACCTGGTAGGTTGCCTTCCTTGCAGCTAAATGTTGGCCATGGGACATGCTGCTGGTGGTGTTTATTGCGAGATCAATACGTCAGTCATAAACCCAGGAGCTGCCCGTGCTCCTGGAGCCTTTTCTCTGGGATGGGGTTTGGATGTGCTCCGTGATGTGACAGTGCAACACCCAGCACCATGGCCCCTTCCCAGTGTGGCTCCTGTTTATTGATTAACTTCCTTGTGGGGAGCTGCAAGGAATCCATAAAAGTCAAAGAAAAAGTGAGCTTGTTAACTGTTTGTGGTGATTTTCTTGAGTCCTCTTGCTACGTGAGAAAGCAATTGTTAAATCACAGTTTATATTTAAAGTTTAAGTGTAGATCCCACTGACCTGGTATTTCTGTGCTTGTGTTGATGTGTTGAGATTTCCTGGTGTGTGCAGGATGTGAAGCAGTGACTTGTATAATAGATTTAATCGATGTTGGACAAAATTTCATCACTGAAAAATGGAAGAATCCAGGCCATTCAGAGTTTAATAATGGCTGCTGCTCTGACACTGATCCATCTGCAGTGACCTTTTGCAGTATGGTTCAGGTGATAAGAAGCTTCAAGTTGTTTTTGTTTCCCCTAGAAAATGTTTGAAACACCAGAGAAGCATTTATGAGATAAACTTGCTCCTGAGTTTCTTTTGAAAACCACTGTTCTCTAGATGTGTTTCTGTTTTTCTGCAGAAACAATAAAAAAAATTTAATTCAAATGTAATTCCACTCTTTCAGAGCCCAGATAACTTCCACACGTGTTTGGTTACGTGACAGGAACAGCATAACGAAGTGTATCAATACCATTTTTGGATGCAGACGAGTTCCTCGTGTCTCAGGGAAGAGCACAAATCAACACTTAAAGTGAGCTGTTGGCTTTTTTGTTGCATGGCAGATCGTAAATTTTGTTGTTTCAACACTTGTGCTGTATCTATTTCTTTTAATTAACATCTGTCATGCTGCTGGCTTTGGCAGTGTCAGCTCAAGGCATGAGAGCAGCTCCTGACATCGTGTATTTGAAGGGGAAGATGAGGCAACGATGGAAATTGCTGCATTTGGGGCTGCCACGGCTTGGGGCACACACTGTCAGTTCTGAGAGTTTGGAAATTGACATAAAAGTGGGAGTGGACCTGTTAGATCCTCCCTTACCATCAGAGGAGACATCTCCTTGCAATTAACCATTGATGATTTTTCCGCTCACGATCAGTGAGTCAGAATTCCGTAGTTTCTCTATTTAACTGCACTGTTTCCCCTCTTACATTCATGCAAATAGATATAAATCATGAAATCCATCAGTAGCCTATGTATTGCAATAACTTTCCTTTTGTACTAAGGCAGTAGGGATTTATATCAGGTCATATTAGAATGATTTTCCTTTGCCTTACGGCTAGGTAAAAAAGGTAAATTCCTTGGTGAGAATAGTTTCATACCACTGAAAGCAAGATGCTCAAAATGTGTCTTACTGCACATCTGCTGTTGCCATTGGGACTTTCAGGTTAATCCTTTTGGATTTAGCTGTACTAAATAGGAGAAAACCTGTTCCAAAGTCCAGGCGCTCTTGACCCACTACTGGAATGTGTAACAAAATACATGGAAGAGGTTTGCAAAATTGCCCAGATTTTGGAATAAGCCCACTTTATGGTTCTCAGATCAAATTACCTCAGCAAAAAGTGCTATAGGCTTCACCAGTCCCAAACTGATTTTCACCTTACTGCTTCTGTTTTGAGGGTAGCCTAGGCTGAAAAGTGAATCAGAGATTGTTTTACAGTTTGTCAGAGCTCGTATAAGAATTGAGAAATTCCTTTAACTTACTCCTGTGTTTGCACAGGATCGTGGTCATGAGCAACTCCACGACCTCTTTCATGTGCATTGTTAAGGTAATTTTATAGTGGAAAGAGAAAACAAGGAGATTTTCAGAGTAATAGTCTTGTCATGTACTGAAAGCCATGACCTATTTCATAATGTGTTAATTAACGAGGAATAAGTACGAAACAATGCCCATTTAATGGAAAGGACAATTTAAACTTTAACAGTTTAGCAAAGTAATAATGAGTGAGAAAGTCGGTACAGTATTTCACATGCTGTACCTTGTTTCACATCCAGCTGGCCTATCAATTATAACCTGGACTCTACAGATGGTGCAATATATAAGAATTAAGTCAGTCACTTAGTTTGTTCCCAATTAAGTGCTAATACTCCCAGTGGAGGATATTACCCTGAGTTTCAGTTAAATGCCTGTCTCTAATGTCCCTTTATGGTCTTATTGTGGCGCTTTAAAGAGATGCCCTGTCGTGTTGGCCAGAACTTTTCCTGGCTTGTTCTTCCAAGTGCTGCCTGCATTGCACTCCTTGTTGTTACTTGGAAGCCACAGAGAGGATTTGATATCTCGTGGGGCTGGGGGGAGAGGTGTCATGCACAATGATTTTAGGATAAGTAAGTTGCCCCTTTGCCCCTTAGATGTGTACTTACTGTTGCAAGAAATGAATGTTTCAGCAAGAAACAAGCATTGCAGTGTCCAGCCTCTTGTTTTGTGGGTTAGAATCCTGATGAACTTGTCTCTTGAGGCTTACAGGCATTACAGGGCTTGCTTTTCTCGGTGACTTACTGGACAGGTGGCTCGAGCTTGTGTTTTCCTTGCTCCATCTATCCTCTTTCACTTGGTGTTACAAGCCATTCCAGGGCTGCCACTAATAGATTGATATCCAATTCCACTGCACTTCTTTACTCTTTTTGGGTGTTGGTCTTGGCCCAGTTAACGGCTCCTTAATTTCCTGACACCTGTCCTGCCTTGTATCTAAATGTCAAGCTGCTGGTGGATTTGGTCACTTGATCTAATGGACTGGCTGTCTTCCCCTGTTAGTCTTTAAGGTGACCCTTCCCTGGGAGGAAATCCTCTGACAGAATTTGTTGTCTGAACTGACTCCAGAGAGTCCAGGCAATTACATGAGCTTCTGAATATCTTTATTTAGAAGTTTAAGAGACATGTTCTTCGAGTGCTGCTTAAATTACCCTTGTGGATTTGCTGGCACGCTCTGGGAAATCTCTATTGCCGCGTGTTCAGTGAGTCCAGCAGTGCCTGAGTTATGCAGAGAAGTATGAAATAGTCCCCAGATCCAGAGAGTCTGTGCTGAGGGGTTTCTTGGCAGCCTGCTTCATCATTTATATGACGATGACGTGGAAAATTTGCCTTGTCTACTCGTTGTCAAAAACATCTCTTTGGTATTTTTACTGCCACCAGCAATGAAAGTTTGGTAACTTACTTAGATTTACTGAAAATTATTTAAGTGTAATTAACTTTTCTACTTAGTCTATGACCAGAAAAGAAAAATGTCAAAAATATGTATTTTTGTGGATCTGAACTATAAAATATTGTTTGGGAAAGAAAGCTTGTTTGCAACAAGGGGAAATTATCATTTAGTTCTAGTCCCAGTATTAGACAATGACAAAGCATTCTGTACTAAGTGCTAAAATTGATAATGGATCATAATGCATATGGATTCATGTGGATCATAATTCCAGGTGTACTAGGCTATTGCAGCTTCACTTTTCAGCATAATTTGGTGTGTTCTGTAACAGTTTTATCTCTGTTAAGGGCTGGGCTTTTGGTTGGGTGTGATTTATTTATTTATTTATTTGTTTAGATTTGATGGCTTAGCATTTCAGAAACAGACTGTGACATAAAATCAGCTACATTGATTTTATTTGCATCAGGAGGAACTAACAGCCTCGTTTTGAGTTGTCTCATTAAATATCTTTAAAATAAAACCAAATGATTATGTGCTGCATGCATATAACAATTTTTTACCTGACGCCTCTTTAACATTGCTTGAATTTTGTATTGTGTTGGGCGTTTTGTTGGGTTTTTTTTTTTTCCCTCCCCTTAAAAAAGTGAATAGTGTTATGGTCAAGAGTCAAATTACAGTGGATTCCTACTATCTTTTTCATAACTGTGTTTTATAAGATGTGCTGGGTGTCTTTCCAGGGTACAGAAAGTGAAGTTGCTCCTGACCTAAAGTTTGAAAAATGAGCTCACAGTTTGCTCACTAAACACAACTAGATTTTTCAGGTTTTGTTATAATTCATGGACTAAAACCAGTAAAAAATGTGTTTTTAATCTTTAGTTCAAACATAAAGCAGTTGCGGATTGCAAATAGACAGTTGCATGGAAATCAAATGCATGGAATGTTTTAGATAGTATTTTTCACTTCTTGAGTATTATATTTTTAGAAACAAAGTTCTGGAATTAGAATAGGGGGTTGAATTTCACAGTTTTTTTTTAAATAGCAGATTTACACATTATAAATATAGTCAAATATATATATTTAGAATTTGCTAGCTTTTTTTTATTGTCTATTTTTGCTTTTTATTGAGTCCTCAGGTAGGAATGTGTGGAAGTTTGGACTTTTGATGGAGGGAAGTGCTTTATTCAAAAGCTAATTAGGATGCCATTGTTGTTCTGTCATGAAAAAAGCAGGAGGTAATGATGAGCTTTGTGTAAGGAACATAATAATCGTTGTATGCCAAGGTACAAATCGTGTATCTCCTAACCCTCTGTCTTCAACCTTTCATAGTAACCAAAATGTATTTTTTTAAATGGGATAGAAAAGGCACTGGTAGAATGCTGATAAATAACTTAGCGGTGTCCTGGTTTTATTTATTTCAGTAGGACATTACTCAAATTTCTGTGCAAAAGAATGCCTTGACAGAGAAAAGGGGCAAACAAACTTGCTGATAGCTGCTTGCTGCTTAATGGCTAAAATACCAGCAGAGTTAATAATTGAAATAAGTGGCATCTGTGCAAATAGAAATAGAGAAATAAAAAGAATAGCTGGAAAATAATTGTTCCCATGGCTTTATACTTCAAATGTTTTCTACTTTGCATCGTCTCCAATGGGGTGACCCATTTAATGGTGGGTCTGACCTTGGAGTTCCAGGTTGTGCTGCTGAAGGAACAGATGGAGCCCAGGCTGGGTGTCCCAGTGCCGGGAGTGGCACCAGACATTTATGTTCAGACATAGATCCCAGCCTTGTTGCAGTGCAAAGCGACACCTGGAGACAGGAAATACCGCTATAAAAGCGTGAATGTGACTCGTTTCCATCTCAGTTAATGTCAGCCCAGAAACCTCCCTCTCTCCAAAGAGTTGCCTGCATATCTTGCCTGCATCCACCAGCTGATTTCCATTTTGTTACTTCTCTTGTTGGTCTCTCTTGTCCCAGTTGGGCTTTTAGCTTTGCCAGGGTAATGCACAATATTTGTTTCAATAGAGATTTTGATTGTGCTTTCTAGCAGCAGAGCACTCCTTTAGCAGTGCCGCCCTGTGCGCTCAGAGTGTGTTATGTACTGGTGGCTACAGCTGGAATTTACAGCTGGAATTTTCTCAGAATATTGGGAGTCACCTCGCTCCCTTTCACTGTCTGTGTCATTATGTCAAATCTCAGGTTTAATTGCTTGTAATGGGACAGTAGAGTGAAGAGGACAAGGCTGTTGGAAAGGAACAGCAAACATCCGAGGGACGTGGAGGGTCCTTTCACAAATCCCCAAGAGCCTGCAGAGGGTTTGTGGGAGTCTGCAGTTGCCCCCCATTTCCATTGGGATAATTGAATTTACAGATCCTCTGCTCTTCTGGAGTTCTGAGGCACAAACCAGTGTGGGCAGACTGGAAGGGACTGGGTTGGATTCTGAGCACAGCCCTCTGGAGATGAGCGATTCTGCAGAAAAAGTAAGGGAAATAAGATAGATGCAGCATAAGCAAGTGAGGAAGGAGATTGGAATCAGTAGCTTCCCTGAGAGAGAATTGAAGTTGAGGGGGAAGGACAGGGGAAAAAAAACAATCTGGTATCTTTATTTTTAATTCTTTAATTTTAGTAGTAGTTTGCAATGAAACACTACAAGGATTGTGGAGGATATGATAACTGAAATATAATTTCTGTGTATTTTATTAGTGTAGGTTTCTTCTGCTAAAATTCCATTTATTAATCCTTTGCAAGTAACCAGTAGATTTGAGGTAACTCAGTTACTTTGAAACTCATGGTGATTTAACAGTTGTGAATTATGTGACTTTCTAGACCCTTGCCCCTTTATTAATGCTGTAGAAATGGAGGAAGTCTTGAGCACTTGTAGATAGTTGAGACATGGAAACCTGTAAGCTACAATTTGGAAAGATAATTACTTGTGTGTTGTTGATATTTTAATGCAAAAAGGTAATAGCTTAAACATAAAATACAAATTAATACAGAAAATTAAGTTTTTGAAAATTTTAGTTTTATGCAGCATAAGATTCAGTTAAAATGGTTGAAATGCAAATATACGAGTCTTAGAAATATACATGGAAAACTTAAATTCATAGGTTTGTGGTATATATTACAGTTATTACTAAAAATTGTAGATGATAATAATTTGGAATAATAAATTAGAAGAATCTGTAAAATTGCTGTGAAGCAGTTTTTATGATTTTTTTTTAATATTTTCTAAAACCTGAAAACCAGAAGGACTAGAATAAGGAAGCCCTTACTGTCAAAATGCAGCTTGAATGAGAAACTTAACTACTGGATTGTAATTGGAAACTATGGTCTGTTGCATTTATTTTTTTGAAAATACTGGGCAAAAAAAGGGGAAGAAATGAAAAAGCTTTGCTGCCGTGGGTCCTTAGAAGAGGATGAGAGTTGTACAAGGAGAATTAGACTTATTTGTAGAAAAACCTTCCTGTTCAAAGCCTTTTCTCCCGTGGAAGGCGAGGGCAGTGAATCATTCCCTGCCCGGCTGTGGATCCCTCTGCCACGCACGCTCTGTTGGGAAATATGTGTAACCCCATTAAGGGGAATTGTTGCCGGGCCCTCATCCATCTCCCGATAAAYGGCACAAAGCGGGAGCGGGGACGGCGATAACACGGCTTATAACCGCGTCAAGCCGAACGGCTGCTTGCGCCTGACTAATGGCTGGGGTGGAGATACAAGTTGTATTTCTTTCTCCGAAGGGGCCTCTGATAAGATTAGAAATGTCCTTCACGGCCGCTGCTCCGTCCTTTAGCCGCCCACCCTCCCCAGCCAGGCCTGGTAATTAAAATGGGGCCATTGAACGTGTTCTTATGCGGGGGGCTGAAGGGAGGGGAGCTGCCTGATAYGGACCCAGTAAGAGGGGTCTGTCAGTGCTTCCTTGCAGCAAATCTGCGACAGGTGAACCGTGGCYGAAGCAGTACCTGTACAGTGTTCTGTGTGCCAAATGTATTTTAGTAATAAACAAACAAGAGAAAGCTTAATAATAATTTTCTGTGCTTCTGGGACACATAAAGTGATTGAAAGTGGTTTGAGGCAAGCATTTTATTATACTTTGATGAATTTTGCCTTCCCCTCCCTCCCTTGCTGTGTGCAGAAATGCCCCCGGTGCGAGCCCTTTGGTGCGTGCTGCATCAACAGGAGAGAAAATGGATGAGGATTTTTCAAACTGTGATTTTTGGGAGCAGTAATTATCCTCATTCCAGTCTAATGAAGATATTTAACAACTGAGAGTGACAGTTTTCCTTGATTTTCACCCTCTCTTTTGAGTCGGGAGCACATGGGTGTTAGTGTTGGTAGTAGGATTACTCTTCAGGATCTTCCTTAGAGGGGATCCTCATGTGCTCCRTTAAAATCTTATCTCCACTGTCCTGGCATTAACACTTGGATAATGATCCTTTTGTAGGACTCAAGGAAGGCTGAATGATTGCTCTTGCCCTTTCTGGGCTCTCTCGGAGCTGTGTCGGGAACACGATGTCCCGCTGGGCCTTCCGGAGCCAGGAAGGGTTTGAGTGGAGGCCGGAGCAGGTCGTGTCCCAGCAGATGATGCTGGGCACTGCTGGCAGACACTTCTGAAGAGACTGGACAGGAGGCAGGGGGAGGGAGGGTCCTCTCAGGGGGGCACAGCTAAGGAGCAACAAGCAGTGGTTGCAGGCAGCACCGAGGAAATGCTTCTTGGAAATGGGAGAGGGGAGGAGCAGGAGTCTCTTCATGGTGATTCCAGTGAAACTGGGGGCTTTCCATACTTGGAGGTATTGAAGGGGTGACTAGACAGGCCCATGAGAAAACTTATCTCATTTTGAAAGTAGGTCCAGTTAGAGCAAGAGCTCYGGCTGGAGCTCATTGACCCTCCAGGGGCCTGTCCTTCTGGCCCCAATTATTCTGCAGCTCTGTTTGTCCTGKAAGGGTTTGCAAATACACACATGGACCGGTGTATTTGTTTTAGTAGGGAGGCTGAGCTGCTGAGCCCATTTCACTACCTGAAAGTTGTAGAAAAAGCAGTAAAAGTGATAGTGTTGCAAGTAATGTGAGTCAGTTTTATTGTACAAGTATTTACYTTGGTTATTTCCAGGGTGTATTCAGAATAAAGCTCTAACCTGACTGTGTTTCAGTGGCAGCTGGATTGTTTACTTTTCAATTTGTGGTGCATTTTTAATGGTTCCACAAAATAAAGTACTTGAGTAAAAGAGGCTTATTTGATAAGCAGAATTAACAACCTAAAATAAGTTTTTATAAGCAGGGTYGTATTAAAAATGTAGACCTCATAGTGATTAATCTTGGAAGGAACAAGTTCCTTTAGGAGCAATCACAACCTTTTATTTCTATTCAACTTCTAGTCAAAAWCTTCTATGGACGGCAGCTGCTCAAGCTTCTTCATTCTGTTCTCCATGGCGTTCTTACTTTTCAGACCCTTTGGGAAGAAACAGTCCCTGGGTGAAGAAGAATGTATCTTTTGGCAAACCCATGGCCATCTCTTTACTAGTTTGAGATTGTGAGAAAGATGTTTTTGCAATGGTAGTTTCTGTGATGGAGATGTTTATGCCCTCAGTTACAGTTCATTCTATATGTGCTCTCCAGAGCTATTAAATTAAATTGTCTTTCATCTGTTGGACAGGGGCAAAACCCCCAAACCTCTTCTCATATTAATTTGGACTTTTATTACAAAATAATGTTTAGGATTTTTTTCTCAGCCTGAATTTAAAAAGAGCCTGAAAGAAGGCAGAGGGGCTGGAGTTGTTCAGTCTGTCAGTGCAGGTGATGATCTGCAGTGTGTGAAAGCCCAGGCTGAGAAGCAGAGCTGATAACAGGTTGGATTCTTCCACCAATGGAAGGACTCTTTGCAAGGTCTCTGTTCCCTCATCCTTGCAGCTGGATTTGGCCTTTTCTGCCGTGGTAACATATTCCTCTTCTGTTTGGCCACATCAGGGATTGCTCTTTTTTCCTCTCAAAATGTTGTTTCTACTTGCTTTGTGAGGGAAGAAAAAATCAGCAGCCAGAACTATTTTCATTCCCAAAACTGAGTCCCCTGCTGAAACCATCAACACCTCCTGAAATTCAGAATGGAAAAGCATTGTCTCTTTTTCTTGTTTGCAATGAAGTGAGGATTATAGTAATAGTATCAGTAATAGGCTGCACGAGTTATGTAATGAATGTAAAACAAAACTAGATTTGGTGAGGCAAAAAAGGGATTTAAACAGCTGCTTGAAGTGAAAATAGACGATCCTGGGAAATCACTAGGAAATAGCATATAGTACTAATAATGCCAGTGTTGTTATTTTCACTTTCCTGACATGTCAGCATGTTGTTTGCAGTATTTTATCATAAAAATAGAATTTATTCAAGCAATTTATCCTTAATGTGTGTAGTACAAATAGTTTATATTGTGCTTATATATCATATTAACAATATTTGATTTGTGCTTTCTTTACAAATTGGAATCATTGATTTTTCTGTGGTTCTCATTTTGCGCTTAGGCTGGTGCTTTCAGTTCCCATTTTAGGTGCTGTGCTTTGAAAAAGCTGATTTCTCATAAATTTATTCTCTTTTATAGGAGGGCCTAGGTACCATATTCCCTTTTTAGGAATTGCTTGACTCTCTTTTGGAGCCAATTAATGTCTTAAAAGTTTCAGCTTTCTCCAAAAGAGCACTAAGTGTTCTTCCCCTTCCTCAGAACACAAACTTACTAGCCTTGACCTCAGGTGACATTCACTCTGGGTTCTTAATGTTTTAATTCTCTTAGTTCTTGCTTCCATTTTGTCCCAGTGATTGTGACAAAAACTCTCTGGAGATGACCATCAAAAGTTTCCAAGCACCTGCTGCTTATAAGGGAACCTCTGTGTGTACAGAAGCTTTATCTTGATTCTTGTAACTTCTTTAATTTAACTTCCCAACCTTAATTTATCCACTGGCAAAATTTATTTGAATGTATTCATTAATTCCTGCTTTAATGTTTTTGAGGTGCCTTGAGAATCAGTCTGTTCATGTCAGTCCCACCACACACCCTCTTTCCTTATTTTTCTGACTCAGACACAGCCTCTAGATTTATGTTCTGATGTTCCTAGCCTGTGATCAAGTTTTAAAGGTTTCTGAAATTATGAAAAATGCTGATTAAGACTTACATCTAGAATATCTTACATATAGAATCTATCTTACATATAGAATGTTTCAAGTCTTGGTAAGCATAGTGGGAATCTTTAGGTACACAGGTCCTTGATTTTATTTAGTCTCATTTTCTTGTAGATTGAGGTAGCCATCTAAAAATACAATAAAACCAATAAACAAATAAAAATTAGGCCTTTTTAAAATTGTTTAATATAAGGACAGTTCTTTGGCTGCAAAGATGTGGAAATCCTCAGCTAGAGCTGCATGTGGGTGTTTTGTATCTTTCTTTATGTGCATGGAATTGAATTTACTGTGTCATCCAGGTATTTGTGTACTCGTCGGGAGCAGATAAATTTCGAGCAGTAAAAGACTGTTTAGAAAAACCTCATAGCTTTGTAAAGACTGCTTCCAACGTTTTAGAAAGGAAATATCGAAAGCTGCTGGTACCTGAGTACCTGGGCAGGTGTGCGGTTTGCATCAAGGAGGTGTCTCCATGAATTTTGTTGTTAAATTATAAAGATGGAGGACCTCGGGTTTGGTGTGCTGCAGGAGTGATAAATCTGAGTTAGATCTACTTTCTAAGTCTGTTGGGATTAAAGCTTTTGGGGAAGAGATCCATTAATGTGTTTTAAATCTATTGATTCGCAGTAGAGAGGGACAATTTAAACTCGGAAGTCACCAAGTGAACTTTCCATTAAGTTGGGGAGCCTGTGGTCACAGCTCATTTGGTCTTTATGAAGTAGAAAATGCGATGTAGACCACACTGGCATTCTATTAGAGGCAATCATGCATTTAACCATGGAGCAAAATACTGTAGCCAATTACATGAACATACACCTATTTTACACGTGGCTGATCTTCTGAGCAAAAAGTATTAACAATGTGCATACTATCTTGTTTTAGGGGACTATTTACTTTTAAGTCAGTGATAGGGGATAAAGTTTAGAGAAAAAAATGATTAATATATGATTTATATCAAAGTTTTCTAGCTGGAAAGCAGCCTTGCATAGAAATGTGTGGATGGTCTTCAGCTGACATCAGCAAAGACTAATTATAACCCTGTTACATGTAAATGTGTGATGTTGTATCCTATGTATAAATGCTGACATCTGAAATTGCACGTAGAAAAGAAAGAAAAATGTTCAGCATCAAAATTAGCTTCTTAAAACTATATTTTTAAAATGACGTTGACTTYATTAGGAGATATAAAAGTAAGTGCTGGTTTATAACTCAGCTTTTTTCTACTTTAGAGTGTGAGGCTATCTAAAAATCTTTGCTTTCAAAACATCTGTTCTTAAATGTAACAGGGTGAACTCTCTATTAGCATTAGATATTTGCAGTGGAATATCTTGTTTAATGTTGCTAAGACTTCTGACATGATCTGTTTTATATATATATAATAGATATATTCCCATGCACAAGTCCACGGACATTTAGAAAATGCCCTTCTGCAGTTTAGGCCCAGCAGTAACTTCCTCAAGCAGCACATTGAAAGCTGATAGAAAAGTTGAGACCTAAACTTTTACAACAAAGCATTGTGGGGGTATTTGAGAGCGGCTGTGCCTGCATTCCTGATTTGTTTGCCAGTCCTCATGCCTCTGTCCAGGCTCTGGGCATTTTGAATGGCAGAAATGATTTTCTTTTCCACATCTTTTGGCCTTTACAGTAAAACTGGGAGRAAGGAAAATGCTTACAGTGTAATTGGAACGACACAAACTCTTTTCACCAGTACTTTTGGCTTATTCCATTGCTGAAAATAAATGAGGAGCTGAGAAATTATAAGCTCTATCATGATGGGTTGTTGTGTCTATTGGCACACATTGTGTCTATTGGTATATGAAGATTAATGTGCTGCATGCCAGCATGTCCTTGCCTATGCAAAATATTCTGGGAGTGCTGAGGGGATTTGTACAAGAATTATGCAGAGAACACCAAAGCTAAGTGAAAGTAAATTAAGCATCCCCATCTGGCTTTACTTCCTTGCAAATGGCCCCGGCTATGGATTCCAATAACAGTGACTGTTCATTATAGCTCTGATTTACAGTGCAGATTTCTGAAGCTCTGCTGTGTGCTCCATTAGTCACGATTTCTCCTGTAAGATTTCTGGATGTTGAGGATGGGTGCACTGAGGGAATGGCAGAACTTTGCACTGAAAGTACCCGGGATATTCTTAAAATGTGATATCAGCCTGAAAGTACTGCCTCTGATTTCAGTGGATGCACACGCTTCCCTTTTTCCTGCCACCTGACCGATGCTGTGTCCCATAAGAAAGCAGCTGGAGAGACTTCTAATCCTATATTCCAAAATGTCAGGGTAAGGATTAGTCCAGCTAGCAGTTTTCTCACGAGGTTTGCTATAAATGCTTGCATAAAGAGTGCTGGAATTTCAATTTTTGTATGATGGTTGGTACTAAGTGAAGGTTTGATATTGAYGGGTGTTACTAGGCAGTCTCAAAGGATAGAAATAAATATTGTATTGGTTCTAATACTTTCACACTGTGTTCAGCTTTAGAAGGTTAAGGGAAAGTAGTCAATAGTAGAAGTAACCTAGAAAATATGAGTTCATATCCATTTCATTTCAAGAGACAGATGGTATAAATCTATTCAGATTACATTCAGGTTTTATTACAGAAAGGTGGAAAGATCCAGCATTCTCCACAGTCTTGTCATGTGTACTTAGCTGCGTGTCAAGGATTTTAGATTTCAATCTAATCTCTCTCAGCAGCATCCCTGGTTTCCTCAGGCAGATCTCTTGATTGCAGCGTCGCAATTCTCTGCCTGTGAAAGAGGAATCAGTGCCACTTCACCTGCACGGGCAGGGCTATCTCAAATTCCTCATGTGTTGTGCTGGCACTGGGCCTGTGATCATGGTTAGAGCATCTCGGGGTTGATAAAATACAAATGAGAATAATCTCGATGAAAAGGTGTGTGGGACGTGCCACCAGGCTTAAGTGGATTTTTACTGATCATGTTATACTGAGAATTGTTTCATGGATATTATAAAGTAAATTGATGATTAATAAATACAGGGTGGTACCAAGAAAGAATAGTGCAGGAAAAGCTTTGTTACAGGACAAAAAAAAAAAAAAAAAAAAAAATTAAATAAAATAATAAAAAAAAATAGCAAGTGTTGTATTTAAAGCTACACAGAACAGAAATGAAAGAAAATGCAGCCAGTTGTGCTCTATGAAATGTGTGTGTGGGTTGCTGGGTTCTCTTCATGCCATGCTAAGGGCAAGGTAGAAATTCTTGTTTCTGGCCTACTGTGGCCTGTTCACCCCAAAGTGGATGGAAAAGATGAAAACTGATTCTCCACAGTCTCTGTTTTATGGCTTCACAATTCTTCTCCTGCTTTGAGCTGCAGAGTGACTTGTCTTTCTTCTTTCTTTTTTTTTCTTGCCTGCAAAATTTGAAACAGATTTGTTTAGAAAGACAGACACGGTTCTCTTGTGTTTCTCGCTTCTGCTTTGGGTAGCTGGGTACTGAGCTTCGATGACTAAGCAATTATGACTTAGGTCTTTCCATCCTTCTGTCCTTCCTTCCTTGAAAGCCRAAAAATATGACCTTTCCCTTGAGCTTTATGTGTGACTTAAATGCCAGCGCTTAGGATCTGGAAAACTTGGGGACAAACTTTTAAAAACAGTTTTGTATCCAAACTCCTTCTTTACGATGAATAAATTTTTGGATRCTGAATGTGTTGAAGGATGCTTAATAAAGGAATGAAGTAGCAGCCTACAGCTAAACTCAGCTTTCTGAGCAAGAAAGTAGAACCGTATTCCAAAAATAGGGAGCAACTATTGCTCAACAAAGTGAGTAGTGCCCACGTACACTGAGCAGTGCAAAGGCTCCAGCTGGGTGGTTTCGAGCTGAGGAGACTCTGGTGATGAAAGGTGCTCATCCCATCTCCTGAGAGGTAGGTCTGCATGTGCATTTCTTGCATTTACTTGGAGCTCTGAAATGGAGCAGCAGAACAGGTACAGCCAGTATTCYGGAGTCCAGATGAAAAACTGCCCCTGACAGAAGTCAAAATGTTTTGGTACCAGCCAGAGGGAGTAATTAGGCTGGTTTGCACACTGAACAGCAGCCAGTGGGTTCTGATTATTCTCAGAAAAGTGCTCCAATTTCCTAAGCTTAGTACAGAAAAATAAATGTTTGTTTGGGTCAGGGGGAGTGGTGTTTTTTGGTGGGTGGTTTGTGTTTTTTTTATAGCCTTTAATTTTTTTTTCTGAAATGCTGAAATACTATTCCTGTATCATGAAGTGTTGCAGAACTGGATATCGTTCAGTTGTGATTCCATAGAACTTTTGCTGCTGATGGAAATAGTGTGTGGATTCTTACTTTTCATACCTCTGAAAATCTTCAGAGACAGTTTCATGCATATTTATTCTTACAGGAAATGGTAGTGCTAAAGTTTACTAGTAAAATCCATCTTCAGCACAGTTGTTTATCTGATCTATGCATTCATTAATAAAGAGTCCCTGCTGTTGTTGGCTCCAGTACAACTTAATTAATTACTATTTGAAATATGGATGTGGTAGATGATCCAACTTAGTGAAACCGGAGAGCAGCTGTTACCTTCCTTTATGTTTGAAGTCACTGGCTTTTCTCCTTATTTGTGTGTGTCATCCCCTTTTTCATCTTATGACAATAATTCCATAAATTTTGGACTCAGATTCATCTGTAAACCCTGCCCCCTGTTTTGTTTTCCCACTGTGTCATCTTGTTCTCCTCTGTATTCCCCACTTTATCATCTCATGTTTCACCATCCGTTATTGTCTCTCCCTCTTGTCCCTGTCATAGATTTTCAGAATCCCCATATTCCTTTTCTTTCTGGTTCCTTTCTTCAGTCGTTCTGCGTTCCTGAGAGCCAAGTAAGTTGTTTCCTGCTCTACTGGAGAAACTACTGCTTTTGCCATTCTCCTCGAGGTCTGTTTTCCTGGTGACATATGCCTGAAGGGTTTCTCAAAGCAACATTATGGAATTCATTAAAAGTTTTTCCTAAATGTTTCCATTTCCCCCATTAGTCCTGCTGCTGTTTTCTCTGGTCAGTTACTGAACTCGATTAATTTTTGCTCCTCTCTCTACTTACTCTTCTTTTTCATACTTTTTTTTTTTTTTCTTTTTGCTGTCTAGAAGAGACACTGAGAGCTGATGTTTAATAACACCTCAGATGGCTGCAGGGTTCTCTGTCAGTCAGAGGCATTTCTGTGCAGTCCAGTGCTGGTGAGAGGGAAGGGAGACATTTCAGTCCTGAACCCACAGTCAGATCCATCCTCGGTGTCTTTCCCATGGATATCCTGGCACTGCAGGCTGTGTCTTCTCTTGCTTGGTTTCTCTTCTACTGAGGCATTTTTTGGAGAGTTTTCTCTGTGAGGCCCCCTTGCTCTGAGCGCTGCTCTGGCTGCCCCTGCCCTGAGCAGGGGGATGATGGACTGTGATCTCCAGAGGCCCCTTTCAACCTCAGCCCCTCTGTGATGCTCTGAAGTAGGAGAGAAACAGGAATGGAGAACAAAGGAATGAGTGTAGGGAACACTGTGTGTTCATGGAAAGAAATACCATGCAGGACTAACAAATGCAGAATAATTGTCGAAGCAATTTAACCTGCTTGTCCCAGCACAGAAGACGTAAATCCCAACTGCAAAGTTTCAGAGAAACTGAAACAGCCAGCAGGATAAATCGTATTTGACTTTATTCTAAAATAAAGGCAAACAATGAGTAGCATTCTGACTCATTTATTTGTTCTCTTAGCTGTGTGCTGTAGCATTTGAAGTGTGCTCTGGCAGTATAGTTTTAGTTATTTTTAAGGGTAAGACTAAAAGAATATGTGCAGAAATGTAAGCACAATTTGAATCCTTGATGTAGCTCTTATGTATCAAGGTGTCTAGTATTTTATTTTTTCCGAAGAAGTTTAATTATTTCAGAACTGATCAGTTGGGGAGGACCTAGGAGTATTTATAGTAGGTAGAGCTACAGAGACCCCTAGAAATAGTCTTCAGTGGTTTATGCTTTTATAAATATGGGATGAAGAAAATTTTATGTTCTTCACTTTAGAGACAGAAAACAGGAGTGTTTAATGAGGAAAAAGAAGGTTTTTTATGAAATAATTGAAATAAAGGAGAGCATGAGGTGGGGAAAATACTGTGAACAACAGAAATGTAGGACTTCCTTTTTAAGGAGTGTGATTTTCTTAGGCTGCCTTTATAGAATCAGACATATACTTTTAAAAGCATGCAAGTCTTGAAGCTATTTCCTTTTTGAAATTAGATGTTGGATTACCAAAAAAAAAAAAGGCTTTATTTTCTTTATAGAAGTAGATGGAAGTCCCTTTATTTCATTTATATTCGATTCTCATTATCCTGGGACACAGAGTAAGGGCTGTGTGAAAAAGAGTAGGAAGAAGAATAAAGATAGAATTTTTCATTGTCCAAAAAAGTGTGGGTTTTTTTTTTTTTTTTTTCCCTATCCATAAGAACTAAGAAAGCCCTTGTGCTTAGAGGAATGAATAATGATTTATCAGTCTCGATACATATGGAACAGAGTAAGTTCATGGAAAGGTTGTCTGTTGGGCTCAGTCTGCTTAATGGAAAGATATATAGGGGAATGATATTGATCACTGTTTTTTTCCTGCAGCTATTTGAGGTTAGCTATTTAAAGGAATTTTATAAATTTTTAAAAAAGCAACGTATATAACGTTTTATTAACACATATTGCTCATTGCTATGCCTTACACTAAGTGTCCCTTTACTAATTGCTGTCCTGGTAACGTTTTTGTTTTATGCCTTCCTGCCTCTTTCTTTGTTTTGTCACTTTACTACTAAAAGCAGTAGATGCCAAATGATGCATGCCTGGGCTATAAATGTTTATCAGCTCTAAGCGTTCCCCACAGAGCAGTACCCATTCCTCAGTCTCTTCTGTGTTTGTTTTTGGTTTTTGTTTTGGTGTTTTTTTCACAGACTCTTTATTTTTTCCTGTTTTGTGCACTGTGAGCATGACGTGAGAGGCTCCCACCTCCGCATCCCTGGWTAATGTGGTGCCATGAGTGCCTGAGCCACCCCTGAGCCCTCTGAGAGTGGGGTGGGCAGAGCTTTTTCCCTCTAGGATGACTTAAATGCTTCTCAACAGTATCCAGTATAATCTCTATTCTATTAATAAAATTTTCCAGGTGCTGAGATTTGACTAAAACATCTGCAGCTCCCCGGGTCTTTACTCAAGCCYGTTTGTGTGGGTTGGAGTAATCTTGGTCAGCTTCCAGTCAGCAGGGACCTCCCCAGGCTCCCAAGCCCCTTGGCAGATGATGGAGAGGGGTTACTGCCAGAACATCCACCAGCTCCTCCAGAACTCTGGGATGAATCCCCTCAGGCCCTGTGGACTGGTGAACATGTTTGCTTGCTTACTTTAATATAAATTTTCCTCAAAGTGTTTTGTGAGCAAAGAATTGTCCTGATGCATTGTGTGATAAACAAATGCAGCCCAGGAGGTGCCTGGATCCCAGAGAGCAGAATATTCACCTCCAAGATTTCTCTTCATTTGCCTCCTGTACTGATGACACGACAATTTTAATCTCATTTTAAGTCAAATGTKAGTTCTAACTGCAATTCAAGTAATAAGAGAGTAACCCCAGATTTTCTCTGCCTGTTGCACAGTGAGCTGCTTTGTACAGGTTTTAGCAGTTCTGCTCTTTCCAAAAGGCTTTATTTCAGTCTGACCCTGGCAGGTGAAGTCATGGCTCTGTCACAGGGCTAYGAGATAATACACAAGGGGTTTTTTAGGGTTTGGGTTGTTCTAGCTGAGGCTCTTGGAGGTCTTTGTCAGATATGACCACTCTGATACCCAAGTCCTCAGCATGGTGCATTTCCATTACTCGTTTCACAAATCCATATTCCCTGCCAGTCAAAATGAACCAGAATTCTCCTGTTGAAAAGAAATGCTAAGGTAGTGTCAGGATACATTGTTCAGATATGCACAGATCTGTTTCCCGATGTAGCTAAAATGCACATGGAAAAACCAGGGGAATTGYTGGGGTGCACTATGTGCTGGAAAAGAGACAGGCCCTGAGGGCCAGAGAGAGCTTCTTTCCTGGCCCCAGAGGTGACCCTGGGAGTGCATCCAGGTCACCRGGGATGGGCTGAGAGAGGATTGTGGGTTTCTGGACAGTGCTGGACCTATGAGATGTGATAATYGTAGTTTGTGACCTTATAGGGSATTGTTTACCTGTTACCATAATAGGCAATGTCTGTGCACTRYCCCRRGTGATTGGGGGACACTGAGGTGAACATCTTTCCTGTTTATATGATGTGATATCCTGTTGGGTGCTGSTATTTAGGGAATATTCACTGTGCAATAAACACTTTGCACTTCTCCATCTTGTRTGCAGAGCCWTGYCCTTGTGTGATTACTGCAGGGAATCATGAGCAGAGATGATATATCTGTATCAGGGAGTGGTGTATTTCTGATCAGTGCTTGGTATCAGAGTTCCAGATGAACTGAGAAAGTACAGGCAGTGCCTTGTACACTCCTGTCATTATCAGCAGGGTAACAAATCACAGTGAAGATAATTAATGATCATTATCATCTGCTACAATGCAGGCAATGGGGCATATGAGAAATCCAAATCGTGTTTGTAGATGATCAAAAAGTGAGAGAAGTCTGTTCTTACAGACCACAATGATTCCTGGACAGTGGCTCTCAGGTTTGTAGGCTCACAGACCCCACAGTGCTATGAGAAAATTATCTCAATATTTTACTATACTTTTTAATTTTCCTTTCCYCACCCTACAGCAGCTACCAAACCACTGTGTCATGATATTGAATATTTCCCAAACAGAAATGCTGTAGCCTCAAGGACCAAAACCTGTACAACTGATGGCAACCTTTTCATGTGTCTGTTAGCAAACACTTCAGAATATGTAAAACTGTATTACACAAGGCTTGGTTTTTAACTAAAAAACACAAATGTGGTTTTGGAAGACTGGCACAAATATTTCTGAAAGCCAGGTGGCTTGGCTGGTTCTTAATAAAGCACTTAAAGCTTTKCTTTTCTTAAGATGAGAAAAAAGGATGTTTTGAAACACAATTTCTCGTGGTCTGTATTATGACTTCATTTCTGTCTTTATTCACCTGGAAACTAAAAAACTCCCAGAGAACACAAATTTGCATTCTTSTTGTGGTCTCAGTTGAGAAGCTAAACATTATTCCAGGTAAATTCCTCCCCTGTCCTGGAGTTAGTCTCTCTGGTCAGAGTGGACATATTTCACTGTGTCAGTGGGCATTAGTTTTATGGATGAAAGGAAGTCTGGTGCCGAGAATTACGGAGACTTTGTTGAAAACAAATGTTCCACAGCTGACTAATGGGGGAAAAAAAAGTGGGACTGGAAGAATATTCCAATATAAATTCATGATGCAAAGTGAAATTTAGTGATCTGGGTACTTGTGGCTAAAGCGAGGAGATTTCTTCTGCCTGGAATATTTATGGAGAGCCACTTGAGTGCATTTATTTTGCAAAGCCTTGGACATGGTACATGGCATCGTGGATTGCCTGACATGCAGTTAACCAAACCACTTAGACTAGAATGCAATTGTAACAGAAAGTGATCCTAGGAAAAGTTTGTGAATTTCTCAATAGGTGTGACAAAGATGTTATGTGTGCTGTGAGGAAACTGGGTCCTTTCTCTTGAGCACAGTGAACTCACATTTCAAGAGTTTCAGGGGTTTTTTTAATCAAGTGCTTTAAAATCTCTATAATAGGAAAAGACTTCAAAGAGGAAAGATTAAAAAAGAAAAGTAAATAAAAAAGAAATAATATAATTAAGGTTTGACCCTGTAAATTGCTAACCTTCAAAGCTAATGCTGGAGAAGCACAATATTATTAGCAATAAAAAGAATTTGCTTTGCCCTTTTAAAATTACCATAAACCGATTGACTGAAATGGAATGATGTTAATATTTAAGAAGTGGGACACTAGATTCTATTATCTCAGAAACTCTGTCACCTGGTACACTCTGTAGTCCTGTTATCTAATTATTGTCCTTAAATTGCATTAGTGTGCCAGCAATTTGTCTGCTGTTGGAAAAGTAATTGACATTTGAGTTACTGCTTCATATTTGGGAGACTCACTAGGTGGTTCCAAAGAGCCCTCTTCTGTCAAAGCAGATTAGCTTAATTTTACCTAAAAGAAAAGGGAAAGCCTGCATTTTAGAGTATGCCATTTACACAGTGCTCTTTTAATTTGGTATTAAAATTCAGGTTATGTATCACAGCTGATTGCCAAGAAAGAAGAGGAGGGGGGGAAAAGTGGCAAATTAATAAATGACATTTGTGCCTTCAAATTCGCTTTAGCGCAGTCTGCTCCTTCAGTGAGCGTGCAAGAGGAGGCTGCTGATGGGAAGAGGCAAAGGAAACGCTGTAGTGCTGTGGATACAGGGAATGTTTGGTCCTTGGGCTCTGCTGTAGTCGATGCTCTGATCTACAGGTGTTTGGTCACGACCTGGGCACAGCCCCAGAGCCGTGGGCACAGCCCCAGAGCCGTGGGCACAGCCCCAGAGCCGTGGCCACTCACAGCACCTTCCCCATGCCATGGCGAGGGGGCTGAAACGCTCCACTTCATCCACAGAATCCTGATCTGCTGGAGGAATTTGAGTTTCCTGTTAGTGTTTGGAGGGAGAGCGCTTCCGAAAGCCTTTTTACACAATTTCTTTGATGAAAATTTAAAGGATAGTCATAATTCCATGTAGCCTGGGAAGGGGAGGAGCAGCAATTCCAGCAATTACCTTGTATGAATGTCTCCATGTCCACGAAGGTTTGGTTTCATGACTGTGCAATCAAAAGCTKTGAAACTTTCCAGACAAATGTAATTTGGGATCTAAAGTTGATTAGAGATGCATGATTACAAAATGTGCATAATAGTTTATGTGACAACTGGAATTAAATTTAAAATATATTTGAAATTAGCATGAAGAATGTAGCTGTCTGGTAGTGGTGATAATTTTGCTAATATAATTTGTTTAGAGATTTTCAGTTCATGTTTAAAAACAAGACAATCTTAAATCTCTTCAAAATATTTTTTTCCACATGGCTGTTGCATAAACTAAAGTTCATTGCCTGAACTTAGAAGATTGTGCCATTGCAATCCAAGTGAAGCATTCAGGAATGTTGGCTCCAACTGGGAACCTCATCTGAATTTCTTTTGACAGTACCTTTCAAAAAAGATTTAAAGCACTGGTTGCACATCTCTAGAGGTCTCTCTTGATATGTCTTTAAAATACTTCATTTTCCACTGACAGGAATCAGGATTGTCTCTGCTCTTGATGGTTTACATAAATAGTTGTGTTTTTTCAGTCATTATTCTGAAATTGTTAAGGCCTTTTGCAGACCATGGGAATTGGTGGACTGTTTTGCAGAAAACACGCTTTGTCTTCTCAAGAAACACCAAAAAATTAGGAAAATGGRTAGAAAAATGTGACCTTGATTAAATTATCAAAGTACCAAAAGGTTTCTGCAATCCTTTGTGGTAGGTTAATTCTTCATTTACAAAATACGTTTCAAACCCAAGCATTTTGCCCAAAAGGTATCTGAAAAGGAAGTTTTGAAAAAAAATGCTTGAGTTGATTCTGCAGGCAAAGTGGTGAGGGAAGGAAAGTTTGTAGAGTGAGAAGGACAACACCTATTGTAAAGAAATTCCGAAAGTTAAGCCCAGAAGAAGAATTGATGTCTGTGCACTGCACCTCGTGTGAATCGTGTGCTGCTGTAATTGGAGTGTCTGCAAAGCACCAGCCCACCTGTCCCTTTCTGGACTGTTTTTTCTTTATCTGAAATGACCCTGGTGTTACTGCTTCCTAGAAAATTAATATGGTATTCCTAATTATTGGCATTTCTGTATTTTTAAAAATTTGAGGCTGTCATAATATGAAGGAGTGAGGAAGAAGGAGGGCAGGCTCCACCTGATCAAAGAGAACCCCTCTCTGTTTCCCAGACTGTTAAGATTGTACCTGGAGAAGGACAGGTGAGGGCAGTGACCAGCAGGGTTACACTGGCAGAACACTCTGAGCCCCCCCGAGTCAAACGCTGAGCATTATTTCAGTTTAAAATTCTAATAGTGCCAGTAATGAGGCAACTTTACCATTAAACCAGGGAAAGAAAAATAACCTTTTCTCCCCGAAGAAGGATGTGTTGGAAAGGTCAGAGCTGTTCCTGGAGGCAGCGAGGGGCCTGCTGGCAATAATGGGAATGCAAAGTTCTTGAAATGCACGAAAAGTGTTAAGTTTGCAGCAGGACAAAGGACACTGCACAAGGAACTATAATTTCCTACATTTAGGATTCTTGCTTATAATGCTGTTAGTTAGGTAAGGCCAGGCTTTTAAAGAGCTCAGGACCAGAATTTCGTATTCTCAACCTACACAGCAGCTGCTAGGTTTTCAAAATAGCTCAACTCCTCACAGTTCCTGTTCTGCAAGGCACCGAGCTCTTAGCAAAGTCTGGCTCTCATTTGGGTGCCAAAATGAGATCTGAACTCTCATGAAAATCTGACTCTCATGAAAATCTGTAAGTACACTGATTTCTTGGGGAAAAAGGAATAAAATAAAAATCCATCAGCTGAATGTGAAAAGGAGTTATAGCAGTATATTTATTTCCTAGTAATTAACTTCTTGGCATGATTGTCATAGTACTCTGATAACCATAAGTCTTGTTCTCTGAATAGTTGTTAAAGGACTGCATACACTAAAAATAAAAGGTGACCTGTCTAATTATTTCTAAACGTCTCTCATTAACGTCCCTCTTCTTTACATTCTCTGGTGCTTTTGGGTTTTTTTTTTGAGGCACACAGAACTATGATCATAAGGACTTTTCCTCTAAAGTTTAATTCAGACAGGGACAACTGCATGTAGAATGTATGTTTAATGCAAGGATGATGCCAACAATAGATGCAAACAATTCTAGTTCAGAGGAAAACTTCTTGAAGGTCTGTTGTCTCCCTTGCCTTTTAAATAGGAAAAATTGAACTTCAGTAGATGAGAAGAGGGAAATTTGCTCTAACATTGCCTAGAGGGAAACTGAAAGAAAGGGAACTGCTAGAAAAACTTGTGTCTTCACAATGTTGACATAATTCAAATATAAAATGTTACACCAATGTTTTTTTTCTGGAGTGGAGCTGGTTTCCAGTAATGTGTGGGGATTCAAATCCATGTTTAACAACACGGATAACTGGGTAACACCAGGAAGGGAAAGCAGTTCTTGGATCTAGAGAGATCTCTAAAATGTGCTTCTCACATATGTAAGAACGCTGTCCTACMATATAAATTTATATTTTCCTTCTTTCCAAACCTAGTCCCTGCAGCATTTTTGTAAACTTTTCTGTGGCATCATTTCCTTTGAGATAATGGCTTCCAGTGACCTCTGTGGTACAAAAAGAGAGAATAAGACTTACCATGAATGTTAGAGTTAACATCTAACATCATTTAACATCAGTCTGTCTCTCTGTAACTCTGTACTTTGTCTGACAACCACAATGTGCCACCCACACACATTTCATCACGGAATGAACACTACCATATCCTGCAGCATAAATGCAATAAATGGACCTGTGCAMATATACTTGCACATCTATGTAGGGGTGCTATAAATGTACCTGCACATCACTTACTGGATGTATGGAACACCTCCTGGAAGGAGGAGAAAGCTCTGTAGCCAGGCAGCAACAGAGACACCAGGAGCACCGATGTGCTCCCAAACAACATTCATAAAGGCTGAGAACAAGTTCACTCCCTGCAAGAAAACAAGTATTTTTTTTTCCCCTTTTGTAGCATCTTAATTCAAACAAAAATACCAGGAAAGCAAGTAGTGCAGCAGATGCATAAGCCAATGAATTAATGTAATGCCAGCTTGTCAGTCGAGCTGCACTGTGCCACGTTTAGCATTAGCTCCATTAATGTAAATGTTATGTCACTGGATCTGTGTTGTGTTCTGTGTGTTGGGCTTGTTAGAAGGAACRGAGAGAATGCAATCCAACACAGCTTCATCTTTCCTCCTGTTCTGAAACCGTCTTTGGGTGTGTTTGTATTCTGGCTGTGTTTTTCTCCCCGTGAATTTGTAGGCATTGAAGAAGGCAGAGCTGTGGTTTCCCTGTGCTTACCCAGGAGTGAACCTTGAATTACCTTTKCTCTCTGAACAGAAAGCTCCCGTTGTCGTGGTGCGGCGGCAGAACTGCGTTTGCTCCCCGGGTTTCCATCCTTTGGTCCCACAAACCATGTCTGAGTCCGTGGGCAGCCTCTGGCAGGGTGGCAGGCACCCTCGGGCGCRGGGGAGCTGGCAGCTGTGTGCTCAGCCCTGCAGGGTGGGCTCTGAGCTCTGCTCTGCACCACGGAACCTCCTGCAAACACCARTGGCCGCATCAAGGCAGTGAACGATGTCGCCGTTCTCCCCGCGGACAAGCAGAGAAACGACACAAAGTCCAGGCTCAGGGATAGATGGAAGCGCTTTAATGATCTCTCAGAAGGCTTTTATATGTTAGTTTGCAAAAGTGTATTAAATGGCATAAGGTAATTGGTTTTTTGCCATCCACCCCCCAAGGGGATTGGTCAAGTTCTAAGACACCCATCTCTGAATGTTTTTCTGGTTAGAACCATAACAATTCTGCAAAACAACCCGCAGCTGCAAGAAGTTTACAAAACTGTAACATTGTTTTGAGTTACTTGCATGGGAAAGACAGAACTCTCACAAAATGCTGCAGAGAGCTGAAGAAATTCTCTGCTGGAGCTTTTTCAGCACCCATAAACAGAGAGAACCTGAAASATTCTCTGCCCCTGCCTGAGTGACTCGGGGCTTTGCTGAACTGAGCCCAAGGCTGACCTTAACATTTCGTCTAGTTGAAGTTACAGAGCAAAATTCCCATGGCATTATCTATAGAATAATCTAGGAAATATGTAACTTCCTTTCTTTTTTATTCCCCCACTATTTTTAAAAGCAGTAGTGGCATCTTTTTGCCTTTTACACAGACTTACTCATGCAAAAGGAATATTTTTTAGAGTAAGTGCCAGAAGGCAAAAATYKTTATCTTTGAATTGAGCTGGTTTAAAGAAAGTCACCTTGAAAATGTATTTGTTTATGAAACTTTTATGTCTGTAGGCTTGCGTGAGTGGACATCTAAATGTAGCACAGAGCTGCTAACACAGAACTGCYGTTGCTGAGCAGCACCTATAAAACTACAGGCGGTTTTATTCAACCAAATTAACAAACAAAAAAAATGTCAAAAGATATATGTGGTCTGCCAGAATTGAAATATACACATAATTTGTCAAATCTGGATTTTAGGGCAAGCAGCGTAGCTTAACTTGGAGACTAAAATCACCTAATTGTTATGGAATAAATAGGCAGATGTTATGAAATGTGCTCSATGGCTGAACAGTGAGCACAGTGGTGTTTTGTGAGTGCTCAGAAATGCTGGTGAGTCTTTGAAGGGTTTAATGGTTGAAGTGGGGAAATGTGTTTCCTCCCGAGKCATCAGGATGCAAGTTTCTGGTGCTGTTCACAGTCTTATCCAAAATCATCTTTATGTCTCTGAAGAAAAAGTTGAAAGACAATAAGATGAAAATTAATAATAATTATTTTTAAAATGTCTTCTACTATGTTTTAATTTTTCTGGTAAGTGCTAAAGGATCGTTGGCAAATATGTTTTGCTGCTTATCCTGGTTCCCTTTCTCCTGCAATTTTTGGAAGGATTTGCCTTTGAGCCATGTTGGCTGTACATAATTGATCCATCCAAGAGCTGAATTGTCTGTAGGTCAAACGTGAGTTAAAACGTAATTCTTTTTATTATTATTTTTTTTTTTAATATGACATTTTTCTAGGAATATTATTGCCTTGCACTTGGCAAGCAGAAAGATCTCTGCTGCAAGATCATTCTCACTGTGCAGTGGCCCTGGAGTTTCACTGAWGCTTTGCCTAAAGGAAATGGGCCAGCCTAGTGCTGGGCAGTGTGGTTGTTTGGTGTAGTGACAGTCAGGAGAAGAGAAAACTGAGAATTTTGGAATGCAAGCGGAAAAAAAAAAAATCTGAATCTACAGCATTTCCACGTGCAGGCTGCCAATCTGACTTTTTTTTGGGAAAATGTTTGTTCCCTGCTCTCTCTTCCCCTGTCGCCATAATAAATTAATCCTGGTTGTGGGAGTTAAGGAGGCTCCTCTCAGAGCTATGGTCATGCTCATAGAATAACAAAAATTATGATAAGCACACAAAAAACCCCCCCCCCCACAAAAATCCTTGTCTTGGTTTAAAAAGGATAGGATAGTGTGGGGCTGGCAGTGGGAAGCACACACCCTTTCTGATTAGCCTCTGTACTCTTGGGGGTGGAAATCACAGAGACTTTTCAGACTTTGTTGGTTTTTTTTTAACCAGACCTGACATGCGAGGGGTTGCTTTTTTTAATGAACCTTCCAGYGACAATTCCCCCGCCATGTGGCCTCAGACCTTTGCTCTCTCTGAGTCTCTGTTCCTTTGCCAGCAATGCCCTTGGGCTCATCAACTCAGTGAGTTTTGGGCAGGCTGGATTAGAGACTGATTCGTGTTTTGGTGATTTCTCACAGTAATTGTTTGATTCAGGCCGCTGGATGTTCTTTCCATTTGCCATTTTAAGGTAACCTAGCAGAGAGCCCTCTGGAGGGCTGAAGTGGAGCATAATCCTTGTTTCTGCATCTCTTGGGGGGGTTATTCTGTGTTTGCATTTCATGAGGCTTCTCCAGCTYGGGAATGTTGGGCACTTTACAGCCTTTAATGAGCTGAGCCTCCCAACTTTGCTGCCACGTGAGGGAGGATCTGTTGCTCCTATTGTGCATGGCAAGAAAAGCACACAGACGTGAAGTGATGCTCCCAAGGTTTCTTGACAGTGTAATGAGTGTCCTGACACTAAACTGCTGGACCTAATCGAGGGTTTTTTGCTTTAAGTCCTACTCACTTTTGAATTCTCTTTCAAAATGCTGCTCAAAATCTTCCAGGTTCAGGCTTTCAGGTAAAGGCTCTTACGAATGTCTGTTCCCTTCCTACCCTGAAGTGCTCACGGGCCAGGAGTGGTGAGCAGAAAGGGCACAGCCCGTGGCAAAAGGGTGAAGTATCAACCATTTCTCAAAATAATTCCCTTAATATAATTTTTTTTTTCCTGGATATTTCCGTACTCCTTGTTTGTCTGATAGCTCCAAGTGGGCTTTTTCTTTTTCCTGTATTTCGGAGGCTCTGTAACAGTGACATGTTTAGTGGGAATGGTTTGTTTGGAAGTTGATTTTAATTATGGCTTAAGAGGATAAAAGAGCATGTTTAACAATTTATAAGTATTAAAAGTGGAACTGTGCATTTGGCCTGCCTGCTGTGCTGGGGAGGGGATGCACAYGTGATTTTTGTGGCTAGTGGTAAAATGCTGGAGGGGATGCTTTTATATTCCTGTGGGTTCTCTAAGGTCTATAAACAAAATCCGCGTGATAGAAACAATGTCTGTTTTGTAATAAGCTTCAAAGTTCTGGGTTTTTTTTTTTCCTTTTCATATATTGCTCAGTCATGATTATCAAACCAACAAGAACACATTTCCCAATAGTTGTGTAAAATAACCATATATGTCATATAGTTGTTTAATGCCAGACACTTTAAAGAATTTTTTTTTTCAAGAAGGAGAGTAATTTTCAGATCT
The DNA here is from genome assembly GCA_003713295.1 of Parotia lawesii. Lineage (NCBI taxonomy): Eukaryota > Metazoa > Chordata > Aves > Passeriformes > Paradisaeidae > Parotia > Parotia lawesii. Next base: position 4,697,051 of record RAHM01000035.1, on the reverse strand, counting down.
TTAGAGACTGAAACAGAGAAACTCRAGCTTTTAGAAAAGCAGGAAGCTGAGAAGAGGGCTAATGGCAGAAATAGCTGGCTTTCTGTGGGCGCTGGGATAAGAAATTGAGAAGTTCTGAGCTCCAGAGGTTGCTGAGATGTGGCAGTAAGAGTAGTAGGTATTCATGCTTGGTACCTGGTAGGGATCTGAGAAGAAATGTGAGGTAGCCAAAATTCACAGTTAAAAGTGTTGGGATGAGATTTTAAATCCAGAGCCTCATTTGGGAACTGTCTGTGAAAATGTTCTGATTCATGCAGCAAGAATAAGAAAATTTCTAGTTTAGATAAATGCTTGAGAAGGTGGTAGAAGACTTTAAATATAGATTTTACTGAAACAAAAATAAGCTATTCTCATTACATTTCTGTCTTTTTGTATTCAAAGAAGAATCCAGGCCTTGATTGCTTTTTCAATTTGACACAGATAGACTGTAGTCCCCTAATTGTGCCATGCTTTATCCAGGGCTCCAGTGGCTCTGTTAATTCCCATATAATTTCAAAGAGAAATTCTAGATGGTGGTCAAATATAATATGTGAAAATCATCTTTAGGAAAGGGATGGATAAAAGAAACAGCTAAGTGCTGAATATGGAAATTAAGTCCRTCTCTGATCACTAGGGAAAGACTCCGGTCTGTAACTGGAGTGGGAATTCAAAGCTTAAGCAAAAGAAGCAGAACTGCAATGTGTTCTGAAGTGAGTGCTAAAATTCAAAGCTTACATAGTGAGCAAGCAACTACAAAAAACGTCCAGAAAATCTCTCATTCTATTCACACTAGATTGAGACTGGAAATGCAGTTCATATCATCAGTGCCATTTCGTTACCTTCAGCACTGTGTTCCATATCCTAGGCTAATAAAGCTGTTCCTTTGTATTCTTTTTTTCATTAAAGAATTTACTGAGGACCAAAGTGGTCATTTCACATGGACAGCAGAATAATTTCAAACACTAAGAAGAAAAATTGCACGCAATTTTTTGCTCATTTCTTCAGGAACTGGAACTGCCATGTGGATTGTTTCCAGCGCTGCCCAGGGGGGGCCTTGGGACAGACCATGAAGGCACTTGCTGGATTTAAAAGGCTTATTTGTGGAATTAGAGCTGAGATATGAAAAATGGCTCAGTGAAGAATTGGTGCCTATTCAGAGTTATAAAAGAAATTCCTTGTTTCCTTTGAATAATGGCTCCAAATGCGAGTGGAGTGTTCCAGCCTGTTGTTCTCAGGTGATGGCTCTCGTGGGATGGAGGAGCCTTCGTGCTTGGCATTATCTCTGGAAATATCAAGCAGGAGAAGGAGAGGGAGGAATGAGGCACGTCTGTGTTTGTGTGTTTCCAGCAGCGCCTCTGAAAGCATCTCTGTGATACCTGTGAGCCAGGTCCAGGTGGTTTTTGATGGTCCTTGGCATCAGGGAAAGCCAGTTTTGCTGCTTTTGGGAACAAGTGGTGTCCTTAAGGGGAAGGGCATGAATCTTCTTTTGTAAATAAAAAAAGAAAAATGCAGTTTATTAATTGAGTGTGAGGGGGAAGTAGCATAAAAAGAGAAAAATGAAATATGTACTTTATTTTTGATAATGCTTAGTGCCAAGAATTTTTTTTTTCTGCAGTAGTAAACCAGTGTGACTCACATTTCCATGCTCTATCATTCCAAACACACGGGATATTTGAAAATTGCTATATTAAAGGCTTTTAGATGTGCAGAAGTGGAGGTTTTTAACATGTGATTTCAGTTCTTCATACCCTTGTGTAGGTTCCTTTCACACACATGTGTTTGGGTGGGATCTGTATATCAATTACATATTCTAAGACTGTAATTAAATTTTGGGCAATGCCGTAGTGGATACATAAAYCACCAGTTTAGTTCTGCAGGGTAGGAAATGCTGAGCAAAATAGACCATGGGGGATGTGGTTTGTCTTTTTTCATCAAGCCCTCTATTTCCATGCGTGTGTTAAGTGATGGAAATTCAGAATGCTGTATTCCAACAGGCTGTAGCATTTCCCTTTGCAACAGCTTCCCAGTGCTTTCATTTCTCTTTTGTCCAGCTCCACCAAATGACTTTCTGTATCCTGATTTAGTCCACTCTTGCTTTTGCAGCAGTTGAGGAAAATTATTGAAACCTGTTTCTGGGCCCTTGGGTGGGGGTTCTGTGCTTGGGCTGATCAGCACCCATCCATTGAATTAACTCTCTCTCAGTGGGACAGAAATACGTGAGGAGCCTTTCTCTCTGTGCTCCCAAATCCTCCAGTCAGATCATTTGCTCTCCTTAGTGATAAACACAGAAAAGATAAAGGGAGACCGTGCACTGCTGCTCCACAGGGAGAATCTCTGCAAGATGTCACAGGAGGCTGTGATGGTGGAGCAGCATCCATCCCAAAAATGCCAGGATTCTGGTACTGGAGGAAGAGAGGATTGTGCTGTGTCCCTAAATCCCTCTGAGCCTCAGTGGTATCATCTGCTGCATCTTTGCTGGAAGAAAATCCAAATGAAATTCAGTTCTTTTTTATGCCTTGCAGAACGTGCAGAGTGGAAGCTTGTGAGGTTTGCATAACTGGGGATGTTTATCATACAAATATTATGGCTGTACATCAAGATAACTTAAATAAAGCCTCTGAGCGAGTTAATTTTAAGCAAAATGAAAGTAAAATGACCGAAGGGTTACAGTCATTAATGAACCCTTGGCTTTACGAATTGCTTGCAGTGTTTCAGTGGTATGGGAGTTGTGTAAGGGGGGAAAAAAAATCCTACTTGCCATTATTTACCCCAGGTGCACCTTGCTTCTGGTCCTTGTGTAGTTGTTTAAATAAAATGGATTTGTTTACACAATAATAGAAGGTGATTTCATAAGTCTTAGTAACTGTACTAATGTCAAGAGGTTGCAGAAGAAATTGTGATGTTTTCTGGTTTTGTTATGTGACTTTAATTTATTTTCTTTCTTCCCCCCTCTCCAGTTTGAGTTAAAAAGTGAGCTGTAAGGTGACTTATCTGCATGTAACTTCACCTATGATTTCTCTTCTTTCAGTGACCCAAACCTGACCATTTCTTATTTTTTCAATCATAATTTTGGTGCACTTGAAATCAGTTGTTAGTTTAACACTGCATTGTTTGCTCAGATACTCTTAAAGTGCAAAAGGGGGACTGAAGCTTCTTCCTTGGACTCCCGAGATGCCTTGGCTGATATTTTTCTGTAACTCTTCTTCTCTTACCACATTCTCTTATTATCTTCTCTACCTCACTGAAGCGTTATTATACTAAAAATATCTATTTTTAATATATTACCAGGCAAACTTTTCAAGCTTCTTCAGAGCTTTAAAAACCTTGTGCCTTTGAACTACTTCTGCCACAGCAGTTTTAATGAAGCTACACAGAACAGGGACCATGATTCCTTTAAACATCAGCATTTCTTGGCAGAATGGAAAGATGAATAGATGAAATCCCTTGGAAGCCATGGAACTTTTTCCATTAATTGTAATGATTTTGGATGGAAACCACAGAAAGAGAAGAAATTTAAGTGTAACAATATATATAATTGGATGTATAAACGGATGCTGGTAGGAGTTCTGTGAGAAATTCTTTTTCTCAGGAGCAAAGGGGCTGTGACAGGATGCCTGATCCCTTGGCAAGCAGCACRGTGCAGTCTCGGAGTGGAAGTGCTGCTTTTCAGAATGTTATTACAAACAGACCCTATAGAATTTGTGTTGATGAAAGCCCTTTGAAAGAGTGTTGCTTTGTACCGGGGAAGAAGTATAGCAAAACTTTTTTTTTTTTTTTTTTATTCCTAGAAGCATCAGTTTATTAATTGGCATTATCCAGCAACAGGAAAAATGCTTCTTGTGAGGAAATAATACTGGATTTTTCAGGTAATGCTTTTGTATTTGGTCTTTGACAAATTCCATTGAATATTTTTGCATTACTGATTGGTTGATATAATCATGGAGTAGACAAAACCCGCTTTTTCCTCATCTATGAATAACTTGCATAATTAGGAAAATAAATATTTTAAGATGGCTTGAAGGTCAATTTTAGTTTGGTTCTCTACATCAGAAGGTGGGCACTATTAACCTGGGTGTGGACTAATCCTAGAAGAATTGCTGATCAGTCCCACTGAACTAACAGCTGCTAAGAGCTGTCTCCTGCAAGTTTTCCAGTGATTTACAGTGTTTTGATGAATTGAAATCAGTGTTGTTAACATGATAAAAACTCATGCCACACACCCAGGAGTTCACAGCAATTTGCTGTGTGTGTTGCATGTTTTGTGTTTTCTTACTGACCTTCCAGAGATGTTAAAACAAAGGGGATGATAAGCACATACTGTGGCTTTTCTGGAATGATGAKCTCTTTTGGCCGGTGGCTCAGTTAATTACGTGTCACTATCACAGGATTATTCTGTCCCTTTTGATACCAGGCAAAGAATAAATGTGAAATGTATCAGCCAGAAGCACTGAACCAGGTCCGTAGTCTTTGGCCAGTGGTGCTGAAAGATAAAGTGCTATGTTTACAATTCCTGTTTTAAAAGTTTATTGAAGTTACAGAGGAATTGTGTTGATTTCAGTGCATTGGTTTGAGACTCTCACTTAGGACAAAAAAATACAGGCTTAAAACACTGCTAGGAATGACATTTTGAAACTTSTGGGCGAAGTTTTAAATAGGAACCACTCTCTTGCAGAGTTACCCCAGGGCGTACGYGGATGCACCCTGATAGTACATGAGACTACAAACTATTTGAATTTGGGACAAAATATAATTTGTAATTCCYGTGTATACCACAAGGCCTAGCCATCAGGAATTGTTTCTGAAGATAGTTATACATGGAAACTGTGGTTGTGATTAATAGATGGCTCCAGACTGTTTTATTGTAACAGTGACTGTGCTATAAACAGGACTGGAAAAAAATGATTACCTTTAATAGGGTAGCAGCTGTAAGGGTGCCTTTATATTAAGTRACTTAATGAATACTGATCTTGAAGCAATAAATCAAAATGCAAACAATCTACTCTAATCAAGTAAGCAGAATATTTCAGATACCTAAATTATATTAAATGAACACTTCAATCAAGGTACGTACCTGCACATGTTCTTATGTTTAATCTAGTTACTGTTTGTGTAACATCACTTTTAGGATATATATTTATTTAACACACACTTGTTTTTGTTTCTTCTTCATTTTTCCTGGTTTTGGTTTTGGGTTTTTTCATTTGTTTGTTTGATGTGAAGAAATTGCTTGCAGAATAATTAATAATCCCTCATAAATCCTGTCCTGGTACTGAARGGTTTTCTTCTAAAGAATGATCAATGAGGTTATTGTGAAAGGTGTTGCAGCAATTTCTTTAGGTAGGTGTAGCTCTGTCTAAATGTCTGCATTTACAAAGTTATTTGGGGGTGTTGGTGGMACTCTGTGTGTGCACACTGCATTTGTGTGTGTGCACACCCAGGGCACCGCAGCAGCTCCTACCAGGGCAGAAATTAAAAAGTGGCAGTCCCACCATTTGCTGGCAAGCCAATATCTGTCCTCACACTGTAAACACACGACGTGGAAATTAAAAGGAAATGACATTTTGTGTGCTGAGGTTCCCGTTCTGGAGTCCCTTGCAGGATTCTGGGTGYGTTTGTCGTGGTTCCGGTGCAGCCGGGTCAGGTGAGGCCCTGAGCCTGCAGGCATCTCCCCGTGCGTGCAAAAGAGGGGAGTTTCTGCAAAGAACTYGCAAGGCAGAGTCAGAAGTCTCTTTACCTTGTTTAGTAAATATTTGTCCACCTTGGCTTTTAGTTTATTYACTGACCAAATTCCACACCTGCAAGCCAGAAGGAGGCAATGGTCCAGAGGGGCATTTTTGAGCCACACTTGTATTTCCGTTCAGACATTGCCTGAAAATCCACCACTGAAGGATTAATAACTATCTTTTATATTTTCTTCATTTATACTTAGCATTTGTTGGTTCTATTTGTCTGCTTGGGATTTTTGTGTGGGTTTTGTTTGTTTCTGTTTTGGGTTTTTTTTAGAAGTGGAAAATAATACCTGTGAGGCATCTGTAGCGGATTAAAGTATTCAGAGATCCTCAGTACTTGACTCTTCCCTTAATTTTGGGGATGGATTGCTGGTTTTGCCTCAAGAACCACTCATCTCTGGTTCCTGGTGTCTCTGGTTTTGTCTGGGATCAGAAAGGTGCAGCTGATCTGCTGCTCAATAGTTTCACAACAGCAAACTAGATTCAGAACAGCAGAAGTGGAGATGATCAAAAGCTGATTCCATTTTGTAGGTGTCTTGTCAGGGCTGGGAGTGGCTGGTGAAGGTCTGCATTGTCTGTCAGCAGAATAAGGAGGATGGAAACGCAGCTCTAAGAGCTGGGCTGTCTTTGGATTCMCAGACCAACAGAAGGGGGTGTTACAGCCCCAAGGTGTAATTACACCGTGCAGCTGCACAGGCTGGCTTTGCAGAATGGGCAGAATGTAAGAAGCCACCAGGAAGAAATCCAGAACAGCTATTTCTGGATTAGGCAAGCACAGATCTTAAGCCTGAGCTCCTGGCAAGTTCCTACTGAGGTCTTGGCTRGCTGGGTTTGCTGAGATACCTTTTTATTGGCCCCAAAGTAAAAATAAATGGTATCAAATAAAATTGGTACCACCTTTATGGCTGTGGTTGTCCCTAAACACAACACTTCATGAGATGTGCTCATGTAGATGTGTGGGTAGACGTCAGGGGTTGGCATTCAGTTAATAGTTGAAAAAACACCTTGAAGAAAACAGTGGAGCTGCACTGAACTGATTTTCCTGTGTATTCAGCCCTACAGGTATTAAGCAACAGAAACCATAATGGGACTTGAGGATTTCTGCTTTGTTTTGAAAAAGAATTATTCCTGGTTTTTTTTCCTGTTGTTCCAGTGCCAAGGCATCAGCACAAAGCCTGTCAGAGTTCAAGGAGCATCTGAATGATGCTCTCAGTCRTAGGATTTTGTTTCAGGAAGATCTGCAAGGAGCAGGGACACAGTGATCTTTATGTGGATCCCTTTTTTGTTCTGTTCTATGATTCTAGTTAAACTATTTACACCAAGGGTTCAGGCTGTGACTTACATCATATTTTCTACTTTGTACTAAAACCTGATAGATAACTTTGTTCTGGGAGCAGAGCTGATCCTCACTTCTCCAGACTGCAATTCTGGTTAACCCAAACTGGAGGCCAGTAGAAAAGTTTCCACTAAGATTGCCCCAGCTTTTTAGCTTTCATTTGCAATAAATAAAAGATGGAACTGTCAGTCACAACTTCCAGTGCTGTGAACTCTGAGAGTCCCTTTAATGTCGCTTCTGAATGTTGCTTACTTCCACTTGAAAAAGGAACAAATGCTGTTTTACTGCTTTTAAACGGATGTTTCTGCAAAGCCCAGAGCAGGCCCTAAGCAGTTAATGGTGCAGGGAGAGTCGTTCCTGCGGAGCCTCTCAGTTTCTGTGCGGTGATGTTGATGTTACTGCAGCTGACAGGGAGCTTTTATAGCCAATCTGGGGAGGTGCAAAAGGCCACGGGTTGGAAACTGCCATTAAAAGTGCCTCTGTTTTGTGAAAGCTGCACATCCCTTATGCTCTCATAATGGAATTCCCCCTAACAGATAAGACAGGCYAAAAGTTAAAAACKTTACCATAGGAGGGAAAAGAGGTTAGAGTGCCTTTATAATTGCTAATCCTTTTATTCTTTCCAAATGAGAAGTCCATCTTGAAAACCAATRGTTCACTTACTGGAGTTCCTTCCCTTTTGTGATTTTTATGATCAGAAGTCACACATGGCTTGCCAACATGATCTTCCAAGGTGTTTCAGCACAGTGAAGTTATCTGTTTATTTGAGTAATGCATCCTAAAACCGATCCCTTGGGAAGTGTGTCCTGTGTCACAAATGTTGGCTGCTTTGCTGCTGCTCCCAGTTTAAGGACTGGCATGTGAGATAATCCTGAGAAGGGACAGGTTCTTCATGTCTAGGGCCTGTTACTCATTTTGAGTTTTATCCTAAAAGAGAGGCAAAGTCCCAGGCACGTACAGATATCCCACCAGTAAACAAACCCCAGCTGATTCTGTGAACACCTCTGCATTTCAGATGTGGAACCTCGTGGTAAATCAATGTTAAATGAACACTGCAACATTTTGAGCTGCATTTTGTTGGTGTCTGTGCTGGCTGGGGGTTTGCTGTGTATGTGCAGAGCTCTGTCTCTCAGTCCAGTACTCCTGATTCTGAGATAAATGAACATAATTAATTGCTTTCAATAAGATGGGATTTTTGTTAGTGAYTTGTCCAAAAGATACATTTGATTCTAAATTGTAGGCTTTTTAAAACTTGATGGTGTGTAGAGTGCCTTTTTTTGAACTCTCTCAAAGGATGGCTGAGGGGAACAAGTAGGGAAAGTTTGTCAAATTTGTTGCTGTAATTACTTGACAGACCAAGTTATTGAATGGGATTGTGAAGATGGGATTTGGGGTTTTTTTTTTGTATTTTATGCTTTTGTATTTTCTACTGGCTGCATTGAAAATAGGCATTTCTACTGAATTTTAATATTTGAAATTAAAAAAAATCCTTTCCCTTCCCAAGTAACCACCTTGTGAGAGTAGGGAGAGAAATTCTCAGAGGAGTTTGTGATCCCTTAATGGTAAATGCTTGCACTCAGGTGGAACTACATTAAAAAGGTTCCTTTCCCTCATGACTCCTCAAGTCTGATTCAGAGAATCTGGACAGGAGGAAGGACGTGCCCCTCAGAGCAGAAATCACCTGCTGAATTAAAAAAGTTTGTGTTTTGTTTCATTCATTTATTTTTTCAGCCGTTCCTTCACTGTTTTAAAAGATCTGCATTGAGATGATAGCAAATTGAAAACCAAAATCCTGGTAACGTGATGGGAACAGATGCTGGGCTTCAGTCCCTTTGCCTGCATGGCTTCCCAAGTTATCCAGAAAGTTTCCCCTGAATAATAAAGGAACCCCTGCCTTCTCTGTGTTGAGTTTCCATTTGTTCTGTCTCAGTTTGCCCAATGCACTGGGGGTGAGAGGAGTCTGTGTGCCTGGAAGGRTATTGATATGCTTTAATAAATGAAACATATCTGTTTTTCTGTCATTATAAACCCAATACTTTTCATTGATTCATGTAAGCCTCAGAGATTCTTTCCTCTGAAGGAAAGGACTTAATGAAAATACATAATTTGGCAGTAAGGATGTTTCAGGCTCTCACCTCTCTCTTTTTTTTTSCCTTATTCTAGCAGCTTCAGCAAGTGTGAAGTTGTGATACTGGTTAGCCTGGCAGTAAGAAGGGTAATGGTTTCTTTCTGAATGTGTGAGAAGGTAGGCAGTAATGCAAACAGAAAAGCAGCTTGAAGCAATTAGGTGAGTTAGTCTGGAATAAAGGGCTGCAAGCGTTCTCCTCCAGGAGCACACGATTTCTGGAACAAGTTACAGACTGAAAACAGACCCCAGGAGATTTTCACATCCATTAGTGTTCACCTGTGCATCCAGGGAGCACATAAAAATACTATTTCTGGAAGGGAATCTCACTCCAGTAGTATCTCAATATACCTGGTAGAAATAACATGCTATGCATAACACGTTAAATAATTTAGGTATTTTAAGTAAAATGTTTATCTGAAAATTCAGCAGGTTTGTGGATTGGTGTCTCTGACAAGGAAATGCAGAAATAGTATCAAGCAACTCACTATTCTAATAGTAATCTTGTTTTTAACTTGGCATAGATGAATAAGGGGAATTGAACATGTTAGAGATACCATATCCTTTTGCTGTCCCATTTTCCTTTGAATCATATAGGAAATTTAAAAAATACATTTTCTACACATATGTACCTGTTAAAATGGTAAAAGTTGGAACTAGAATGACACTGGAAACAGTGAGTAGCTACAAATTTCTTAGGCTGTGTTTCAGGGTCACAGTCACTTGCTTAGGCTGAATTTTACTTGTTCATCTTGTAACAAAAAACCTTTCTTCCTTCACTCCAACCATATTTATTCAGTTCGAGACTATTCCAAAGTGGTTTGTTATGTCAGTTTGGTGGGGTTTGTTCTATCCTTATATCTTTTCTAACATTTTCTAGGCCATTGTTTCATTTGCTCTGTGGTAGATATCGGAAAAATCATTGAGTTCTTACAAATTGAAATTGCATTTGGTTGCAAGACCAGTGCCCTGAGGAAAAGGCTGCGCTGAGATCTGACTAGACCTTGTTAGAGCACCAGAAAATTCTATGGAGTGGTGTCTTACATAAGTTTTTGATTACAGGAGAAGTTTTGTATTTTCTTAAGCACCAAAGTTGATCAGTTACAAGTAAATTTAGAAGAAATCCAGACTTTCTTATTTCTAGAGTTTATGTGCTGTATGGGGCTTGTGATATCTCCTCTTCATTCGTGACCCTTGCCATGAGGACTCCCAAATTTTCCTGTGCTTCAAAGGAAGCATTTCCCAACAATAACCAGAGCTGGCTTTAACCCACAGCCCCGGCAAGGCCAGATTTTAAATCTTTGTCGGTGGTTTTACCTCCTGGAAGAGATGGGGGTGAAGGTGAGAAGCTGATTAACCAAAAGGTTACAAAGGGATGTGTTGGTATCTCATTATTCCTTGATTATTACAGAGAGCAGCTGTGTAGGTGACAAATAGGAAATCAGGGTGGAACTTGGAGCCAGTATACCCATAAAATCCAGTATTTACCAGTTGCAACGAGCCAAACCCAAATCCATGAGCAGCGTCTGTGAAAACAAAGAGCAGAGAGGCGCTGGTTCGATTTGCTTTGCTGGGTCAGGACTGTAAATACAGCAGAAGTCTGGCCTCAGATCAACCTGACTGCAGGAGAAGGGGGCGCAGGTCGTGCCTCACCTCTTCACCACCTGTGGGATTTTCCTCCCTCCTGGAGAAGGAAAGGGAAGGCTTTCAAAGCTGTGTCACACGCTTCATTTATCCGCAGGGGCCATAATGACTCCTGTGGGCCCAGCCAGCACCAGTGAAATCAGGCTCTTGGGGACCAGGCAGGCAGAGAGTAACTCCAAAATAAACAGCACACAAGGCCTTTTAAAAGCAAGCAAGCTCTTTATTAGCCAGTGACACGGTCTGGTGGGTTTATATTCAGATATTGGACAGGTTGTATCTAATTCAATATATACATTTCTGATGTCAAGCTGCGTTCATGACTTGGTTGCAATTTGAAATGTAAATTAATATGCCACACGTAACCTTCTAACTATTTGTGTGTCTTATTGGTTTGAAATAATTTGCTCTGGCATTTGGATGTATGGAAATAGAGTCTTTTAAATGCCATAAAATGATACAGTGATGAAATATAATTTAATGYTAGTTGTAAGTGATGTGGTGTTGATGTTTAAGGATGTATTTGTGGATGTAGGTAGATTATAAAATGGTTCAACACAACACGAATGAAAGGGAGGATGCTTATTCTTCTTGGTACCTACTACTTTTGTAGTTAATTTACYTCTTATTTACCACTTCCAAACAAAGAAAATGAATGGAGTCCCTCACTCAGCATGTCCTGGGATTTGGGAATGGGTCCCTTGTACAGCTGAAAAGGAGATTCGTGCATAGGCTGCTGTGGCTCACTTCCTTTAAAGCCTTCTCTCTGCCTTCCAGTGCAGTGAAATGTTTCCACAGGTGAAACACTGCTGTTCCTCTCTGTTGGGGCCTCATCCTGGTTTTGGCTGTGCTGCAGTTGGTGCAGGGCTGCGTGTTGGATTTAGGATGAGAACAGTGCTGGCCACACGCTGATGGTTCAGCTGGGGCTGGGCAGGGCTTGCACTGAGTCAGGGACCTCTCAGCTTCTCACACTGCCCTGACAGTGGGGAGAGTGGGAGCACGGGAGGCTGGGAGGGGGCACAGCCAGGACAGCCGGCCCCAACCATCCCAGGGGATATTCCAGACCACTGGGCATCGTGCTCAGCTAGGAGGGAAAAGCTGGCTGGGTTCTCTGCTCAGGAACTGTCTGGGCATTGCTCAGTTAGTGGGGAGTGATGTGTTCACTTGCACCACTTGTTTTTTTTTGGGTTTATCTCTCTCTCCCCTTTTTTTTCCTTCTTTCTCTTTTTTTAAATTTTTCATTACAATTTCTTATTCTATTTCAGTTGGTAATTATTCTGATCCCAATTCACAATTTTTCCTGCTTTTACCCCTCCTATTCTCTCCCCATCCCACTGGTGGGGAGTGAGCAGGTGGCTGTATGGGATCTGAGATGCCAGTGGGGTTTAAACCATGCCAGGCCAGGATGAACTGTAGTGGGTCACGGTCCTTGCCCTGTGTTTAGACAGAGACTTCCTGCTCTGAGGTGCCTTTCAGATTTGAGAAGAGGGTGGTTTCAGCTCTGGTGTTCTTCATGTTATGGCCGACAACCAGGGGATTGTTTGTCATCATCTCACTCCATCCACTGACAGATTATTGYCTCTGGTTCATTTCACAGTCAAAACTCAGAGTGGAAGTACTGACAGGTATAGTTTGGCTGATTTCCAACCCAGTGCTCTTTGCATTTCCTGCCCAGTGCAGCTCAGGAGTTCCACAGCTCGCAGTAGCAGCAGCAGCTCCTCGTGTGCCTGTGCACAGACACCAGAAGGGCTTTAGAAGTTCRGGTGTCTTTCATCTCCCAGTCTCCCCATCTCCTTTTGAGATTCAAGATCTGGCCTAGTTTCGCTTTCTGCCTTTTCTCACAGAAGTACTCATGTAAAGAGCCTTTATTTCCATTCTGATGCACCCATCCTGCCTTCTAAAATTACCTGTTGCTCCATAAAAAAAAAGGACATTTCCAAGAAGGTACAGTTGCACACACATGAATTGAAGCTGTTGGTGTTTGGAGTGAGTAACATTGGCTCTGTGTTTTCAGCTGTGTTTGAACATTGCAAAAATAGTCATGATTGTGGTGTATGGTGTCCTGATCCTCTGATGCTGCTGTGGTCAGACCTATTCTTTCTTCTTTCACAAAATTGGCTTTTCTAGGTATTAATTTTCTAAGTGTGTTAAGTAATTTCACACACTTATATAGAGCTTTCCATAACGCTATTTTTCTCTTTATATTCTAGCGTTATATCTGTTTTTAGTTGGCTTCTGCAGTGGGTTTGTGTTTCCTGGAGGTGACGCCCAGGTGACCTGCTCAGATCAACTATTTACTGTCAGAATGTGGGTTCTCTACAGAGGTGTAATTCATACCTCATCTGAGCTGCCACGCCAAAACTTTCACCTTGCCTCACTGTGCAATGGAATACMTATTAGGAAATCCTAGGAATTTGCTTCAATCCTCTCTTTCAAAGATTTATCAGGTTTTAACATGCTGTCCAGTTCTCTCTGCCAAAATGTCTTCCAGCAGTAAAAATCTGCTATTAGTTGGCTACAGACTTTTTGGGAGATGCTTAGATTTTAGCGTTTGTGATGTTATCAGCAGCAAAATCATTTAGAACTTGCTGCACGGTTCAGCTATTAATATTGATTTGATCGGTTTTGTCAGTGCCTAAATTTGCCACGTTGATAAAAACCCTTGCATTCACGTCTATCAACCGTGGGCAGCTTTCTGTCACTGTCTGTGGTACAGGGCTGTGAGCAAAATATTCCATCAAGTTCATAGAGTAGCAGCTATGGACAAACTCATCAAAAATTGTAATACTGCAGGAGATAAGGGAGGAAAAACCTAAGCCTGGTTCTCAAATGACACCCATCCATGGCAGAAATGAAGGCAGGCAGCTGCTTTGTTAGCTTTAAGTCTTAATTAGAGTGACTTGTTTTGTCTGTCCTTTGTCCTTCACTGCAAATACAATTTAACTTATGAAGTCTCTTTGAGAGAAGGTTTTCTCAAAGCTGATAAAAAAATTTGAGCTAGATACCAAATACTAGTTCTTTGTAACTTCCCTGGCATGAACTGGTCAAGTTTGGAGCGTTTCTGTGCAGGCTGGGTTATATTTCCAAAGGGGGAAGCACAAGCTGTGGGAGTATTTCTATTTTTTAGTAGCCAGGCTGGGGATTAATGTTTGGCCGTCACCACAGCAGCCTCAGGGACCCAAATTCGCACCATTTCCTTCATTCAGTGGAAAGCTCCTGTATTTCCCTTCAGTTTTCAGGCTCTGCTTCTCAGTCCTGTTGGGATATCACAGGTCAAGTCAGGATGGCACTGCCTGCTACGAGGATCCTCCCTGGAGTAAAGCAATCAATTCAGGTGAACAGAAACCCAAACCAAAACCCACAAACCTGCATCAGCTCTGGAACACTGACACCGCTCCCGGGGATTTCTAATTTAGTCCACTGGCAAGCTGTATTAATATGCTGCATATTTCTTAGATAAAGGTAAGCCAAATTGGGCTTTCCATTTCTCACAGCGAAAAAAAGACACTTGATACTTTAAAAATATCACAGCGTTTATTATGGTGAAATCAAGCATGAAACAAACACGGTGGTGAACGGGTGAAATAACTGTCTTGAGAATTAATTGAAAGTCAGGTAGGACAGGCATCAGAATATTCAAATTGCTTCCAAATGCTTTCTGTTTATAGTTGGATTTACTACATAATGTAATTTAAATAATCTGCAAATTCTTGATCTGTTTTTGATGCCAAAGCTATCACAGGTCTCTCCTGACCCTTGCCCTGATATGAGTCTGTGATTTTGCCATAGGAACATTGATAGAAATCAGTATAAATGTGTTACTCTATATGTGTGTATTTGTGTAAAATACCTGATTTAAATTCTATAATCTTATCTTGTAAGTGTTTATTTATTTTTCCTTCTGGTCCTGCACATTTTGCAGACAAATTTATTTTCTTTTTCAAGGTGCATAGACACAGATCCCCTCCCTCCACCCCCAAACTGAACTAAACCCATCAGTTGTTCCAATACCAGTCCATGTAAATAATTTGAGCCTGGATTATGTACATGTGAGGGTAGTGTAATTATGATGAGAACATTTCTGCCTCCCTTTTTATACTTAAAAAGGTTCTTCCAGTTGATTTTTACAACCTAGATGATCCATTCTTCATCTTCTTTTATTATCACTTTACATTGTTTGCAGATTTTTGTCTCTGTTGCTGTTACTGATAAGGAATTTCTTTAGACTGGGTCGTGTTTGCATCAGCAAAATCCATGAAATTCATTATATACGCAGCTGAAAAGAAAATGGAAAATACATACTTATGTTGGTTGCAGGAACTATAGATTTATTTGAGCTGTAACATTATTTCAAAGTGATTTCTTGTCTAAGATAAAATTATTTTAAAAAACATGTTCTTTTCTTAAAATAGTTGAAAATGTATTTTCAGTAATATATTAATATGACAGCAAAAAGTAGAATAAATAAAATCTGAACCTGATGAAGAGGAAGGAAGGAACAGGGTAATTTAGAACTGAAATTATTCTGGAGCTGATCTTTAAATATTTCCAGGGAAGGAGCTTGCAATGGGATTTGAAACTGTAATGTTTCAGGCAGCTGTAGAATCGATTTCTCTTAAGTGACAATGCCATTGTATTTCAGTTCCTCACTTTTGAATGAAGTGTGTAATTGTGTTTCCTAGAATTTTTTCCTCAATGATGATGAAGGATCTAAAATAGTGGTGTGCACTTTTGGAGAGTTTATAGGTAGACAAAGCGATTCCGAATGCTTTATTTAAAATAGTGTCTCACAATGCCTTGCATTCAGTGTGTCCCAAGGCCTGGTGSACGGGTGTTGTTGCTGTTTCTAAACTGAATTCAGCTTTTCTACTTACTCTGGGACAGAGGTGAATTTTGTTCACAGCTGTTCCTGCCTCCTCTCACATCTTGTTCCTCCTGTTGATGGAAAGGCTTCCTTAGCTCATGATTTTCATTCATCCTCTGGATCCTGAACACATGACTGGAGTGTCTTTCTCAGGAGCAGAGTCGTGAAAGCGAAGTTCTTTCACCAGCAGTCGTTTTGGAATTTTGTTAATGCCATCAAACTTCTCAGGCACAAATTATTCCGTTCGGTGCTGAATAATGTGCTCAGCTGAACTAAATGAGTTCCTTGTACAGCTCCCATTAACAGTGAAATTATGCTCAGATGAGCTCAGTTCGGAGCAATCTGAGCTCCAGGTTGTGGTCTCACATTAAAATATGGTGTTAAGATCTCTTGGTGGACTGAGGGGAGAGGATTTGTTTGAGAATCAAATAACTTTAACAGGATGGTGTCTTCCTAATTGGTTTTTTTGGTGTTCTGGGTATGTTTTTGCCTGGTTCATTGTGACACCAACCAGTTAAACTTTCCACCTCAGCCTTTCCTAGGGCTTTACCTGTGGAAGATCAGAGCTGGATATGTGGAGAGGACTTGGCAAGAGGGCAGGATGGATCATTTCGGAAAGGGTGGAAGCTTGTGTTTATTTGTTGTTGCTGGTCCACAGGCACATGTCACCCGTGCACAGCACGTGGGGKTTTTTTTGGGGTCTCAGTGTCAGGGCCTTTCTTGCAGGGAGAAAATGAGTACCTGGATCGGACCAACGCTGCATCCCTCACCCTGAGAAACGGGTAAGGGAAAGCACATCCCATGAGCACCTTCCCAAAGATCAGTAACCCCCTCCAGCCCCAGGGCTGTGCGTGCATGTGGGGAAGTGCCAGGAGAGCAGAGGGGAGGGAGGCAGGAGATGGAAGTGGCCCTGGTGACAGCAGTGAGGATTTATGTGCCATCAGGGTGATTTGCCTGACAGCACGTGGCTCCCTCCCAAGCTCAGTGCTCCGAGGTACTGCATGGATCTGTCACCTTCTCTGGGAATGAGGCAATAATTTACACTGTGAATAGTGCTGGGAAAGGCAATGGGAGAAGGAAGGTGCCATTCAGCACAAAAGCTGACAAAATCTGATTGTTAAGCACCAGTCAGTACATTAAACTTCATATCTCTCTAAAGAGCGAGGAGGGAGAGAAACGCCTTGTATTACACAGAGACATGTTACAGGAGACAAATGCCAAGTGGATACTTTATAAAACTGGTGTGCTTTAATGCATTTTGTAGTCAATAGCCTGTCTTTTGTCTGTCCTTCGTTGTGACAGCTGCAGTGTGCCACAGACCTTAAATCAACAAAAAGCAGCGGAATATCCTGCTCTGGATGCTTGGCAAAGAGCTGCTGCTCAAGTCTGCCTTCTTTAGAGAACTCGGCTCCCCCAGCACACCTTCTGGCTTGACTGTTTTGAGATTTGCACTTTCGTTTGCAAACCTGCTGTCAAATCAGGAGAATGACACCGTGATTAGCAAATGAATGCAATTCTGATACAGACGTTTTGGAGGCAAAAAAGATTGGCAAAAGTAGTAGTGGAAGGAAGGAAGAATTGGAATCCTGATTATCAGGTAGAGAGATAATAATCAGATATGGTGAGCTGTGATTTGTGTACTGAAGGCAGTACTTGGAAGCAGAGGGGATGTGGCGTAGTAGAGTTTGCCAAAATTCCTTGTGCCCTTAGGTGGAAGGTTGTGTTTAAAAGGTGTGAAACAGTTTCAAATACAGTCAGTGACTGGGTCCAGAGCTTGTTCTGCTGATGGTGTAAGCAAGCAGGGACTTACAGATGGATTATGGATGGTTCTTGAGGAGAGTATTTTTTATTTAGGAGTTTATTCAGAAGCTCTTTCTCCTGGCATTCAGTGCTGGAGACTAAGGACTGAGCAAAAACTTGTGAACCAGCAAAACCTTCAGAACTGAACCGAACTCTTTTTGGCATTCAAGCCAGTCTAAGAATCATTAAAATACAAGCTGAAACCAAGGTTCTCAAATAAGCACCGCTCTGGAATTGGAGGGATTTTTAAAGCATGGCAATTTGCTGTGAGCTGGGACAACTATTAATTACTCCATCAGAATGTGTCTTGTTTCCTAYGAAAAAGGAATAATTTGATCTGCCAGTTTTACACCATGTAGTTTTCATTAGGTTAAAAACATACCTGGTCAAACGTGGGGGTAGGATTAGGAGTTGAATACAGTATGTAGGTTATCACCCTTTTTTAGTKTACCTGGAAATGTAAAGTTTGGAATGAAGATTTACCTTGTCCTTGTCCACCAGGTTGAAATAATTAACCCCAATGCCTTAAACATAAGGATTTTCTCATTTTGTTCTTAATTTCTTGTAAAGACTTCATGAATACTTAAATTTCTCCAATCTCTAGTGGAATCTGTTAATAGCCTTACACAGTGTCAAGGAAAATCATCGATGCAGCGTTTAGAAATGGAGTTAAGTCAAATGTTCCACTAGTTGCTCTTTGTTAAAATAATTGACRTCTTGATTTGTTACTTAAGAAACCTTCATTTATTTGCCTTTCCTATAAAACTTTTTACCTTTTTTGTTCCTTTGGAACTCCCTTAAATGATTGGAGTCAGACAGGCAAAATTTTCCCATTGTCAAGTCTTCTTGTTTATATTTTTTATATTTTGGAAACAAGAAAGTAAATAATTTCCTTGACTGGCTTTCCAAAAACTAGACCAGTCTGTTCTTTCTGCCTGCCACGGCCTGCTCCCCACTCTGAATCGCAGCGTTCATATTGCAGTCTCTAATGGTAAACTCATTTTTTGTGTGCTTTCACACCTTTGTGTCAGTCAGGAAATATTTATGCAGGTGAGATGAGAAAAAAGAAAACAACTTTCAATTATCTTGTGTTACTTTAAGTTACATTTRTAGATCTAATTGTGGTCTATTTGCTGCTTCATGTTCTGGTGAATTGGCATTGGGGTCACAAACCACATTAGCTTTTTCAGTTTAAGCAACATCAGAAAATGTAAACCTGAAGCCTCCAATGACATTTTTAATCTCAGAAAAATAGCAGTGATTTTGTTCATGTGTTTTTCAATCAATAGCAAGCAAATCAAATCTCCATGCTGGCTAAAAATGCTTAGCACAATTGTAACCCATGCCTATTTCTGAAAAAATGAAATTACTTTTAAAAACATTATTTAAACAAACAGAGATGCATTAATATTTCTGAAATTACTCAAATCCTGTGGTAGATATTTATTACACACATTTTGCATACATTCCAGGTTCCCCTTTTTGCTGTGCACCTGTTTTCATGAACATTTTTGCCTTAGGATTATACCCTGGAAGCCACAGGAAGATGTGCAAGTGAGGTGGGAGAAGAGTTACATCCAGTCTGTAGTGTTGACTTCTGTCATGAGTACAGTCAACAGGGATAATAATGGGAAAAATAGCTCAGCTGATCTCAGTTTTCAGAGCTTTTTTTTATTTTCTTTTTTTCTTTCTGTCAGGTTGAGCCCCTGGTTTTGTGTTCTGTGCACTTTGTAGAGTATTGCATCCTACTTGCTTTATTTTTTTAAGCTGGTTAAGTTTTAAGTCTCTGYGAGAAAACGCAGTTGTATTGAGCAATTGAGAAGAGCTGCAAGTAAAGCTACAGAGAGRTCTTAATGTATATAATTTGTCACTATTATTTCAGTCTATGAATAGAAAATAGACTTTGTTTTGAAATTCAGTTTTTATCTGTGTCTTCTTCCTCATTACCCAGCAAAACGTGTTGGTGGTTGCGGGGATGGGGAAAAGGAGGAGGGGCCCTTCTGTGTGCAGGGATTCCTTGTGGCTGTGAGGGATGCAAAATGCAATGGCAGCTCCAACAGCAGAGAGGAGAGGACAGAAATGCTGAATATTCCAGCTGTGCTGCAGTGACACGTCCCTGTTTCATATCAAGTACCTCAGCAATCTTGATTTTATTATTTATAATACRGCTATTTGTATTGCAGACAGGGTTGGAATTAAGCACAGCTTAATTCTCAGTTTGGGCACTGAGGCTCCGAACGTGTTTATTTCCCTGGGATATATTTTCCTACTTGCCTGGTATATCTTTATATGTTATTGTTTGTGGTGTTATTTCTGGACTGCAAACCTGCATYGTGCTTTTTAAAATTCATTTTCACAAGTTCAGAAATAAAACTCAGTGAGGAAAAAGCTGTGAAATGAGGCAGGCCAGGCTTTACAAATTTCAGAGTAATCTCAGACTGCTGTTTTACTCTACAAGTTATCTCTGCCTGGAGTAAGAACAAAACTCTTTAATACAGGGCTGCTCTGAAGTTTTATTAAACCAGTTGCTTAGTGTGAAATTAATTTGTTCAGGAAGGAATATAAATCAGCTGAGGTGAAAGAAAATTGATTTTTACATCACCTTTCACTTGTTGCACTCTTAGTAGTATAAGCTTCATTAGACTCTTGGAGTGTTTATAGGCGTTATAAAACGTTTAACACGTGATGTATTGAGGCACTTGAAGGGGTTTCATTAGAGGATTATATTGAGATTCCATTGCTGTCAGTCTGGTGTTTGGCACACKGGGAAGGAAATGTGTGCTCTATTCTTAGCCATAAATAGCAACTTTTTGTCTGACACTACAGGACTGATACATGCAGYGAGAAACTCCAAGACTCGGAAACAACACTGTAGCATCAAAGGTAAAATTGGTGTAAATAGCAGGTTCACAAAGATAATGGAAGTCACAAAAAGCATTTGAAATTGTGCGGGAATTCATAGATGCTCCAGTCTGGTGGGCATTTTGCCTCTGTGTTCCAGCTGTCAGTCCAAGTTCCCAGAAATGTGATACTTGAGGTGTTTCTCCCTTGCAGTGCGTGTATAATTATACTTCTGTTATATTGCACAGGCTGACAGGGCAGAGTATTTTGCCATGAGATAAAAGAACGGGGTAGAGAAGACAAAAAATACTGAGTAATCCAATCCTGAGACATATGACACAGTTTACTTTTAAGTTATAGGTGTTAAAAATTTATCGGTGCAATTTATTACTGTGTGTTTAGAACTTCCTAGAAATGCAACAGGTTTACATATAATGACAGTAATTCTCTTTCAGACTATGGAGTAGTTGTGTGCTTTCCTAAAGCCAGCTGATTTATGGAATAAATGGAAAAACATCTGTGTTAGGTTTCTGGGCTTTGAGCTTTTGCCTCGTGTACAGCAGTTGGTATGTTAGTGCATTGCTGATCTGTTCTGCTAAGGGAAGTTAAGTTTGGGAAATACATCCAGAATGCTTCCATATACTGAAAATCCTCACTTCACGTGTTCTCAAAGGTGTGTTTGAGCCAGCTGATTCTGTGGCAATTGCTGCTCCTGTGGTGGAGCAGTTCAGAAATGAGTTTTCAGTCACTGCACACCTGGACCAGCAGCTAATGCTGCTCGTGCTCACTGGTCTCCTGCCAGTGGGGGAAGAGACAGATGCCACTCTAATTAATAGTCAAAATTAATACCCTTCATGAATGAAAATGATTGAGGGAAGGCAGTATAAACAAGTTAATTTCTGAAAACTGAGAGAAAATTAATTTTTTTCTCCTTGTGTCTCCACCCCTTGAGTGTTGTCTTTGTGAGGCTGGAGAGCGGACAGGCAGAACTCCTGGAGGTCATCAGGATACAGTGCTGCAGGCAGCAGAAATGAAGTTTATTTCAAGAATACAAGCTGTGTGTTGATTCTTCATCCTTCTAACCAAAGATGTGCATTTACTTCAGGAAGTAAAATTTTTTAAGTCTTCACTGTTAGCAAATCAGAAAAGCTGGAGTCAGTTTGTCTTCATATTGCCGGATTTAATTTCAAAATTGTGTAATCTTAACACATAATATACAGTCACCTGGACAGAGGCTCTCTCTGAATTCTTGTTTGAAAAACGAGGGCATACTTTAGTTGTTGTTTTCACATGATTTTATGTGCCTTTAGTCACCTCTGAGGTTTGTTAGTGGGGTGCTACTATTTTTCTTACGCTTGAGTAACAGCCCATCATCTCTGGTTTGCTTCAGCATGCCAAGGAAAACATGCAAAAATGAAGCAGGTTACTTCACACCATTAAGAGGGTATTTTGATTCCAAGGGAGTACAAGCAGTGCATTCCTATTGCAATAAAAATGCTGGCTTGATTAAAAAAAGTTTCCTACTAAGAAACAGSTAATTACATTGATAGCACATTAACAGAATATGTAACTTGGGTAAAGATGCAACAATAAATCAAATATAGCAATTACATAAATTGGAGCGTCTTTAAAAGTAGAACAAGTTAGCTGAGTGTGTTATTTATTTAATACCAACTTAATATCAGGAGAGCAAACAGTAAGACAGGTAAAGTACATCTAAATATTAATTATATAGATCCATGCTATAACTTATAAGAAATGCTTACTTACTGCTCCTCTTCAAGGGAATTGCTGATAGAAGTTAAAGCATAACATCTGGAATTATTCTCAAGTACCTGAATTATGATGGGTAGATCTAAGTGATCCCCAGAAGAGCTTTGATATTTAAACAGGACAAAGAYRTTTTASMAGTTCTCTGTGAGTTGTGGCTATGRGATTGGAATCATGCCTTCCTGCARATTTTTCRAGCTACCAACTRTGAAGGTGTRTTTTTGAACAAAGAAAATAATCTTGSTTTTGTTTAGTAGGCTAGATCTCAATAATGATTTAAAAAGTTTAATTTTTTTTTAATTCCAAAAGCATTTCCAAAATGTTTTACGAGGTAAGATTAAAAAAAAAAACCAAACAAACCAAAAAAACATTGCCACAATTCCTTTAGACAAACTATTATCTGACAGCAGTSAGTATCTGGTGCTTTCAAAGTGATTGCCTTCAGTAACAGGTACTGAGCCATTTTTAATTTGACTTGGAAGAAAATTCCACTGGAGCAAGCAGTTATCTCCTAGTCCTTCTAACAGTTTCTCTTAACCCCTAGAAAGATTAAGACACCTTTCACTTCAGCCAGGCAGGATTTGGTTATTGCCCTGAAAATTGGGTGACTCAGGCTGGGAATTGCAGCTTTTGGTAARCGTGGCAGCTTTTTGAATCCAATCTAACTCTTGATGAGTTGCAAATAGAGATAATAACTTAGGTATTATAGCTGGCAAACAGCTCTGGGCACTTGGTGGCTGCTCTGGAGGCTGTGGCAGCACAGCCCAYGCAGCTCCTGCCAGCTCTGGCTGCTCTCCATCCCCTCATTCCCCAGGACAGGATCAGCACCTGCACAGGGGCACTTCCCAGCCCCGAGGGATTGACTGCTCCTGCATCGAGAAGCCAAAGAGCAGCAGAGCAGCTTTCAGGAGGATAAATTAGTTTGGAGGAGATTCTGTCTTCTCTAAGTTGCCWCTGCTGGGGAGTGCATTGAGCCAGCACCAGTTTTGGCAGGAAGGATTGGTCACACACCCTTCTTGGGAAGCAGTGGGGAGGGCAGTTCTGAGGAACATCCAGTTTTTAGAATTGTTTCAAGCACTTCATCCTCAGTTTGAGCTCAGKTTACTGCACTTTCATATCTGCCCTCTCTGAAGAGAGATGCTGATCTGTTGCTTAGCGTCGGAGATGATCTTTTTCCAAGGCTCAATTAAGAAATCTGTGAAGAAAAATATGTTTATGGGAATAGAGGAGCTATTGCTTCATTTCTGTATTAAGTCTGAGAAATTAATGCTGATTGTGAGTGGAATCCCTGAGAAATGTAGCTTTGGTCAAGAARAGAGTAAGAATGAGCAGTGGTTTATGCCATAATAATCATATTTGTATGATGTGGAGCTTCAGCTGCTTATTCCCTCTGTAGATTGAAAATAGTTACATTTTCATGGTATAAGCCCAACTCCACTGTGCCTCAAGCCTCTGTATCTTGTGTCCCACAAAACCCCTGATCCTGAGGGATGTGGATCAGAATTCCTGGCTGCATCCCTGCCTGGGCAGGCTCAGCAGCACACAAGGTGCTTGTTGGGGGACAGGAGTTCAGTGTTYATCCCTTGTTTTACGATGCAGCAAATACAATTTGGCTCCTTGTAGTGCTGACTGCCTTGGTGTTTATGAAATGTAAATGAAATGGAGAGATGGGATTGAATGTGTGAATCTGGGATTGTTTTGGAAGGCAGTTCTGCAGGAAAACTTGCGGGGAGGATGATCAAGTGTTAATAGAGGGAGTTCTGTGAGGATGCAGTGTAAGGAATCATTGCACAAAGTGGGACCTGTCATGTTCAAAGGTAATGTGGGGAGTAGGGAAAGTAATGGAATGATTTAAATATGAAAGGCAGTGAAATGTAATGAATCAAAGTATGACTAACAAGGTGATTTAGTGAGATGGAGTTAAGCTGGATGCAATGTGATTTTAAAAGAAAAAGGTAGGTTTAGTAATAGAAATGTAGACATTTGAAGCAAAATACAAAATAAGCAAAAGAGTCTAAGGGGTGCTAATGTTTAGTAACAGTATTTTCAGTGTAAAAACTATTAGGCATTTAATTATAATTTTGTTCATTTAAAACCAACTCCTACATATATAACATTTACATAACAAACAAAAAAGC
The DNA here is from genome assembly GCA_003713295.1 of Parotia lawesii. Lineage (NCBI taxonomy): Eukaryota > Metazoa > Chordata > Aves > Passeriformes > Paradisaeidae > Parotia > Parotia lawesii. The sequence goes on along the minus strand of RAHM01000035.1, from coordinate 4,672,789 downwards.
CCAGGAACAAGTTGCCAGGTTGTTGTAGCATAAAATAAACATTAAATGGAAAAAAAAAAAAAAAAGGCTATGACTTTACAGTGCTACTGTAAAATAATTAATATATTACTGTACAAAGCACAGTACTAAGCAGTGTTGGATAAAATAAAAAATAAAACATGAGTAAGACTGAGGGGTAGAATTAAGTTTAAACAGCACCTAGAAATTTGTTCACTGGTGACCCAGTGTGGGACTAGTGAGACCACTGGTTAGATACCATGTTCGAGTAACATAAATTGAGGTTTTAAATATTTCCAGTGATTCTGGCTTCAAAGGTGACGTGCTAAATAGAAGCCATAAATTTTTGGAAATTTGGGCAAATTCTTAAATGGTTTGAAGTAGTGGATTTCTGGCTCAAAGGATTCAGCCCTGCAAAAAAAGAAACTGCATAGCTTATTTGATGTATTCCTGTGTCTGATGAGCAAGACAAGGACTGGGGACACAGTGTTCTGATATTGAAATAAAATATTTATTTTGTTGCTTCTTTACCAATATCTAAATGTAGACTAAAATTATATTTTCTCATTCCATTGTTTCCCTCGCTAAATGGGAAGTACTATTGTTTCTTTTATAAGAGGAAAATTCCTGATTCCTTTTTAGATTAAAAAAAAAAATATCCAAAGTGAGCTCTGCACTGAGAATTTGTATGCTGAGCCTGTCAGACTGTGAATCTTTATTATTACTGAGCTTTATCCTTGAGTACATAGCTTGCAATCCAGTTTGAATATTAAGTGTCAGGCTCAAATGCTCTGGTGAGAGATTTGCGGGAGCCGGCAGGCTCCCGTCCCAACCTTGGCAGCCTCTGACCGCTCGCGGTGATGAGTGCTTTTATTTCACAGGTGTCACTTTGCTGGGGTGAAGCTCCTGAAGCTGTGAGTGATGAAGGAGGTACCACTGCCCGCAGTCTGTGATTTTCTTGGGGTGCTGGGGAAGGTTATGGAGGAAGAAAAAAAAAAATGTCTGGGACTGGTCATTGAGGAAYGTGTGATGTTTACAGATCTGGTTCTTTTTCTGCTTAGATGTGGCACACCTYGAAAGAACTCTAGTTAAAAAAAACYAAAACCAACAACTTTTTTGTTTATTTACAAATAACCAATCTGGGCCAAAGAGTTTTCCACTGATGTATTCTGTGTGCCTGGCCTATGCGTTGCATCATTTGTGCTTTTTGGTCCTTTTTTCTCCCAGTGAAAGTCATGTTACTCTTGGGGAAAATCTGCTGCTTGACACAGCTGAGCTTCCTCCTTTCTTTCCTTCTGATCAGAGGAGAGCACTTGAACTCCACTGTGGGATCTGCATGGAGTTCTCTGTACTTGTGACTTTACATTTTGCAATCATTGTCAAATTACACCCAGCTGGAAGCAACAACAATAAACAATTCTTTCAAAAAGAGCCCYAGCCCAARGCTGTYGTGTGTTGTATAAAACAAACACTAACTTATCTTTCAAAATCAGTGGTATGTAGCAGGAGTAAATCTCCAAACATGGCAGGCTTAGATTATTTTATTTTTGCTTCTTTTTCAGACTGAAATAATTTTTCTTCGTAAACAGTAAGAATCCTTTTGATAAAACTACGATAGCCCCTGTGCAAAGGTAGCAATGACTTCTGCCTTCTCTGCAGAAGTGGGCCTGTGGTGGGTGCAGTGGGCTGGGGATGGCCTCCAGCATGGTCGATGTGACATCTGGGGGAAGGCTGCACCTTTTCAATACCTGATGACCTTACAAAAGTCCATTTTCCTGAGTATTGGTGTTTGCCAGCTAATCCATCCCACCCCCTCTCTCTCTGTCTCCAGCGTGTGAAGTGATGCTCCTATTTTCTGTGGTGATAAAAATGTCTTTGGGTCAGAAAATTTGGTGTGTTTGGATCAGAAAATTTGCTCAACTGACGTGTTGAGCGCGATGAGCTCRTCTTGGGGCCACTGATCTACCCAAACAGGTTTTGTAACAGTCCACGTTAAACGCAGGGTGTCGCGCGCATCATCCACCCAAGTTAGATTTTTTTTTCTTTGCTTTGTCCACAAGAGATATTCTCCAGTCAGTGAGATGTGATGGACCCTCTAACTATTATTATTCTGTTAGGACTCATAGATGTAGCCCAGAGTTGTGCTGTTTCTCTAAGAAATAATTATGTCATAAGTCACAAAGCTGTTGGATAAACTGCTGGGCTTTGTTTTTATTTTTTCTTATTCTAGTCCTTGATTTCAAATGTTATTTATTAACATCTACAGTTCTTAAGCAATGTCAAAATTTACCATTTTTCTCTCTACATGGGACATTTCTTTCCAAACTGCATTGCTTATAGAGGTGTGATTAATTTCTTGACCTATGACAGATGAGACAACCACTAGTTTAAAAATGCAGAATGTAAAGCCTCTGTTCTGGAAGGATAATGTTCCTGCTTTTTAGTGTTTGTCAGGAGCAAGGTATTCAGGGTTAAAAGCTCACCACTGGAATAGGTGGAAGGACTTTTCTAGTGGCAGATGAGAACAGTTAAGCCTTTTTCGAATTATTTTGTTATTTCTGCACCTCCTTTGAGTGCGTTGTTCCCTTGAATTTGTGATAAATGATCTGTCTAGTGGGCACAGCCGTGTGTTACCATGGTTAACATGGGAGCAGTCTTGCTGGAACTGGTGGAATTGTTCCATCTGCTCATGAGGCAGAACAGTCTGTACTGCAGAAAAGTGGGGAGAAACAAACAAAAAAAAAATCAGAAGAAAAGTTCTGGGACTCGTAAGGGTCACGATGACAATAGGAATGGAGAAACTCTGTGCTTTGCCCCTTCCCTGCGTTGACAGAGGAGCTGATTCTACCAGAGCTGAGGCTCTGCTTGTGAGCTCTCTCTGCAGCCAAAATTCTGAAAGTTCCTTTTGTAAGACACCAACATTTCTTTCAACTTCATAATATGTTTATTGCCATACTTAATCCTACAGTTTTTATTCTGAATAAATACGTAAACATCCACATGGCCTCAGGCACAGGAGTAACCATTTTTAACTCAGTGGCTTACCGTATTTTTTAAAAAAGCTGGTATTTATTTAAACCTTCCGGCAGTTTCAGTCACAGGTAGGGGGACAGACCTCGTAAATGATGGTTTTATCTCAGGTAAGATATGGAAATAGAAGCACAGATAGCTTGAGGTTATCACAGTCTAGTTCTGCACTGCAGCACCCGCAGCRCTGCTGCCCTTTGGGGCTCAGAGCGGGCACGAAGTACTTCTTACACAGCTTGTACACTATTTTAAAAATAATGTTTTATCAGGTGTGTGCCATTTTTCCACTGTAACATCACACAGTTGTGAAGGCAGTGGCGGTCACAGTCTCCACTGCACAGGCCTTTCAGTTGACATGTTGTTCTTATCTGCTGTTATCTGTTTTGTCATCACATGGCACAGAATATGTGCTGAGGGGCAGAGCCCTACAGAAGAGTTGCACCATGGAGTGATGTGCCAAAGGTTCAGGACAGAGCTGAGATCGGRTCTGTTCTCACCTTCCCACTGTCTCCCCTCCTGTGCAGATACAAACAGTGCAGAATAGAGCATCAACCAGCAAACACAGTGCAGAGCACTAACATTTGCATTTAATATTGCAAATCAGTTCGCATGCCAAGAGAAGCTATTCAATTCTAAGTGCTATTTGGACAAATCCCTGCTCACATTCACCAAATCTCAGTGTTTATCCTGCTATCATGAAAAGACTTCCATGATTCCCTGGTACAAAAACATGCTCTCTGTATCCCTTGGGTTCCAAATGTGCTGTGTGCCATTTTAATTTTGAGACAAAAAATTGCTTAATTTTGAAAGACCAGAGACTGAGACTTCATAGAAAATTATTTTCAGAGGACTTTACAATATTCCTCATTTTATAGTAAATATTTGCTTCTAGCAATAACTGCAACTTCTTGATAGTCTTCATGACATTATCCTTTGCAGCAGTCYCATATACCCCACGTTTCCCTTCCACACAGAGCTTCGTTCCTGATGTCGTGTCAGACAGTTTTTCCTCCTCCTTGAGTTTCTTCTGTGCCCACTTCACAGGGTACAGTCTGTGCCTGGGGCTTTGTTGTTCCCAAGATTCCCTGTCCCAGGGCACCTTGGTTCCATCCTAGTCTTGTCACACGGAGCACTCCCTGGGGACGTGGGGCCACCTTTCCATCGCAACAGCAGCACTCCTGAGAGGAAAAGGGAATCCAGGAGGCTCTGAACACGCATCCAGCACGTGTCTGGTGGCTGTGGCTGCACTGAGTGCCGGCTTTAAGCCCCGTGACTCCGGGTGCAGATGTCCCAGGGCCTGGGGGCAGCTGGCAGGAGCTCCGGGCTCTCCCCGGGGAGCACAGCCCAGCTGGGTCCAGGGAGCAGAGCCAGCTCCTGGGATGAGTCTGGCCCCTGACAGCCCCAGGATCCATGTGGGGACTCCAGGAGCAGCAGTGCGCTGGGATGGAGGGGGCAGAGGGAACCATTGGGGTCTGAAGTCCCCACAGGAGCTGAAAGGCTGGAGAGAAGGTGCAGTGTAGGTCAGCCAGGGCTGGAGATGGAAACCCCATGGCACAGTTTAGCCCAGGACCCAGAGCCTGACAAATAATCATTTTTTCCATTGTGATAAGAAATGCTGTTCTGTAAAATATTCATTATAATGATTGAATTTAAAAAAGCGCCATACTAAGGTGGTGCTTAAGATTTAGGATTAAAATTAATGGTAATAAAGTGCAGCTAGAAATGCTCAGTAAATGGTTTCAATCCCCCTCTTCTAAGGCTAATCAATGCAGCGAGCTGCTCTGTGTTGGGTATCCTGGCATAAATATCAAACGTGGTTTATCATATTCCAGTTGCATTTYGTTTTTTCTCCTTTTTCCTTTTTTTAACCTGATGTTCTGAGGATTTCCTTTTAGTGCCTACGAACATCTCCTTTTGACAGACAGTGCAAATTAAAAGATATGGCTGGGCAAAGGAAACTGAAACCCAAATATGCCCCCTGGGTTTTCATTTACAGTTAGAAGCTACAGACACAATTACTGCTGACAGAAATGCAGAAGCCAGTGGCAGAGTGCATGTGGCAGTAGAGTCATGCCAGGCAGTAATTGGGAAGATTATTTTTAATCAGAGCATATCCTACAGCCCAAACATTAGAAATCTCTTGTAAGGCTGACAGGAAATTAAACTGAGACCAAACAAAAAAAGCCTCAAAATAGAAGTAATATGGTTAGAAGTCTAATGATGGCAAAACTCACTGCTTGTTGTATTTGGCTGTTATCTAAAGGGAATGGCTTTTAACTTGCAGCAGCAGATATCATTGTTTAATTGCATTTTTAGAACAGAATTAAAAAATATCAGATTAGATCAATTTAGACGTAGGCTTTTGATAAAGGTCTGAAGCAGTGGATGTTAAGTCAGACTTAGTAACTGTATAGATGTATTAGTAGTGGTTTTTATTATTGCTTTAGGTGTTTTTTTTTTTTTAATATAATGCTTAATGAAGCCACTACTATGGGAAAATAATAACATATCTGGGATACTCTTGGAATGCTTGGGTATGGTGATATTTTATGAAGGCTGAATGGCCTGGGGCTCTCTCTCAGTGACCCTGCAGAACAACCTTGGCTTCTTTGGGCTGCCTGAGCTTCTGCCCCGATGGAGAAGCCCCTGGGGTATCTTGGTACTTGTCTGTGCACCTGACACTTTCACCTGGAAACACTTTTTCATTTTTAAGGGAGTTTTAATAGATCATCATCTCTGCCAGACTTCTCCCTACACAATTAGCAGGGCTTCCTCCAGTTGCCTCTCAAGTTTTCCTTGTCTCTGGACGGAACAGGAGCACTGCAGAAGAGTTCTGCTGTTCTTTGTGTGCCTGGCACGTACAAACGTTGTAATAGCAGATGCAAGCAAAACTTTGCTGATTGGGAATTTATTTCTGAGTCATAGGAGTGCAAAACAAGAGCCCACTTTGTGTTTTGCTACAATTTGTGGCAGCTGTGGGAAAGAAAATTTAGCATTGAAAATGTGCATCTCGTGTTGCTCCTCAGGACTGCTTGTAGTCGTGTGGACAGTTCTTAATGGCATTTCATGTCAGGGTAAAGAATCAGGTGTAATGTCCAAGTCCAGAGTCAGCCGGGTTATCTTGAGGCCTGTAAATAGGATTTTATCAGAATTTAGGGGTTTTCCCCACAAAACTACTGGCACTTTCCAGCTGTATTTCCTTCTACTGAAAATTGCTTCACATAATCATATGAATGCACTTGAAATCTTGCTCATTGTTTAGGTATTGCCTGAGTAGCTGGATAACGAATTAAGTGTGCTTGGTAAAATAGACAAATTCAGCCCAGTGGTCTGTGCAAGCCCTGGGGATTGTGACCTGCTGGGGSGTAGGTGATGGAATGGCATCAGTGCTGTGGGATTTGCCCTGAGCTGGCTGCGGTGGCCAGGGGGCTGCACTGCCCCAGCAGGACTGGGTATTCCCTCGGGTGGGGAGAAATCTGTACRAAGTGGAAGTCTCTAAGTGTGCCCAGCACTTTCTTCTTTTGCCCAACAGTATATAAGTAAAAAGAAACTTGTGTTCAGCTGAGAAATTGGTTGTTGGGAGGGTTTGGGCAGTCAGTTGCAGTTGCTACTGGGAACATCCGTGTGAAGTTGGCTGTTAACTCTGAGAGATGCTCCCCTAGATGGTCCCAGCTCCAAGGAGACAGAAATTCAAGTGTGTTCGCTGTTCCTGCTTGTCACCTTTCCAGATTCTGAATTCTTTTATCAGTGTGTGTGATCATTGCAATGCTGCCTGACATGTTTGTAGGGCATGTGCCTTTCTGGTACTGCTGGTTCTTGTTCCCATTTTTCCTCAGTTGCACTAGAAAGAACCAAATCCTCTGATTTTTTAATTTACTGATTAATTTAATTTTTTTGTGTAAAGGGAAACCACATATAAAGAGGAGGATATTGTGTGAAGAAAACTATGCAATATGTTTACTGTTTGGAATTTTACTGAAGTGGATAAAAACTATCTTAAATTTACCTACAGAATGATTTAATTATACTCTGACCTTGGTGTGCATTATCTTTAGAGACTCAAAATATGACCAACGATTCTATTTTCAGGGGTATTTGTATCAAAGAGTACATATTGCCATTTGCACGTGGAAATGAAAAATGCATGTAGGGAGAATCTGTTAGGTAAAACATGGCTGAGCTTACTGTAACTACTAAAATTCAGTGATTAATTCTGTAAAATGTAACATGTCACAGCTGCTCATTAATTAGAAAGAGTGGCATGGAATAGTGTTACTCTATTGGAATTCCCAAATATGTGCTTGTAAAATTTATTCTGAATGTCCCCCTTTTGATTATGCATTTTATGATAATTTTTCTTTTGCAAAAAATGCTTCAAATTTTCAATTGAAGGATACACAGAAAGCAAATTACAGTGGTGTGTTCCTATTCAAACAGAAACCTGTGCTGGGGAAAATTTACAGTTATAGCTTAGTAATGTCTATTTTAGTAGGTAAATTCGCAATGAAAACATAGATTTTTGGGTTTCAAATGCATTGCAAACTGCCTGAAYGTATTTACTGTGCATGGAGTGTTTAATAAATAAATAATAAAATCACACTTGCGAATCAATAACCAGATTTTGCCGTTTGGCTTTGTGCTACAATAAAAACGCACTTATGGCCCAACAGTGTGTACAGTGACAGCCCAAGCAGTGCATTAGCAATTGTATTTTCTGCTGAACCTTTAAGCCCTCCATGAGCGCAGGGCACGAGCAGGAGCTCCTCTGAATCCCTCATTCCCAGTAAGAACGTGTTTTTCTTTCCCCAGGAAACTCCCCAGAAGCCCCATGCGAGTGGTGCCCATTGTTTCCGTGAGCGGAGCCTCCTCTCGGTAAGTGCCCTGRTTTTTGCGTTGCCTGTTGGTTTTCCGAGGTCTCTCCTGTGCTGCCACAATTAATGCAGGAATACTTTGGCCTCCCCAGCTTGCTGTGCTGCTGCTGCATCACCAGGCTATTAGAGCACAAGGAAAGGGTCTGATGGCTTTTAGCCTTCAGTGAGCAGCAGCTTGCCAGTGACACGCTTAGAAAATACTCTTTGCCTGGTTCTGGCTGTAGGTTGAAGTGATTTTCTCTTGTATTCCCCTTGTACGTGTTTGGGTTGTGTCACTGTCGTGTTTGTGCCACCTTTGGCTGATTACTTTGTGTACAGATTGCTCACAGACACTTTTTTCCCCTCAGAACAGCTATGGATAATTAATTCATCATGCTTTCCTTTAGAAAATGCTCTCATAAAGTCAGAATASGGAATATCATGAATTAAGCTCCAAAATTTATGGGACATGTGAAAAAAGTATTCGTGCAGATTAATTTTTTGCCTTTTCCCTTTCTGAGAAAAGGCTTTCGAATCCAAAACACTTGTTGCTCATTCATACTTGGAATTTATTCTTTAGTAAAGGTTTTCATTGTAGCACATGCATAAAACCAATAATGATTAAGCCCTTTTTATTCAGGATATAACTTTCTATACTTACAGTAAATACAGAAGTATCAGACAAAACTGTGCAATTCTTGGTAGATGTGTATTTTATACTTCTTTAGCAGTTTTTAATAATTCTCTGCTTAAAATAAACTCCAGTTCTCAGATATTTTGTATTACGTAATGAGCATGGCTTTGTTCTGTATTAGGCTGAGTATATTTTTGCTTTATATAATTTATAAATTTACATTTATAATTACACTCTTCTTTGTTCTATGGTGCACATGGGTATTGACAAAATAATAGACTACATGCACTTTTTTGTTCTGCCGTATTAATTCTGCTGTGAGAAGCTGAGTTCTGCCCCAACACACAAAGTTTCGTGTCACTGAAAAAATTAGACACACAGTCCCTGCTAGAAAAATGAAGAGTTTTGCATTTATTCTCCTACACTGAACACAATCTTCCTCTTAATGTCTTTGAAATAAGATTTCATTATTTCGAAAAGACTGCCTGCCTTACTGGATGAAAAAAAAGCCTGTTCATCTTGAGGACAGATTTAAATCAATTCTGTAGTGCTCAGCATGCTTGTTGCTTTTAGCTTTTCCTCTGCCACGAAGAGTATTTTCTAGCACAGAATAACCTTACAGCCCTTAGCAGAATTTGATGCAATTGACAGCTTCTGTTAGAAAAATTCTGGTAAAAATTGCATGAAGGAGGTTGGAGTTTCTAACCCAGGGGAGACAGCGGTCCCTGAGATAATCACAGCATGTTTTGAGGAAGCTGACATTAATTTGACTGTGAATACAGTGCCTCAGTAGCTATAAATCTAGTTTCCTGGAAAAGATACTCATTTTTTCCCCTCAACAAGCTAAAGCAGAGGTTTGGGGATCTACAAGGAGAAAGAAGAAGAAAACACTCATTTGGAACCTGAGGAAGGCTTAACGCCGCCAAACCTCCACGTGCATAATTTGTTGATTATTTTCCCCGGTGCTCATAACCCGGCAGCAGGACTATCCATCAGCTGTGGGGCCGAGGGGTCCCTGGGTCAGCAGGCTCGGCCCCAGCCCTTGTGTTGCCTGGAAACAGCCTCTGGATCAGAGCTGGCTCCTGGCAGCTCCATCTGGCTGGGCGGGATGCCCTCCTCACCCAGGGCAGGGGGACACGGCTACGGCACTGCTGGAATGCTCTGTCCCATTCCCTTCCCGAGAAAAAGCATTTCAAAACAGAAATTCCGGTCCAACACACAGGCGTTAAGGTGTTGGAATTGTATGTGTCGAAACAAATATCTGCCCCTTCTCAAAAATCTCTTGTAATAATGGAATTTTGTATTCGGTATCCTTTGGTTGAATTTTAGTTTAATTCCTAGCTGTGGTTGCTTTGCAGCGTTTTCCTATTTCAGTTTTGATAGAGAAATATGTTGAGGTATGTATAGTTTTGCCAGTCTAACTACAGAGAAATCCTGGATTTTAAAATTCGGTTTCACAGCCTGTGGATTTAGGTCTTTGACCTTCTGTGAATGGTGCAGTAGTGCCTACAGTGCTCCAGCGAAGCTGCRGTGCACTGAGTACACCAGTAAACAAAGCAAGAGAAGACACTTCCAGAAAACCACTGAAAATAAACATGACAGGCAGAGGAGATAGAATAGTTCCAAACATAGAGTGGGAAATCAAGGACAAATAGTGACCGGCAGGGAGTTTGTAGCAGAAATGGATGTAAAACCTGGGTAAGCAGAGTCTTCGCTCACTCCCTGAAGTGGAGAGCTTTTCCCACTCCGTTGTGGCGAACTGGAATTCTCTGAGGTGGGAATGCTGCGGAGGGCAGTGCTAGGCAGCAGCACCGTGATCCCCCTGCTCTGGCTGTCGTGTCTCAGCTAAAACTGAAACACAGGAGCTGGGATTGATCTCGTGTGTGCTGGCAGGGATCTGACACGGAGAATGGAGTCGCCGAAGGGCTCGCAGCTCGGGAGGTTGGGCGCTCGGGCTGTGTTGCATTTCTCTGAGTCGAGCTTATTCTGAAAGATGGATTGCTGTGCTTTGCCCTCCCCTACACAACTCCCTCGCCTGAAGCTGCAATCCTTTGGCAAACAAGACATTTCCCTTCGGTATTCCACTGGAGTTCTCTGAAAAGAGAGAAGAATCAGAAAGGTTTCGGTGTTTGGCAGAAAGTTTATACAATTCTTGCCCATTCTATTATTTTTTTTTTACTCTAGAGGTTGTGCACAGCTGTCCCATAGTTTGATAAGCGTCCTGTAATTAAGTGATCTGGGTTTATCAGTAGCATCTTTCCTTGACTAGGAGATTTTAAAGTAACAGACAAAGGATGAACCAGGGATGCCGCTTCATGTTAATTTGACAGCTTCATCCTTGGGAAGGTCTGCCCTGACTAGCCAAGTTTTAAACCCTTCTGGATGTAAAGATATTTATGCCAAAAGGCTTTTGCTCTCCAAACAGTCTTACCTTCGCTCCTCCTGCAGTCTGGCAGTGACACAGAGGTGCTTGCTGTACTGGAAGGGCCTATAAAGCCAGTGAAAAAAAGGCATTTAAACCCCTTTTCCCTAATTTTAGAGTGAGCTGTGTTTTCCTTGGAATTGTAAACATGCGGAATAAAATAAGGGAGAAATAGCTGTTATCGCATTGAAAATATTATAGGGGATTATGAGTCCTTTTTTTCCCCCTCATTAACCACATCTTTTAAAATTGTTAATACAATAAATCTATTTTCCAAAACATCATAGCATGCCATGGAGGAGTCTGAGGAGTTTAGTGTGATCTAGGGATTTCTACCTGAGAGGCATGAAAAAAAAATAATTGTGAAAGAGATCTACTATAAAATACCACAGTTCTCTTGGAAATAAACCAATATTATAACTTTATTCTAATAAATATGGAAGAAAAAGATTTAATGATGGTATTCTTATTTATTCATCTCTATTCTGATGCAGTCTGAATGATAGTATTAGTCTAGAGAGCTGAATATTTTTTAAATTGCAGCACTTTGAATTACTGATATGTGCAAATTACAATAAAAAAGGGATGAAGAATGGTAGTTAGACAACGTAAATGATGCAGTAAGTTCTGCTCCATTACTTTATCTGAGCTAGAATGGGGAACTGTTTAGTTGTTAGGATCTGCTCCACTGTCATATTATTCATTGTTGTTTTGCCATATCTTCACATATCTTCAACAGTTATTGTAGGAATTCATTAAGGACCAGGAGCGGCGAGGCATTTACCCGCTCCTAATGATGAGCAGGAGAATATTCTCATGGATGTTTTTGCTTCAGAAAAAGCTTAACTAAGGTGCCTGAGCCTGACCTGTGTTTGATTTTTTTTTTTTTTTAATTTTTTTTTTCCTCTAGTGCTGCTGCAAGGTAACTGAGTGTTAGGTGGCTGATTTGTAATATTGCTTTTCCACCAGTTAGAAATGTTTCATTCGCTACGTGCTTTCCTGTTTAGGGAGCTAAATATACTGCTTTTGTTTAATTTGGTGGGTTTGGGGTTTTTTAAGTCTGCGTGTTCTAAGGTTTCATTTCCCACCGGGGAAGAAAATGTTGTGGGTTTTCTTCTTACTGTCATTAATGTGAAGTTTGTATGAGTAAAACCACCAGTGATCTTGGACAAAAGAGCAGTTGTGTGGGGGCAGGTTTGCATGAGTCACTGTTAAACCAGTGCTATAATCCATCATTTCCTAAATGGTAAAAGGGCTACAAACCAGAATATCAGTGGTCTGCTTTTGATTTACTGGTGGTTCTGCTGCTCAGTTCACGGAAACCGTGGTCTTCCTAGAGAAATAAAGGAAGACCCTGTCCTTGTTTAGATTGTGCGTAATCACTGCTGCAGGTGATTTCTGTATTTGTTTGGGCAGCTAAAGGTTCTCTCTCAAAGCAGATTCGGGGGCATAAGGCTCACTGAAATCGAATAGGACATCTTGAAAACAAGACTCCTAACACAAGGGTTTTTCGGAAATACCACTGTAGATTATTTCAAATTATAACTCTGTAACTAAAATTAGCATTGTAATTTTCCCTTGGCTGTATACAAACGTAAAGAAATATCTTAACAATTTCTTAATTTCTCCTTCCTCTCTTTTAAGAATTCAGTCCCTGTTTCTTTCTGATGGATTCTTCTGTGAGCTTTCTAAATTCTCCATCTTTCTAAGTGGTGTTTTGAGTTGACCAAGTAAAAGCCTTAGGGGTTAAAGATAGACTGGCCTTAGCTTGTGAATTTATTGTACACAGCAGCCTGTTTTCTGACACCACTGAGATATTTCCTTCATGAACATTACAGTGCAGACATATTCAGGCATTATGAAAATTTCCACAGGCATGTAAACACCCAAAATACTTCAGCTGACAATTGTTCGCACTCTGGATATTCTCCAGATTGCAGCATTAAGGGGGTTTTGATCAAGTTCATTTCCACAGCTCCATGGCATTTAAGAGATACCAAGTCCCAATATTCCTGTGAGATTAGTCTTTGCTATTATCTCTTTATTACAGAAGGAGAAGCCAGAAAATGGAGCAGCCTGAGTGATGTACCAGGAGAAGGACTATAGCAGAGCTAGGATTTGAATTCATGTTTCTCAAATCCCAAATCATTGTCTACATTCTTGGGCCATCTTTCCTCTGCTCTCTCTCTAATCCAGTACCTTTTATTGTTAATCATTTTTTCATTTAACAGTGAAAAAGACCTCATAATTTCATGCTCTTTCCCGTCTCATAAAAATTTGAAATTTTTCCTTAAGAAAATCCTGCAATTATTAAATGTGTATGGAAAGTGTGTGATATGCAAAGTCCTATCAGCACAGGGCAAAGCTAATTGAAATATGACATTCCTAGTGATGATCTGGGTCGTGTCAAGGGTGTCACCATCCCTTAATGAAGATATACACTCGATCCTCTTTTCTTCGAGGAGCTTACAGACTTCTGAAACTTTCTCTGGTAATGCTGATTATGCAGAGTGGAGGTGCAGCCACGGCAGGCACTTGGGCAGCTCAGTGCAGCAAATTTTAAACCTGGCGAGGCTGTTCAGGGTTTTGGGGTGGGTTGCTGGAGGAGCCACTCCTGCGTGGCTGCTGCTCCATCCTGGGTGCAGCTGCAGCCCGAGCACGGCTGGGGCAGGAAGGGCTGGCCAAGGGCAGGGGAAGCCCGGAGCCTCAGCAGTGTGCTCCGGGTAAAAGTGTGGCACCTTCAGTGGGGAATCGCTGTCCCTGCACACAGAGCTGTCTGAGTCCATCTAATGCTGTTCCATGTGGCTTTTTGTGCCCTGAGCTGAGGTCCTGCTGAGCATCCCTGGGCACAGGTGGGACACCTGTGGGGGAGTACCTTTACTGCTACTGCTCGTGGAAATGAACAGGAGCACTGGATTGCAATAATTGTTTAGAGGGGGGAAAATTTCATTTCCTTTCTGTCCCGCCGCTACATTTGAGGTTAGTTACTGAGTTCACAAGTCTGTGTTGTAGTGCAATTCCTGTGTAGCACAGGCACAACCAATAAACAACAGCCTTTGTGAGAATTTTTACTGCTCCTGGAAGATGTGTTAGAAATCATGTAACTGGTAGGTCTTTAAATTCTGAATATGGGGCGGCAGCTGGAACACGCATCTCCAGTGAGGAAGGAGAGCTCTGGGAAGTAAGAACAGATCTGTTGATGTAAAATAAAAAGTTTATCCTCATTCTCCATCATTTAAGAAATTTAAATAGGTAAAACAACAGTTTGACAAAGTAGATTTGTATTTGGCAGCATTTACTTTTCCTTCAGTACTGTTTAATTTCAGTAACTGAGCTGTACCTCTCAAAGCTGCTTCTGACTGTGGACCTTTCCAGGAGCTCACTGCACTATGGGAGCATTCTAGAACTTACCACTGGGGTTTAGCCATTGGGGATTTCTCACCAAGTAGTTAACCCTTTGTCTTTGACACTACTGAAATCTGTTTACATCTGTTAATGCAGTCACGAGAGCAGTTTGTCTGTGACCTACCAAAAGCCACTGCACGCTAATCAGGGCAAATTTGGGCAGATCAGTCAGAGAACAGAGTTCTTGTCTGTGTGTGCACAGGGAGGGCTGTGTCTCCTCCTAAATTCTTGTGCAGCCCCAGCCCACTGGCTGAGGAGGGAGAGTGAGGAAAAAGAAGAAGAGACAAAAAAAACCAATGTAGAAAACCTCGATGCTGTGCMAAGACTGCTCAGAAATAACGATAGCAATAACACAGTTATCAACAGTGGTTTAGTCACAAATCCAAAATACAGCCCCGCATGGGCTGCTGTGATGAAAATTAACCCTACCCCTGCCACACCCTATAAAACTCTTGGTTTTCTTCTCTGTGAAGTTTCTGCTTTCCTCATCTGTACCCCAGAGGAACCGTTTTATGAGCACACCTAGAAAAGAGAAGAGAAACACTGRCAGGGTGGTGGTCTTGTTTGTTTGAGAGTTTGTTTTTGTGGTGGCTTTTTCCCTTATCTTGAAGGATAGTTTGCACAGCTAAATGACACAGTTATAAAATATATATATATATATATATWGGGCCTACACTGAGAAAAAATTGATCTGAAATCCTTCACAAATTATGTTTTTATCAAGACCAAGATGTTGTGTGCTATTGATTTTTAGATCTGCACAGCCTACAAGTAATAGAAGTTTCAGAGACAAAATAATTTAAGATGGTTTTCTGTCTTTTGTGTAAGCCGGGTTAGGATATTGAAGTACAAATCAATTGCTTTGCCACTCAGATTCCTTGAAACCCGAAAGAAAATTTCAGCATGAGTTATGGTTTCCAAATGTTTGTATTTTCTGGTTCCAAGTATTTTCCTGCAGGCAATAGGCCTTGTTTTGTCTGACAAGATTTTTGCACCTTGGTCACAGTGGCACGACAGGGAGCTGTAAAGAAAAGCATGCAGGAGGCAGGTTCACCGTGGATGAAAGCTAGCAGCAAAAACATGAAATAGAATTATGCAAAATTCACGTGCGAATAGCAAGATCTGCWGAGGATTCAATCCGAAGGTGGAGGGGAAATGGTGAAGTGGCAGCAGTCCCATCTCTGTGACTGATCTCTGCTCCTCAGTGTGCTCTGATCACACCTCGAGGGGATCAGTTCTGCTGCCAAAACAGTGGGAATAATCTGACAGTAGGAGCTGGATGGATCAGGGCAGAATCAGTTTCACGGAGGTGTCTTTGTCATTCAAGGCAGAAATTCTGAATACATGAATCATTGGGCTTCAAACAATACTCACCTGGAAAAGTAAAATGATGATGAGAGCGAATAAGACAATAAAACCACTCAAATGAACGAAAGCAGATAGTACACAAGTGATTTTATGGCAGCTCAATACAAGCTCTTATTATTGACTCAGGAATGTTTATTTAAGGAATGTGTTTGGGAGGATATAGATTTACCTACAGGTATGCTCAGAACAGCATATTCTGTGTTTGAGGAGTTCTGGATAAAAAAATACTCTCTTAGACTTGATGTTTAACTACAATAGGAAACCTTCATTTGCATAACTTGATGAATAAYGTTAGACTTGGGTTTTTCTTGAGCTTTGCTGTGTACCAGAGGGAGAGAGCAGTAACATTCTTCAGAGAGTACTTTTAAAGCAGCTCTAAAGTTCACTTGTTGAAATGCTAAAAATATTTTGTACCAACTGATGTGCAGTTAAATGAAATACACTGATTCTCTGTAGGTTTAGGGATATTTGTATCATCATCTAGTTTTCCCTAAAAGACACTTTGATGCGATAGGAGACTTTTTCATGATTCATATTCTTTAAGAAAATGGCCCATATTTAAATTGACTGGCACTGTCTCCAGATGTCAATAAATTATTTCCTTGAGAACACTGGTCCCAAATGCAGATCCTTGTAAACAGCCCCCTCACTGATGCTCCTTCCTGGTATCCAAACACTKCCTCCGTGGTTTCTTGGGAGGCCTTTTTTATTGTTCAGAGTGGGGAAATTATCCCAAGCACTGTTTTGTCTGCAGTCTCTGGAGATTTCATCAGTCTGTCCCAGGCACACTCCTCTTCCTCTTCCTTCTGTTCCATCCCACTTCTCCTCCTTGTGGGATGTTTCTCCTGCTTCCCTCAGATCTGGGAATGAAGTCCTGCATGGATTGATGCTGCATTCCAGGTGGAGATTTTGTCCCTTCCTTTATGGGCTCTCTGGGTTCAGTGTTGAAGGAACGGAAGGGAGAAAAACAACGTAATTCTTTCATTGCTAATAGTGCAGGATGGAAGTAATAAAATCCCTAAAACATATGGAAAGGCCGCCTGAGAATATTCTAACCTGAAAATAAGCCCAATTCCAAGGACTAATGTTCTCTGCAGCAAAGCTGGGAAGGTTCTCATACAAAGATCCGTTCCTTATGGGGGTGGATTAGCTGCTTGAACTGCAGTATCAGTGGAACACCTGGAAAAAGGTTGAACTGGAAGGCAAAAATCGCTCGATGAAGCAGTTTATGAAGAAATCACGTAGAATCGAATYGAGGTCTCACAGTCCTGTGCGTGTGGCAGGTACTGTAGTTGCTGATAAAAGGACACGTAGTGCAGACAGCAGATACAGGTTATGCTGAGGAAAGAGCAGTGGGATTCACTGGAAGGACAAGGAGGTCGGGGGAAATTGCAGCCAGAACCAGAAGAGAGCAGCAGCCTTAGACRCACTTTGGTGGTGGAGACTGGAAATCAGGATCTGTGTCTCAGCACAGAGAGGAAAAGTGAGGGGGAGATTTTAAGTGCACATCCATAAACCAGGAGGCTGAAGCATAATGAATCTGCTGGATCTACCAGTATTTCACTGGAATGAACAAATGGTGAATTTTTACAGTGAAGGGGATTGATAGAGGGAAGTCCATGGGAATCTACAGTGTTCAGTTTGTAAAAGGGACAAAATAATGACACGTGTTTCTGTTGAGACAGGATTGTTCCAAGCAGGCAGAACTAAAACTGACTGGGAAAGTGCAGAAAGCTGAAGGATTAAGTGCCAGAATAAAATTCACTTTGAGAATTTCATAATAGATGGAAACCTTTCCTTGATGAGGGCGTGCGTGACTATTATTGCTCAGAAGTGTTTTTTTGGAAACATCAGATGGAGTTCTCAGCAGCATTAGCTCGATGCCTGACAGCTGTCAGAAAAAGCAAATTGAATATTTAGCGACTTTGAGAGAAGGCATTCAACACAGCAAACACAGCCCTGTCTCTGCTGSAGTGGGGATTGGTTTTACACGTGCTCCTGCACACGAGTTTTGGTTGCCCTGTGTCTCACAGAGGTGTGGTCCAGGGGAAGGTGACAGGAATGACCAGAGGTGTGGAAGAGCTGCTGTGCAGGGAAGACATGGAATACATGGAACAGCCCTTTCCCTTGGGGAAGGATTGACAGATGAGTGAAATGGGAGAAGAGGATAGATTGAAATTATTATTGATGTTGATTTGAATATTGGTGTTATAATGATATGACTCATAAGGCAGGGATTATGGACTCAATGGCTCATGAAAAGAATGTCTCTTTCCGTGCTATCTAATGCTATTCAATAGCTTTTCCACTGGATAGTTCAGATGCAAAAAATATATGSAAGTTAAAAATAATAGTCTAAATTAATGTATGGTATTTCTTACAGAACAAAATGCAGGATGTCCCTTTGCAAATTAATGTGGGCAGCACTGGTGCTTATATTCTTTCCTAAACACCTAAAGGTGATAGTTGTTGGACAGARTATGTTATTTTAACTGATGCAACCCAGTTGAAACAGCTCTTCTGATGTATGGCATTAGAAATGTATTTATGGATCTGGTGTGTAGCTCTTGGTTATGTTATTCTTGTGTGCAGAAATTGTGTCTCTATAAATACATAATGGGAAATTTAAAGACAGGAATCAGCATTTATGATATTCAGTGGCTTTTAAAATGTATTTGTTGAATTATGATGAAAGAATACTATTTAAATCTTTTAAAGAAGCAGTTGTTTTTTCTTGAAAGCCGTTTTCTAATGAATTGAATCTGATCACATTATTTTAGATTCCAAAATGTTTTATTGATCTGTTTAGGGAGAAAATCAGTGCCTTGGCTTTAAGGTAAACCTCATCTCARGTACTTAACTACACTATCCTCCTTTTTTTTTGGATTAGTGGTAGAAAAAAAAATACCTATTTTGTGGTAAGCAACCACCAGTGRTGTTGTAAGGCAGCTGCTTTGCCAGGCAGTGCTGATGGGAAGGGAGATGTTTTCACACCAAGCGTGTTCTGGTTGCTGGCAGTTCATGTGCCCCCAGAAGCAAAGCTGGTCGGTTCTGTAGATCCCCTTCTGTGTCCCTGCAGCCTCTGAGGAGAGTTTCATGACTTCAGTTATATGTCCAACACTGGAAAAACCATTAAAAAACATCCCCGTCAGACAACCCTTCCAGTTATTTGAATGTGTGTTTTTAATGATCTCATCATTTAAGTGTTTGCCAGGCCAAAGATCAAGGAGTGGGTCAGTTTGACATCTGTGTGAGGATGGGCTTTTCTTTTTAATCTCCAGCCTCAATCAGCCCTTTCTCTCTTCTGCTGCCCAGAGTAGTTGTGACCTGCAGTGGGCTGACCCTGTTTGGTGGATATAATTAACATGATAATATGATCAATAATAAATATCATTAATCTGATAGTATGGTACAGGCCCCAGTATTTATTTGCTGCTTTTTTTTTTCAGCACTCCTAAGTTCAGCTGAACACAGAGWAGGCGGTTTTTAATTCATTTTTGGAGTAAATTTGGGTGTTTATATAATGGAGAAAAACTGGAGGAAAARTCCATTTACATAAGAATTCAGGAGCAAATGAAACAAAGCTAACTGCATCCTCATTATTCTATTTGAATGCAGCGTGCCAGCCAAGTCAGATTTGGTGGAAGGCCTTATTAATGGTTCCTAAATGAGCAGACTTGGGGATGGTGATATTATCTGTGAYGCATTATTGAATCAACAGAAATAAACCTGCTGTCATTAGCCTAATTATTTAGATATGCTGAAACATAATGACTATTTTAAGTGCAAATAAGCTGCAGTTAGCAAGCAACTAGCCAAATGAGTGAGGTGGGGTAGCAAGGGAGTGACTCACCGGAGCAGGGAGGGAAACTGGAGAAATGCAAGGGCTTATTAGAAGAAAAGCAGTCAGGATGCCATTTCTCACTGTTCCAAGTACATTGGAGGGCAAAGCGCTGCTCCCCGAGTAGATAACGGTGATATTGTCGATTGGATTTTATTTTTTTTTTAATTTTRACTCTCCTGCTTTGCCAGAACATCTGTCTGAAGTGAACTCTGAGCCTTTGCTAGATCAGCTTTGCCAGTGGTTATTGCAGCATCTGTGAGCGCTGAAATTACCCACAGATGGGCTGGCTGGGGCTCAGCAGCACCGGCTCACGGGGATTTGGCTGCTCTGCTGCCCTTTAGTGGAACAGCCTGGGACTAGAAATAAGTGCCATAAGGTAAAATAACTTTTCCTGTTATGAGTTAGTGGGGGAAGAAAAAAAAGAAAGAGAGAGAGAGAGAAGGAAACTAAATTAACTTCCTGAAAAATACTTGTCAACTGTAGTTGAATAACAGCTAATTTGAATGTCAGGTTTTCTCATTAATCCCTTGATTAAAATAATTTCCTTTTTATAGCTGAAATACGTGCATAAATATAGAAAATATAATAATGTAGAAGTTCTATTTAAAACCTTTTTGTCGGAGGTTAGATGTGTTTGTAATTAAATCTGTCTGTCAGAAGAAAATAAGGGTTACAGGCATCTCCTCGTAGTTGTATGCAGGAATCTGTCTTCATGCATCAGTTTCCCTCGTTAGCTCTTAGAATAAGGAAAAAGGAGTTGTTTTGTGTGTTGTTTTAGGTTATTGTTGAGGTTTTTTCTTGGTATCAATGTAAAACTAGTGAAAAGAGTTCTTTCTGATAGCAGGAAGCCTGTATTGTATAACAGAAGAGGAAATTTTAGAATTAAATTTTCTTTTAGTGTCTGTGACTTCATCGTTTGCTAATAAATTCACTTTTCTCTTTTATTATGGATTGTGTGACTTTTGATATCTGCAAGATTTTATACAATTCTGTCCTGGTTCTGTTTTAAGTGATTGCAAACTGGAATGTCCTCTGAGCAAGGGGGTCCTCCTTTGCTCTGGGTGTCCAAAAAGAGACAAAGCCCAGCCCCAGAAGCCAGACAGAAACAAAGCTTCCTGCAGTTTGGCTGAAGGTTTCTTCTCAGTGGCATAACTCTCATGTTAATTCTCGGTTCAAGATCATCTCCTGTGAGTATTTACAACCCATTAGAATGCATCATCTGTTACATTTAGAGCACAAGACTTATGTGCTGTGGGGACGTTTCATTTCCCACGCTTCTTGTTAGGTTATTACCTAAGGATTTTTCTCTTAACTGATTTTTCTGCTCTTTCTGAAATTCATTTAGAAAGTCCTGTCTGACATTTTCATATGAAAAGTGCTGAATATGTTTCAAGCAGAAAAGCCCGTGCTCTCCACCTTTAGCTGCTGACAGGTGCTCACGGGCTACTTGTTTTGTTTGTTGTTAATGAGGGCAAAGGATCAGTTGTTGAGCCAGGAGAGAGTTTCTGTTGTAGCGACATCAGTGAGGAGTTAAAATGCTGATAAATTCGGGACAGTCTCAAGCCTGGTGCTACCAATTCCATCGTGTTAAACACACTGAGGTAGATGTGGTGATTTGTACTTCATTTGTCATTTCAGTGGCTTTACGTTGCTCATGCTTTGGCATAAAAGGTAAATTAAATGGTATTTCAGTTGATACAGTTGCATGTGTCTTGATACCAAAGTAGTTTTCTTTCTGGAAAAGTTTAACCTCTGTTGAATGCAACAAAATTGTAATGCTCGAAATAYACCGAAGAGAAAACACTGCACAGAGTCCTTATGAAACCATTTTGAAGTTGATTAATGTTTCATGGAGTTTATTTACAATATGTATAATAGAATTTTGCATAATTCAAAAGCATGCTATTTGATCTTGCAGCATTTATTGAACTAAGAGTTTTTATAAAATGCATAAACAAATATATCAAACCAATGGTAGAAGTACTTCAGGGTAAAGTACATCAGCTGTCTGAGAACTCTCTCTAAAGTGCTGCTCGAGGCTCTCAGTGTGCAAATGCCCTGTACACAATGGGCCTTTAAAGCACATTTTCATATTTCAAGTGATTCCTCTATCCTAGAGTACAAAAAATATTTTTTTTGGAGTCCTAACGATTGGAGCCAGTAGGGCATAAATTGACACCACATGAAGATTTATGCAAGTCCTCAGTAAATCCTGGTTCTTGGGGGGTTATTCTTGCAGACCTACAGTTTGAAGATTCAGTCTTTTGAGAGTCACTCACACTTCCCCTGCATGGGGGGTGTGGGACATCATGAAGCTCATTCCAGAAAGAGCCTTCATCCAGACAGAGAAACACTGATTTTTCCTGRGGTTTTCAGTACTTTCTGTGATATCATTTTGTTGATTCTCCTTGGTCTTGGTCTGTCTGGTTCTGTTAGGGACGTTGTTCATGTGAAGGGAGCCTGCAACAAACCCATCTGCAAAGGCAGTGGACTCAGCTTGTAATGACTGAAATGTGTCTTGAGAYAGAATGTTTCTTTCCAGGTTTTTCCTTTTTTTTTTTTTTTTTAAATTTCAGATTTTTCTTTGTTCAGTTAATGACGTGTAATCATTGCAGCAGCCTGTGAAACAAGCATTGTAACATCTGCACGTTATTCACAAGCCATTGTTGCTGTGTGGAGAAGAGAAAAATATCTCCCACTGACTTCTCCCACCTCACAGTCTGGCACAGTGCTGGTGGACAGGAGCCTGACAGAACAGAAAGCAACCTCAGAAAAACTGGCAATTGATAATGGGAAGTTAGATTCAAACTTGGATTAATTTGCCGATCTCAGCTCTTTGGCTGCTTCTGCTTTTAAAAGTTTTGGAGGTCTGATTTATGTGTGGGGTTCTGTGTGGTGTTCTCTCTGCCTGCCAAGTTTTCCCAAATGTCACGGGTTTATTTCGCATCACATCCAATCTCCCTGCCTCATCCAGTGTTCTTGTCAGGGGATATCTCTGTGGTGCTGTGGGCATGAAGCAAACCCAAAAAGAAAAATGTGTTATTTGTTTTTGTCATTTGCAAGTTATTTACTAATTCCATTGCTTGGAAGAGGAACGGCAGAATTAGCATTTAGTCAGTTTTCTTCTTGTTATGTAGAATTCTGTAATATGACATCTCCAATTATCATCATTCGTATCAGTGAAATTACTGAGAAAGTGAAAGAAAAACTGTATATTAGAGTGTAAAAGGAGCCACAATGTGCCTGCATGGCAGAGAAGCTGAATGGTGTGCTGGGCTGTCGCTGTTCTCACCACGGACGGGTAGAGAAACGACACAATAGTCCAGGCTCAGGGATAAATGGAAGTGATTTAATAATCCATCAGAAGGCTTTTATATGTTAGTTCACAAAAGTGTGTTAAATGGCATGAGGTAATTGGTTTTTGGCCATCCACCCCTTGAGGGGTTTGGTCAAGTTCTAAGACACCCATCTGTGAATGTTTTTCTAGTTAGAACCATAACAATTCTGCAAAACAACCCGCAGCTGCAAGAAGTTTACAGAACTGTAACATTGTTTTGAGTTACTTGCATGAGAAAGGCAGAGCTCTCACAAAAATGCTGCAGAGAGCTGAAGAAATTCTCTGCTGAAGCTTTTTCAGCATCCATACTGGGCTGCTTGAGGAGCGTTGCAGGCAGGTGGAGCGCATCCTTCTGCCTGCTCGGCACTGGGAAGGCCACGCTGCAGTTCTGGGTCCCAGCACAAGGCAAAAGTGGCACAGCTTGACCTGGAGAGGAGAAGGCTCAGGGGGATCCTCCCCAGTGTCCCTGAGTACCTGGGGACAGGGTGCTGTGCGGGAGAGCAGGACTCTTGAACATCGAATCAATGGGATTTCGCAAAAGCCCTTTATTGTTTACATTACACTGTCCTTATGCATTTTTGCAGCTGTTGTTCAYGCACTACTTGATTGGTCCCTCTATGTTGTCCACGCTCTCTGCRTGCACCTTTCAGAAAACCTGATTGGTTCTAGTCCAGGATGGTACAGTCCTTCTTTGTCTGCCCTTTTTTGCTGTCTTGTTATTCCGTTTTTGTTGTAAAGCACTCAAATCCTATCAGAGGGCCCCATCCAAGTTATCTTCAGCTACCCTTATCAGAGTCACTGGAATGTAAACTATGCCAAATCAGGAGAGAAGATGCTGGACAACGGAATAACAAGACAGCAAGAAAGTAAATAAAGAARGACTGTGCCATCCTGGACTGGAACCAGTCAGGTTCTCTGAAAGGTGCATGCAGGGCGCGTGGACGACATAGAGAGACCAACTGGGTCATGCATGAACTACAGCTGCGAGAATGCTTAAGAATAGTGTAATGTAAACAATAAACAGGCTTTTGCAAAATCGTATTGATTCGTTGTTCMAAAGTCCCGTTCTCCCGCACGTTTTCCAACGTCTTCCTTCTTAATTTAGCACTGCTTACATTCCAGTAGCCTTGACGAATTCTTGAAGGCTCTGATAAGAGTAACTGAAGATGACTTGGCTGGGGCACCCTGACAGGATTCGAGTGCCTTACCACAGTGCCAGGACCTTTCAGCAGTGCCTGGTGCCAGAATGAGAGGCGCTGGGCACGTGGGGCACAAACTGGCGTGCAGGGGGTTCCCTCTGATCAGGAAACATTTCCCACCCTGAGGCYGACTGAGCACTGCTTACCTGGGGAAGTTTGGGCTCTTTGGGCTGTGCAGAAGCTGGCTGGACATCGTCCTGGGCAGCTCTRAGGTGTTCCTGCTTGATGTCCCGAGGTCCTGTCCATCCTCAGCAGCCTGAGGGTTAATTATGCTGATGCCTTAGGTTTTAACTTTTATATTTTTCAAATCCTGTACTGCTTAGTGTGTAACTCTGAAGTTTCTTGTGGCCTGTTAATTTCTGCTCTCTCGTGCTGGGTAGACACAACAAAGCCTCTCCGGGCCTGCTCTGCAAGGACACCCAGACCCTCCTAGGCCCAAAAAGTATAAACCAAAAGCCTTTGAGGGGGGGGGCAAGCTGAGGGGAAGTTACACCATTAAACTGAAGCTTTAATTGGAGAATTAACCTTGATATGCAAATGAACCAAACCCRTAACAGTGTGAAGAACTCGTGACCTGTTGCCCATCTTGGGGTCCATCTCGGCAGTGGCCTCTGGCTCCCCGGGGGTACCTTTGAAGGCCTTCCAAATAAATACCCACCTTTATTCCCTTCCTCCTGTCTCTGGTTTTAGGTGGCCTCTCGAGGCATCAATGCAGCAGTGACAGTGTTACAGGTTCATGTAACTTCTTCAGGTCTCAGCCTCTCCCTGCAGCGTCATTAAACACTTCAGCAGAGATGCAAGAGGAGAAAAGGAAAGGAGAAAATATTGTTTTACAGGGAGTAGTGATTGACATAATTAAATTAGCGAAGAGTCATGGCCTGTCATTTATGCCAGCAACTGCCCCGTGTGATCTCGAAGCTTTTCAGGCTCCTACATGTTGATGCACGTAGATAACATCTGTGCCACAACAGTTAGGAAGTTTTTTCTTTTCCTTGTGTGAAGGATGAACTTGGAATTTAAATGAGCAGAAAATATCCTAAACCAGACAACAAATGCACAGCAAACCTCCTAATAGCAAACATCATTTAGCGCCAGGGAGAGGTTTKCTCTGTTGGAGACCTTAAAAAAAGTAAAAAAAATAAATTAGCCCTACTCTGTCAAGGACAGCAGAAATAAAATTTGAACCTATCTTGGAGGGATGGAATGGAGTAGTGAAATCTCAAGGTGCCCTTATTTAAACACTTGTCTAAAGACAAGGTTTAGGATTCTCTTGGAAATTTGCGTTGTCAGCTGAATGCATTGAAAAGATAACATTGCCATGCAGAGCTGAGCAGGATATGAACAATTTTAAAGCAGAATACCCTTATCTAAAAAAAAACCTGACCAACCACAAACAAAAAACATCCACCAATAAAAACCCCAACCCCAAAAAAGTGATCACTGTAGCCCAGTGTAGCCAAACTGATTAGTTCTTTGCTTTTCCTTCTTTCTACCTACACTCCTTGCCAGCAACACTTCTCTGAAAAAGAATTTTCACTCTGCTGCTTTCCTTGCTGTGCTAATCACCTGTATCTGAAAATACATCTTCAAAATTGTTTTACCGTGACAGGTCAGCAGATAAAAGCTGGATACCAGGGGGTAAATGCACTCACTAATAGACTTTCTTTCTGTAACCTAAGCAATATTCCAGAAAAAAAACTTGGGTCATCATTGGTGTTAGGTTTGAAAATATTACTGGAAAATGAAGTCCTGTACTTTGTTGCTGGAGACGAGATTTTCTTTCTTTCTTTTTTTTTTTTTTTTTTGTCTTAGGTTCTGGTTTTCCCGTCTCTCAGCTAATTTATGTGATAATTACCACCACAGCTGACTGACCAAAATCTTTAATGATAAAACTATAGGAGCCCAGGCGCCATGGTGAGAGCGAGCTATTAGTGCCTCTACGTGTGAGACACACGGAGCGCTTTGCCTTCTCATTTTTCCCTTTGTCACGCAGCGGAGTCACGCRGTGGAAATCCAAGTGTCACAAAACGCTGCCCTGCCCGCTCCTCCGTTCGAGGCGCGGCTGGCTTTTCGTGCCAGACTGTGGCATTTCCATACTGCTGATCCCACCGGTTTCCCATCAGCGCCGCTGCGGTATCACACCCTCTAAATGGGAGGTCAGAGCTCTGCAAATAGAGGCTGCTCTGCTCCAGGAGCCTCTCAGAACTCGGTGGGCAGTGCGAGCTCCGAAACGCGCTGAGTTATGCTGATGTGCACAAAAGGCAGGGTTGGCCGTATTTCCATCTTTTTCACACTTGACGGCTTATGGTCTAACAGTGCTGTGCTATGTATTATCTGTAAAAGGTGATTTCCCAGGTTGAACTTAAAAATTACTGAATTATTGATGCATTTTAAGTATGCGTTAATGGCTTGGATGTGAATTTCTATATTTAACATAACCACTAATAATCTGGGGCTGCCTGGGAAAGCATGTGGTCAATTATTTTTCCCATTATCTCATGTTTGTTTCGGTAAAAACATGATTTATAGTCATCTGATTTATTGAAATACAGGCATTTTTTGGCAATTTTAGTGTTGTAGAACAGAATGTGTATATTAATTTCCATGACCTAAGGATGACTTGAATCAAAATGTTGTCCTTGCTAATAGCTGAATGCCTGCACAGCAGAAAAAAAACCCTCAAAAGGATCTTTGAAATTATTGAGCCGTTGGTTGTTTCAGAGCAGTAATATCACGGCTTCAACAAAAACATTCTTCACTGTAGAGCCTGGATCTAAAGCATCCAGAATCTCCCAGTATTTTCTCCTGGAGCTTAAATAATACTCTTGGTAATAAAATCCTGTAATATGCATGAATATAAAAATACTATTGTTTTTACTGTTGGCTGGATCAGGCAGCTTCTCTGACTGGAAATTAATTAGTTTGTGTAGAGTTAGTTTTGTTTGCATCAGCTGGCCCTGATGTGATGAACTGGGCACCTGTGGGACCACTGTGGCCAACATTTAGGAATGCCAAAGCAGTGCTGAGGAGAGCCCTGGAAAGGGCAGCCCTGCTGCCTGGGTAACTCTCTTTATCCAGGACACTGCCTTGGGATCTCAGCACAGCATTAGGAAAGTCAGGAAAGAGCTGCTGCATCCTCCTGCCCACTCCTAGGCCTTTTCTGCTTTAAAAAAAAAAAAAAAAAACCAACCCAAAAAACCTTGAAATCTTGATTTTACACAGCCAGTGAGGGACTAGGAAACTGATTGGCAACGCTGATATCAACTTAAGTTTGCTTTTAAAATCAACAATATATTTCCAGCAGCCAGTGCACGATAGCCAAGGTTTCAAAAGCAGAGTGCCAGGAGGATTCTCATGCCCAGGCCAACGGCAGACAGGGAAAGCTTTCTTTGAGAGACTTCATGAGACAAGTGTATTCTCTGGCATCAGTGTTTGTCCTGATGCCAGAAGCCTTTCTGTGACAACAAGGCATGAAATTTCCCTCCAGCCTGGCATCTGGCTGCATTTGCTCAGTGCGGTGGGGACAGCCAGTTAAATAACACAAAGTGATTTTCGACAAGTTTAACACACCTTATCTAGCTGATATCCTCTAGGACCACTCTGATACCCTTTACTGCTTTTTAGTGATTTTTTTTTCCCCTTGTGTAAAAAAAATAGCACTTGACTCGTAATGAAACACTGTTTTGTCTCTGAGGATGAGATGTTGGCTTGTGGTACCAGACTCCATCGTGTAAAGCTGAGGGACAGATGAGCTATTTTGACATTCCTTGCAGAACTACTGCTCTGAATGTAGGATGCAGGTAGTAAAAGTTGGTGTGTATTACTTTGGACAGAAGAAGAGGGGAAGACCCCTTTGATTTCTTTTATTCTTGGAGCAGTGATTATAGGGGTGCTCAGTCTGTTCTTTAGGGATGCTCCATAAAGTGTTGGCACTTCCTAGCTAATTTCTGGTTTTAAAAAACCTTAAAAAACAAAATTAACCAAGCCAGCTCAACCACACCCTAACAAGCCCATCCACTGCAACTACCAACCTCACTGGCCTTGAGAATAAATCCCCTACTACATTTTTTAACCATAAAATGAATTTTACAGTTACAGCACTTCTATTAAGCTTAAAAATGCAATCCCCACCTCCCATTGCCCACCTTCTATACAACAGAAGTGTCATTTGAAGGAAGAGGAGTAATTCAGACCTTAGGAAAACCTGGTGGTGAGGAGCTGTTTCTGGTACATTCTTCATGTTCTCACTGGGGTTGGCAGCTTTTAATACTCCTTGTGAGAAAGGCATCAAAGCCTGAAGGATGAAACAAAGAAAGAGGGAGAGAATAAGCTCAATATTGTTAGAGCTGGCTTTTTCTTGAGGCTGTTTTCACACGTCCTCAGGCAATCAGATTTTTAAAAAAGTAGTCTGTAACATGAAGCCCACTTCTGGAGTCTGATAAGATAAAGCTAGACAGGCCAAGAAATCTTTATTTCTCTGCAAAGTTATTGGTTCATATCTCATGTCCACAGATTAAAGTAGAAATTGATCTTGCTTTCAGACAAAGAATTTTTATAATGCTGATTGTCAAGCACAGGTTAATTTGCTGAGTTCTTTTTCCTGCTCAACAAGTGGAGTGTTTTTGTTGTGGAGTTTTCTTCAGGTTTATATGAAAAYGTGTCTTCATTCTGCTTTGAAGTTTTTTTACACATTAGCATGAAAACATGTGCTACAAGTATTTTTTTAACTATGTAGGCACTAATCTAATCTTACCACTTCAGTTTGCAAGATAATGTATTTCCTCTTTCATCATTGGGCTTAGACTTACTCTTTAAAAATAAAAAGGGAAAAAGGAGGTAGGAGACAAGACTTTGCGAAGCGGAAAGAACACGAAGAATTTTTTTTCCTCCCTGTCTTCCTGAACATACCTAAGTAATCCTCTGACAGGAGAGATGCCAGGAAAAAGTGCAGAAATACGTATGTAATGACCTTTGCTATTAAAATTAACATGTGCCTCCTGCACCTGTTCGGAAATGGTTTAACATTCTTCTGCCTGACTTCAGAAACGCTGGGTAATTAAACAGTGAAGGTCAACTCTGAATTAGTAGTTCATTAAATTATTTGTCATGCTGAATGTTACTCCTGGTCACCAGTAGTGAATTCAAACAAAGAGCAGAGGAATGTAGCTTCTGTGCTCTCGTTGCTGGGGAAATTTGTGTCTGAGTTATTAGGTCACCCAGCAGGGAGGAGCCCTTGTGGCCAGCACAGAAAATCCTTGTTTGCACAGGGATTGGTAGAGGTGGCGTGCTCAGAAACATCTCAGGAGTGGGCTGCCTGCTCCTATTTCAGAATATGCATGTAATAGCTCGATTGTCCTCTTCAGGCCCTGGAAAATCAGTTTGTGTTGGCAGGGATTTCTCTTGTGGCACCACACCTTTTACACCAGCTACAAGGAGGACCTGTGCCTTTTTATTGTAATTTTACGTGGTGGTAGAAGTTTGAGATGGAACAAATAATGACTTAGACATCCCCAGATCTAAAGCACCTGCTGAAACAAACCCAATTATGAAGTGGATAATTAAAACCGACTGTAAACACTGCAGTGTGTCCTGGGATGCGAACCACTTGGCATCAGATTTTCTTGCAAGTGAGAGACAGCAGTGTATTTCTGTGAGGTTCTGATCTGGGTATTCTCTCRTGCATTTCCAGCACTGGTCTTCAGCAGTTTTTCCCCGTAAGGATGGTGACTAGAGCTTAATGTTTCTCCTTGAGCCCGTAGGATTCACAGCTATAACAAAACTGGGTGCAGACACAATGTACAGTCTTTTTTCTATCCCAATTACAGATGTTCTTTAGTTCATTTAGTACTCTAGCAGGGATTCCGTTTAAAATCAGTGTGAATTTAGGATATAACCTGTACTAATGTACCCTCAGTTTGGTCAGAAGCTCTGGCATGTCCATGGGTGGCCCTGAGTCCGTGGCAGCAGTCCCAGAGCACGTGCAGTCTGTCTGTCCCTGTGTCCCTCTGTCCCTGGGGCTGGCTCTGGAGCTGCCCTTGCAGGGACACAGGCAGGAGGCACCGGGGCGTCCCCGCTCCCGTCGGGTGTGCCTGGATTAAACTGTTCCACACAGCTGTGAGACCTCTTCAATATTTATCATACTGCCCATATAATGAAACTCTGCTATTGGTAATTGCTAGGAGATTAAACCTTTCCAAAGACACAGTTAGTGAATACTAATGCCCTGCTCTCCAGAGGAGGGGATGTTAGGGAGAGCTGGGGAGGGAAGAAGAAGGAAAATCTTTTGGTGTTCAGGGGCTGTGATGCCAGGGAAAACCTCATTATTTGTTCAAGGCACCAGCACTGGGCTTTTGTAGCCCGGATCAATCTACAGATGCTCTGTGAAAAAGAAGCATTACAGGACAGTGCATGTGAAACACTTCGGGTCTGGACCTTGCTCTGTTCCTGAGGGATCTGGATTGGCATTATACCTTGTTGCTGTGGTATTTACAGAGGGAAGGAAGGAACCTCTGCACTAACGAGATCCTGAGGTTGTTACATTCTTGACATCGTTTCTAAAGCTGAGCCTAACCCCTTTGGTTCTCCATGTATTTCAGTGCAGGTTCTCCCGGCGCCTTTCAGTAGGAAGGACAGGAATATTGCATTATCCTGGCTCTGCCCCTCTGGCTGGAGCGATTTCTGCCACCACTCCTTGTTGTCCTGTTGTTTCCTATTGCTCAGTGTCGGTCACAGGCTCGGGAGGGGTGGCATGCAGGAGCTTCAGTAGGTGTGGCACCTCCCCGAGCTGGCCGTGGGGACGGGCTCAGGATGGGCTGCCTTCAAACGCCCTGCCCAGAAAAATACACGGAACAGGGCAGAACAAGCAAAGTGCACATTTTACAGGAAATTAAATCCCTTTCCAAAAAGACAGTTTGGGAGAGGAGTCTTGTGTTAATGACCCATGTCACAGTGAGGTCAGGAGGGAAAGGTTCTTCCACCAGAGCCCTCCTGCCGCAGACACAGGGAGGGCTCTGAGGCTGTGGGGACACATTTGTGTCAGCGAACTCTGCCACACCCAACAGAATTCTTTGGAAAGATTGGCAATACCAAATTTCCACGGCCAGATTAGGATTTTCCAGTCCAAACTGCAGTGGGATGGAGGCTGTCAATGCACTCAGGGTGTCCTGGCTGCGCTGCCCACRCTGGATGGGGAATGTCCAGTGGCACGAGGTGGCAGCTGAGGTGCTCTGGCACCATCACCCACAGTGAAGCTGCTGTGGGTGACAGCCCTGTAACTGCAATTTGGTACTCTGTGCACGAAGAATATGAGGTAGAGATCAAGTGACAGACTCTTTTTCAATGCCCCATGCTAATGGGTGAATGGTAGCATCATCCAAGCCCCGTGTGGCACTAAATATATTTATTATTTATATGTATTGCAAAAAACCCACGCAGAATAGACAAGGGAATAAGTAAAGAATGACACACAGTTGAATGGGAAGAGCAATAGATGGATGATACAAATTAACAGCTTCTTTCTGTCCGGTTTCTTGAATAAGAATATTTACATTTTAGTAATGTATATTCAGACAAAGATATTATCCGCACACTAAATCAATTGCTTTTGGAAATAGTATTAAAACAAAGTAGAAAAGGATATTTTGGATGGTCAAGAAAATGGAAACTTCAAAAAATCTTCGTGAGGCTCACTGAAGAGATATTAAATTTTCTGTGGACTTTGTAAATTTATGTCCATTAGAAACTCCCAGACTCTAAATGACTTCTAAATTCTATATCCTGTGAGGGTAAAATAAAAATCCAAGTTTTCATTTATATATATTAAAATTACAACGGAGATCCATGATTTTATTGTAGTGCCTCAATCCCATTAACATTGAGAGAAGTAAGATATTTAGATATCTTTGTGGAGAAATCCTACAAAATGAGGTTTTTAATGGACAATTTAATGAAAGCAGTGCTGTGTGTGCAACAGCTGACAAAAAAAAAAAAAAAAAAAAAGCAGGCAAACCCCCGGAAAAAAAAAAGGAGCAAAGTGGGGTAGGAGACAGTTCTGAAGATTTGCTGTGTTATGGGATCAGTTTAGGGAGGGGAAATACTGAGTGAGCAAGGTGAAGAGGGCACGGGGTGTTTGTGCAGCCTCACCAGCCCCTCTGTCTCTGGCTGCTGGGGGTTAATTCCACCAGGCTGTGGTGCCCTGGACATCAGCCCTGCTGAGACTGGGCTTGACCTGAGCTGGGGTTTCGCATCTGCCACTCGCATCCCACTGCTGCTGCTTGGTGGCTTCGAGGGAAAGGAGGGCAGACRGCAGGGCTGTGAGTGTCGGGTGACATCTGTTACCTAAAAAATGTCCCCTGTCAAAGCCCTGAGAGCCACATTGTAAAATTATAATTGAAATACTGTGCGGTGTTTTATAAAATAGCCCTGTTGTGTGTGTTACATAAAAATGCAGGTAGAGGTTTTCCTGAAATACGCTTAATGAAAATGAGGAGTATCCTGGCTCTGGCAGGCAGCTGGAAGAAATGTTGCTGTAGAGAGTTTAATCCTCCACTTTTAGGTTTTCTCTTGGTTGTCTGAAAGCCACCACTGGCAGCGAAGCACTGCAAAGATTTCCTGAGTAGCACTGATGTTCCCCATGTCATGGACACAGTTTKTGCCTGAGGCCCCTGGGAGTGCTCTGGTAACACCTCCGTGCTGTGCAGGGAGAATGAGAAAACTTCACTGCAAGTAGCAGTTGTTGTCTGCACGGCCAGAATGAGTCAACAGAGGAAAGCACACTTGCTTGTGTGATGGTCTTTATACTTTTGACTGTATTGCTAAATTCTCTGAAAAAAATTCCTTGGAGAAATTTAGGGATTACCTGGGAAGAAGAAAAGTTTTGCTATGAATTTTTCAGGAAATCCTCTTGTGATTAATCTCTGTTTATACTTGAAACTTGTGTTCCCAGACAAATTTTCCCCGTGTTAAAGAAATAATTCTGCAGGAAAGAACAGAATGTCTGAGGAAGACACCAAACACACACCTAAAATGGTAATTTAGTTATAATGTTTTTGTGCTATGCTTACATCCGTGTTTCCAAGAGCTGATTTGATTCTGTAGCAGTTTCTTCTTGGAAAAAACCCAGCGTGTTTATGAAGGCATTGACTCATGGCAGAGCTAAAACTGACAACAGTTAAGTGTAACTCCTTCCATTAACAATAACAGAGTTCATGTTGTATCGTTATCATGGTTGGAAAGCCTGTCAGGAAAGAAAAAAAGAAAAAAAAGGACTGCACACACTGATTTATATGGTTTTTATATGGAGAACACATGTTGCTGATCCCAGCTGGACTATAAAGGGCACAGGCATTCCATTCCCAAGATTTAGGTGTCCTTTGGAAGTACAAAATCAGGTTTTGAGGCAAGGGTTAAAGTTAAATCTTGACAACATACAGAAAATAAAAGGTGTGTAATGAGAAGAGAGAAAAGATACTAGGGAGCGGTCAGAAAAAGAATTTCTTTAACATTAGAAATCCTTTATAGAATAAAAAGGGGCAGAATAAAATATGTTTAGGTCCAAGGGGGTAGTTGATGTCAGGCATTTGTATGGGAGAATTTCTTGTGATTTTTTAGGTTGCAAATTGAAAATTCACCAACTCGGTGGGAGCACGGTGCTCATATCACCAAGGTCATGGATTTGAGCTGTGTAYGGGTGATGCACTGAAGAGTTGGACTCAAAAATCCTTTTGGGTCCCTTCCAACTCAGAATATCTTGTGAAATCCCTCTCAAAAGCGGCTGTGCTGTCTGGGCAGAAGTGCAATGGCCGTGGAGGCTGATGCAAAGAAAACCGARTGATGCACTTGAGAGCAAAGGAGTATAATGTGGCTTGGGCTGCAAGCTGGTGAAAAGTATGGGCTTGGACTGTGAACAAAAAAATACTTTATTTACAGCAAATGGGGTCATTCCCAATGGAAAGATGAAAAGAGACTTATTTTCTCGAGCTCAGCCTGAGATGAGTCCAGGGGTACAGGATACTATGGTTCCAATCTTGACTTTGAATTGGACCCAAGAACAGTAATAAAACCAAAATTGTTCAAATCATTTAAGAAGAGAAATCCCTTCTGTGCTCATGCTCCCTATTTAAATTTCCTTAAAACAGCATTTCCCTCTTCTACCTGTGCTGCTGAGTTTTTAATACATCTATTTAAATGCAAATTTTGACTTTTGGTCTGTAATCACAAAAATGTTTGACATATAAATTTTTATCAGAAATGTAATTTTATAGGGAAGCAGTAATGGAGTGGTAGGCCACAAATACCAGAGTGATGCGTTGCTCACCCTGTTTCAGTGTGGGGAAGTGCCTGCTCCAGTGTCAGCTGATGGGAACAATTGTTTCCTCAATGCCCGACTTATTGAGATGCCKGTGGTGCTCTAAACAACTTTTTAACTGTACCTGGAGCGTTTGCTTGTGTGTACCAAAGCTCCCTGAGGACCATSATTTCTTTGTATGCTCTGGATTGCCGGGATGGCAGTCCTGACAGTTGTATCTTCAAGAAGGGAAGGCTGTTTTTCCAGCCTAGCATTTTTCTCTTGTTCACAGCCAGTTTATTGCCCTAGACCCGCCTTGGGTGGGGGGATGTTTTAGCAGCGTGGTGTTGAATCCAGTGCAGGTTGCTCGTTGCTTGCTGCTGAGCGTGTCATTTGTATTTTGTCTTTTCCCCACTCCCGTCAGACGGTCAGGCCCTCACTAGCCCCTGTCCAGGGTGTTGGTGGCCACCAGCCCTGGTGTCCCTGCCAGGGGACAGCTGCTGAGAGGGGCCAGAGCTGCTGAGAGGGGCCACAGCTGCTCGCACTGACGGAGCTCCAGCTGCAGCAGACGAGGTCCCGTTTGCCAGAGCTGTTCTCCTGCCTGCCTCCCCAGGACTGATCCAGCAGCAGCCAGTGCTGGGCTGAGCGGTCACAGCAGCATCGGGCCACGGGCGCCTTTGGCTCAGGGTTTGGCACAGCTRGGGTGGCACTGCGGGTGCTGCTGTGGTTGGACAAGGCACAGATTGTGCCCTGTGAATCACAGAGCAGGCTGAGCTGGCAGGGACCCACAGGATCATCCAGTGCAGCCCCTGGCCCTGCACAGACCCCCCAACAACCCCACCCTGGGCATCCCTGGCAGCGCTGTCCAAACGCTCCTGGAGCTCTGGCAGCCTTGGGGCTGTGCCCATTCCCTGGGGAGCCTGGGCAGTGCCCAGCACCCTATGGGGGAAGAACCCTTCCCTTATATCCATCCTGACCCTGCCCTGACAGAGCTCCATCCGTTCCCTGGGTCCTGTCCCTGGTCACAAGAGCGAAGAGATCGGTACCTGCTCCTCAGGAGGATGTTGAAGATCACAATGAGGTCTCCTCTCAGTCTCCTTTCTCCAGGCTGAACAGACTAAGTGCCCTCAGCTGCTCCTCATGCCTTCCTCTCCAGTCCCTTCCCCATCCTCGTGGCCTCCTCTGGATGCTCTTGAGTGGCCTAATGTGGTTTCTATGCTGTGGTGCCCCAAACCGCACCCAGAACCCGAGGTGAGGCAGCATTAGGAAGCACTATTTTCCAGTTTGTGTTGGCTGGTCAGTCATAGGGGCAGAGCAGAACAGGGTGCCAGGCATGAAAGGAGTGTTAATCCCAGTCTGGACTTCTGAAGGATCAATAATACCTGAATGTACATTCATTTTAAAGAAACACTATACCCATACAGACAGCCAAGTCTGTGCCTCCCTGTGATAGCAGGCTTATATTTACTTAATTCTAGTATTAAGTGAATGTGGGTGGCTGCTTTCATTTTACTTACTGTTTAAAATAATTCTTATATTATCATGGCAAGGATCAATATGAAATGTCAGATATTTTATTGTACTTGCAGTTATAGAAGAGAGCACACCTTAGGTTCTGCACATTCTGCATTTTATGTTCCTGGGTGCCCAGGCATTAATTACATACTTCAGGTTCCGAATGACAGAGGATCTGAAGGGCACTGTGCTGCATTTTCATTCTCACCATCTCTATCTACTTTCTGAGT
Organism: Parotia lawesii; assembly: GCA_003713295.1. NCBI lineage: Eukaryota > Metazoa > Chordata > Aves > Passeriformes > Paradisaeidae > Parotia > Parotia lawesii. The sequence goes on along the minus strand of RAHM01000035.1, from coordinate 4,636,676 downwards.
TTAGACAGGTTACAAAGTATTACTGAAGACTTGGGCAGTATTGAAGCCATTTAAAAAATAGCAGTAACATATCAAGTGTATCAAATGGTCCGATTCCTCGCTGTTTGTCAAGGAACAAGGAACTGGGAGAGGAGGAAAATCTTACGATTTGAACCAAAAGCTATTTGACTGCATTGAGAGTCTGGAGAAATTATTTCTTACCCACTCCTCTCAGTGGGTTCATTGCTGATTTCTCTGCTCACTGAAATGGTCCTGGGGCCTGTTCCATTTCCACTCATCTCTCCTGGCTGGGTTTGCTTTGCTCTGCTAAGATCTGTTTATTCACTGCTGCTGAGGCTGGAGTGTGCTGGATCATTAGCTAACTGTTCAAGGTTAACCAACTTTTTGTGCTGAAATGGCTTTTTATGAAACACCCTTTAAGGTTTTGAAAATACTTGGCATTATCTTACCTAAAAACCTGAGGTTTGAGTGCAGCCATCATCATATTTTTAGTGAGATTAAGATTTTGCTCTCTTTCCCCTTCTCTCTCTGTGTTGTAAAAATACTCACATTATTTTTAGTCCATTTGTGCTTTATTCATGTGCAAGGCCAACAAATGTCCTGAGTATATCTGTGAAGTGCTTTATTTTTCAAGTGCTTATGTAATTTGCTGGACACTCATGTTTAAATGTTTGCATATTGAAAAAAATAAGTATTTGTATATTCAGAAATACCACACTAGTGGTTTTCACTCCTCATTCTGATCAACCTTTTTCCCTTAAGCACTAAGCAAATTTCATAGTGTGGTCATGCAATTTTTATAATAATTTGGACACTGGAAATTAATTGTAGGCTTGATCAAGGTACGTGTTCAATGACACATCTGCACAGACCAAATTTCCTGTAGAAGGTTGTGATCAGTGTCAGCCAGTTTCTCTTTATTTCTGCTGGCCCTTTATTAGGTTTTTATCCATGTTGTGGCCTTAGTTTTCGGATATGTCTTCACCAGTCTGGATCTTGAGAGTTTGTGTCCTCAAGTCATCAAAGCACAGGAATATTGGTCTGCCACTTCAGAGCAGGTACARCACCAGGAGCATCCCCTGCACCTCCTAAGGTCCAGGAGGATTTTTAGATCATGCACTGTTCCCATGAGCCACTCCAGGACACCAGATTTAGAACAATTTGCCTTCTTGGCCCTCCTTGTCATGTTTTGCCTTTTAAATTACCTAATTTTTCAGCTTAACATGTAGTAAACATTTCATTAGTCATTTTGGTCATGGTGCAGAAGGGATGGAAGTGGGGGAAACGGGCTCACRGTAGCTAAAGCCAAACCAGGGTTATAGCCCAGAAGAAATTCAGGAAAAGAGAAATCCTAAGGGGAAGAGAGAACTATTTTTATTAGCAGTTTATCCCCTTATGGTGACCTASATACCTGTGCTGGTCTTGGGGAAGGGGAAGGGTTATTACTGAGCACTGAAGGAAGCTCTCTGTGCTGATCTTAGGCTGCAGAGGAAGCAGGGCAAAAAGGGAATGTGAAAAGGGAGCTTGCAGGTAACAGCTTTGAGCTGAAACACAGCATTTCAGACCTGTTTTAAGGTATTTAATACATATTTGCTGTCATGCATTTTTTTTAAATACTTGTCAATATTTTATTTCAGATGGCAAATAGATCGTTAATGGTGAAACTTCTATCAGCTGCTATATGAGAGGAGGTAGCACATATTAAATGTTAGGCTCTGGATGCAGATTTGTGGTGCTCAGTCCTATGCCAAGATATCGTTCAAGTTGAATTGCTTGAGGGCAGGCACATGTAAACAAACCACTCGCTGTTTGATCCAGTGCCCAGATRGAATTCCTGACTGTAATCAGCAGCTGGCCAGAGGGATGGGGCAGTGCCAGTGCACTCTCCATGTCTTCACAGGGCTCCAAGTTGCTCCTGRTGGGTGTCAGGGCTGAAAAGTTTGTGAGCTCCAGAGTGTCCCACCCTGTGAATGAACAGGGGTGGTTTGGGGTTYGTGTTGATCAAGGCACTCCCACTCAGCGTTGGTCACATCAGTTCCTGCACAGAAGAGGCTTCTGCAGTGCTGGGATCCTGAACTGAAAATAAAGGAGCAAGAGGATAAAACGAACAGAAATAGGTGTATTTCTGCCTCTTTTAAAGCCTTCACAAAGCATTGCTGGATTTATGCCCTGTTGGCAGAGCTGAGTTATTTTTGTAATTATTGCACTTCTGCACCTCTCAACTGGACTTAGGAGAAGTCCACTAGGTAGAAGTAAAGTTGTGCTTGCTAGGCAAGCCAAAATCCAAAATACCAGCAGGACTGAATGCAAAACCAAGTTTTTAAAGAGAAAAATCTAAGAAATAAAGCTTCTACTTTTACTTTAGTGTTAGGACTATTATAGCTATAAATCTGAATTCACTGCCATTACTCATTCCTCTAAGGTGTTGATTTTATAAAAGCGATGCTAGGGAAAAAACCCACCCAGAAGTGAATTAAAATCTAAATCTCAAGTTATCGCACAAATGTTTGCTATTTATACTGTCCATCTGTCTATGGTGCCTGACAGATAATCAATACACTCTTACTAAAAGAAAAAAAAAATCCTTTTCCTCTGGAGAAACACAGCACTGAGCCCAGCTAGAAGTTCCTGTAATGCCCTGGCAGCTCTCTGTGCATAGCTGCGTTTGTAGAGCGGTCGGAGAAACAAGGGCAGATGAATATTCTCTAATAACTGAATAGTCAAATAGTGTGATTGAAAGCAAGAACAAAACATCTGTGTCCTAAACTCTGTGTTCTTGGGCAGAGGCTGCTTGGGGCTGCAAGGAGTGGGCAGTGCTGCCTGCTCTCAGTTGCACTAACACTGATTTATTTATGTTTTTTGCGTGGGGGAAATGTTTGCATTTTGCTGCTGAGGTTTGGAAGAAATTCAGRTTTTCTTGCTTGGTGATCAGCAAGCTGTTGTGTGGAGCTCAATTATTATGGTTCCAGTTTTTCCCTCCTCGTGGGCCTTTCTGTCGAAATTTGGGGCTTTTCAGGGGGCTGGTTTCAGTGGGAGGTTGGTGCTGTCTTTTGGTGGAAAGAATGCATGAACTCCAGCTTCTGCAGATGACTCATGTATCACAGCTAATCAGAGCCACAGTGGTTCTTCATACATCTGATTATCTCTGTTTGTAGCAGGCTTATTTTCATTAGGGAAGCAAACTCTAAAGCTATAATAATCCAGTAAATTATTATGTACAGTTGYATAGATGTGAGTTGAACTTTTTTCTTGGTATCAAAGAGAAATGGTCACTGCAATGAGACAAATTCTGCTTGTATTGGTGCAAGTCCATGAACAACTAAATATGTAAAATGAAACATTTTTTCTCATATACTTTTCAGGTTTTGCAGAATGCTATTTTTTTTTGGTCTGTTTTTCAGCTCATGATAAACTTCTGTTGTAGAATCTTCCAGCTGAATCTGAAAGGTTTTTGCAGGTCTTTGAAGTACAAGCCTTTATCTAGTTTGGGATGTGTGGCTCTTCTTAGCAAGTTAATAGAATCTACCTCCTGAGACATTACAGGGTAAAATGTTAAATAAATGCAGTATTATTACATTAAATCTCAGGGGAAAAAAATGGCCAGTTTGGAAATAAATTTTTGTTATTGAGTGACTTCTCAGGGTCTTGAGGGTTCATCCAAAACAAAATTGAAATAGTTATAATGAAAAAAACTTGCAGCACACGAGTTCTGTTTAGCCCTATTTAGTTCTATTAGGTGAGGCATTTTTAGTCGTTTGGAAGGTGAGTTTGAGAGTTAATTGTTGATTTTGTCGGTTTTAGAAGTACATCAACATAATGAATTTTTGACCTGCTGAGAGAACAATGAACAGGTTCAGCTTTGAATTTTCAGGAGTGCCACATCTGTGTAGTTTGTCTGCTTTGGCATTATGAGGTCCAGAGCTAAGAGCAGCCCAGCCTCAGGACTCTGCTGTTATCTGCATAAACACCAACGCTGTGGCAGCAACAGGGACTGCATAGCTGCTTTAAACAGGTTAATAACGAATAAAAGTGCTGGGGAACATTAAAAATGGAGGTAAAAGCAGAGGGGAAGGAGATGCCTTTGGCTGGTGGTGTGGAATAAGTCCCGCTGATTCTGATTGTTTAGCTGTAATTGTTACCACGTCGTGCAGCCAGCAGAAATCCACAGAGGCGTCCACAAGTCACCCGTAAGTTGCTGGGTTTGCAGAGGGAGACAGTTTTTCCCTGCCACTTGTCACGGGCCGTGCCAGGTCTCTCTGGTGGCTCTGTGCCCGGGAGCTGGTGTGCAGCCCCTGGCACCTGCATCCCTCGTGCCCCTGGAGCTGTCCCCCTGCTCGTCTCACGCCCGTGGCAGGATGCAGAGGCAAACCACGGGCAGCAGCCTCTGCTTTTATTCTTATCCTACTGGCACACAGAAAACACCCAAAATACCTCATGCAAAAAAAAAAAACCCAACAAAAAACCAAACGTGCCGAGAATATTTAGTAATTCATTTTGCAATTAGAAATTTGCTGGTCATTGTCCTGCCCTGGTACCGATTTCAGAGTAATGATTGAAGCCAGAATGGAAGAGACGTTGTCTTTTAAAGTCATTCTCTCAAACCATTTAAATTAGTATAAAGGGCAATTCATACCATTTCAGAAAATACTGCTTGTGTCTTTTCCCACTGTTCCCAGATTTTGAAAAGTTATTGCTTATGTCTCAAGGAAGGAATTCAAAGTGCTGTGAGAGAACAAGCAGCTCCCTGCACAAATACACAGCACCGGTTCTGCATGAGAAACAGCGCTGAACTTCGTAGGAAGAGTATTTTGAGCAGGTCCAGTTGATAAGCACTCTAGAATCAATATTTCGTGTTATTCTACTATACAAATATAACACTGATAGCGGCAGCACTACAAGAGGCTGGAAACGAGTCAATGTCACAGGCAGTTGGCATTCAGGCTGCATGTCCAGGAGGCAGCTCCTGCATCTCTTGCTGTGCTGTGGTCAGGGCACCGTGTGATTGAGTGGCAACACCAGCCATGCTCACAGCAGCTCTGGGTAAGTCTTCCTAACCTTCTGCACTCTTTACTGGAGCCACACTGTGAAATTTCTATAGAAAGGCTGATGCKGAGTTTTTCTGTTTTTCTTAAACTGAATCACTGTGTTTAAAGGATTGATTTTAATGCCCTGAAATCAAAATTTTGTTACTGATCTTGGAACAGACCAACCGCAAATATTTTGCTCAGGGAATTAACTCTGGTTTTGAATCAGATAATTCTCTCACAATAAAGACTCTGGAAATTCTCTGTAAGGAAGAACAGCTCTCTTTGGCATTTATATTTTTTGGTTAGAGGATGTAGCAATGGGAAGACAGAATAATGAATCGCCAGGAAGGCAGGGAAGTTAGAGGAATATAACTGGTGCTTATGCCCATTATTGTTGCAGGTTTTTGACATTTAAAGTGGTTTGCAACCCTTCTCTTATCAGAGCTAATGCCAGACAATCAGTCACCCTCGCACAGCAGTTCTGTGCCTCACTGTTAGTAATGCTGCTGATAATTGATGTGCAGCAGCAGAATTTATAAATGAAATTAGCTCCCCAAAGTTTAAGTATGACTGTGATTGAAGCAGTAATGATAGAGTTCATGCAAGTACGTTTGCCATTTATCTAAATGTATCATTACTGACAGTGCTTTTTCGTTAACATTTTGTTATCCTTATTCATGTCATTGTTATAATGTCCTCTCAGATACCTGCAAATTAAACTGACTTGTACTCAATGCTGATCCTTCYTGCCCACCCCTGCACCTCCTTCTTTGGAATTAATTTGTGCAACATTTGATTTTTAAGATCTCTGGGAGCATCTCCAACATAGTCAGAAGGAAAGTGCTGTTCAAATAATTGGGGAACAGCTTTGGCTTTCTTGTCAGTGAAGGCTTTTCCATGCTTTATTTATCAGGAAGACACGATATTAGCATTTTAATTCAAAATTCAAAAAGTTGGTTGTAGCTACAAAGAAAAGTCAATAGAAACAGAATTTTTAGCAATCCAGCAATGTTTCAGACTTTGGACTCAAAATCAAGAAAGCCCCACATCACCATGGATTTGGTAATATCTTTAGCTAATCCTGGAGACTCTTTTTTTAAAAACTCTTATATAAAATTACTGAAGGAGACATAATTTTGGTGAAGATTCCATGGTAATCTGAAAATAAAGTGATTAAACATAAGTTGAGTCAAATAGATTCTAATTTAAAAAAAAAAAAAAGTATCTTTTTTCTAAATATTCAAAACCAGAAGCTGATTATCTCATTTTGTGATGGTTTTCTCTTGTTCCAGTTACTTCTACATGTAGAGATTTTTAAAGGGCTGTGGGACAGAAGGTTTTTGGTATTAGTGAACGTCAAAGAATTTGTTACAGAAAGTTTCATCTCCATTCTGTATAGCAAAAACCCAGAAATTCTGGGCAAAGAGGCAAGGTTAGAATAGTTCAAATTACCTTGATTGACTTTAAGGATAGATAAGTACATATGGTTTGCTCTTTTTTGTTTCTTTGGGATTTTTTGTTATTGTTTGCTTTGTTTTTTTTTGTTTTAATAGACTAAGTTCTCTAATAAACTATATTGAGATCTGAAAAGGAAAAGGTTATATTTGTATGTTTCCCATCACTGGAGTAATTTTTCTGAAATTTCAGTAAAGATGGGGAAAAAATCCAGCAATTTAAATCAGAAAATGTGTATAAATTCATAGAAATGCTTGCTTTTAGAAACCCATCCAACTTTCAGCACTGATTTAATTTTATTTCTCAGAACTGTTTCGCTTTAATCCCTTTCCAGCCACAAATTAAAATGAAGAAAATATTTGCAGTGCATCTACTGTATACCAAGGGAACAGTCCACACTTCCTGGCCTGGCTGGTATCTTTTGTGTTTTTTTCCTTCTGAGGAGGCTGAAGTGAACGAACACAAACGTGATTTCAGAAGTTYATGCCTGATTTCAGTRGGACTCGTTTCAGTCTCTGCAGCAAAAGAGCTGGAGGGCTTCCAGTTTATTCTCTTTTTTAGAATAGGAGCCATCATCTTTGAGCATGTTCAGCAAATTTAATATCATAAGACAGGACAACAGGATCAAACAGGATCCCTCTTGCTCAGAACACTGTAGAATATCCTATATTCACATACATGGTTCTGCCTTTTTGGCAGTGTTTGACTATTGGGACCGAAAGGAGGTGAAGAAGCTGTAGCTTTGACTCAGATTTAAGTCTTTGCATGTTTAGTATTTTGGGGGGATTTTCACCTGGGTTTCTTGTAGGAAGACAGTCGTGTTTGATTTCTCGGACACCTTTATTTTGAAGTGCTCCCTCTAACAACACAAAATTTGTGACATGAGGTTTTGGGTGCTTCATTGAATGCAGTTTATTCTTGTGGTTTATATTTRATTTCCAATGTACTCATTGATACACCAGGCAAGTTCAGTGAAGTCAAGGACTTCAACCTCCCCAAGGTTTTGCCAGCCACCTAATTTATATGAATTTCCTCTAAGTCATGACAGTGGTGCTTTAATCCATTAAAATCCACATGGAAATTTAGAGGCAGAACACATTTCTTAGTTTCCAAGCGTTGAAGTGTAAAACATTCAAATGCCAGTGTTTAATTAGGTGACAACTCACTGCCTGTGCCGTGGTGGTGGGGCTGGGGAGCGTGGCACCAGCTCAGTCCTCTCCTTGTTGGTGGCACAAAGGGGCTCATCTCCCCCTGCTCAGGGCTCTCTGCTGTGCAGAGGTGTAAGGACACRGCCTCTGTTGGAAGTTCTTGGAAAGGATGAAGCAGTAACTTGTTTTAGCTGCTTAATACTTGGTGGGGATTGGGCATTCATCGTTTCCATGCCTGTCTTTACACCCCTAGAGACAGACTCCGTTTAAAGTAAGGGGAGTAGGGATTTTGGAGAGTGCCTTGGAGTAGCAGAGACCAAAGTCAGGTGAAGATTGTTGAAGAGCTGTCTCTGTGCTCCCTCGTAACAAGGTTGAGGTCTCTTACAGGGGTGTAACCACAGTCTAACAGTCTCAGATGCCTTTCTGTGAACTTCTCAGAAGGCCAAAGTCTTGCCCTCCACTTTGTCCTTTGTCAGGATCTACGGCCCCTCTGGATAAAAACCTGGAAGTCGGGTGTTGATCTGAAGGACACCATTTAAGGAATGTTCAGGAACAGAGAGTTAGAGGAGTCCATCTGTGCCACAGCTGGCCTCCAAGGGAGATGCTGAAAAGAAGGGACACTTTTGCTGAAATGTCAGCAAACCTGTGATTTAGCTTTGTGGCTTGTTTTTAAGTCTTTATTAACTCAGTCCATAAACTAGTTACCAAAATGGTAACAGCAGCAGTTGTCTCTGCTTGTAGCAGGAAGGACTTTTCATAAAAGTTAATCTTCCCTGAGCAAACAAATTTTAATCTGTGGGTTCCATCATCTTCTGCTTTTTAATAGTATTGCTCTTTTAATATCACTTCTTTTCTAACAAGATCATACCCTGCTCCCTTAGGCCATGTTAAAAAGGTCAGTCACTGAGTGGTATTTTAATTTAAATAAAGAGTGAAAGACAGAGGGTTTTTGCTAGAATACTAAAAGATCACCTATTTAAATCTTCCTTTTAGTGTCTGTTTAACTGTCTTTCTTYGAGGCTTTTGCTATGACCTTCAACATAATTTAAACTTAATTTTTAATTCATTATTCATGCCATTAAATACTGAAGCCCGTTTCTTGCTGCAGTTTATTTCTCTATTAAATGCRTGTGTTGTATTGGTTTTGTTTGGTTCTGTAATGAATTCTGATGTACTGGCATTTTACAACACAATAGAGAAGAATGCTTATTTTGAGAGGTAAAAAATCCTCAATGTGTAAACGTTGTATTACATCAACAACGTTGTTTAAGGTAAAGTAAGGGGGCAGGGGAAAGACAGGTTGAGCTTGGGGCCTCTTACCTGGATAAATTCTGTGTAAATGACACTGTCCTGTGCTGCCCGGCGTGGGCTGGGAACGGGCTGCTCCCAGCATTCCGAATTTCTGAAGGGCTTCAGCTTCATGCAGCAATAACTGTGGCAGCTCCACTGACACCCTGACACCTGCTCTACATCATTGTTTTGGCTTTTCCATTTTTTCCTCACTTGGTAATTGAGTTTCATGACTTGGTGCAGGGGATGGAATGAACTGCAGATAGTTATGTTATTATAGATTAGCCGTAGTGATACTGGGGTTTGTAGAGACCTGATATGCTGCAGGAAAGCACCCAGAACTAATATCGCCACATAAAGGAAAGAAATTAAGCCCTTAAAACGATGTATTTTCATTGCCTGGGCCCAGGTTTCTCCACCCCTCCTAAAGCTGAGGAGCTGGTATCTCGTTTGCTGTACCCAAGTAAGAGTTGCACCCTTGCAAAGCAGTGTGGAGAAGATCCATAGATTCTCATCACTAACACGTGCACAGTTATTTTTTTGTTGTCTGTCAGCATTCAGTTACTTTAGTAACACAAGCTACTTCTGTGTCTTTCCTCACTTGATTCAATAGCCTTAAGCGTGGCACATTCACAAGCAGTTGGTTAAATGAGGGAAAAATCCAGTGTTCTGTTACTGTCACTTTCCAGAATTTTTGTCTGACAGTCAGTAGCAGCACAAGTTAGTTGGAGAAACTTTGAAAGAGAGTGAAATGCACAGTTAAGGAAAAAAAGCGCCAAAGGAAACATGCTTAAGTTGTAGAAGTGAAGTGGCAGAGCTATAATATTTTACAGTGCTCCTTTGGGGTTTTTTTAAAGCAGGGGAGAGAAATAAGCATTTCCTGAAAGCACAAAGTTTCGCTAAATTTGGGACAGTTCTGTAGGTGGCAGGAGCAGGGATGCCACATGACTCTGGGGCATTGTCAGCGCTGTCACAGTGACCTGCAACCCAGCTGGGTACCCCTGCCAGACCCTGATCCATGGGTGACGTGGCCCTGTGGCTTTGGATTGCCTTGGAGCTCCCTGAGC
>RAHM01000035.1:4582081-4625956 GCA_003713295.1 Parotia lawesii | reverse complement strand
TGGGTGACACTGTGGCTCTGGATCCCTTGGAGCTCCCTGAGCTGTGGGTGACACTGTGGCTCTGGATTCCCATGGAGCTCCCTGAGCCATGGGTGACACTGTGGCTCTGTGTCTGGCTCCGTGGGGCCACACCAGCCAGTGCTGAGTCAGCAGGGGTGTGACATCCCTGCCTTCTTCCTTCTCCCCATTCTGGACCACATCCAAGGAAATGCAATATCCGACAGTTTCCAGTGCTGGCCGTGCCACAGGCCCTGCTCGTGGCATTTGGGAACAGAATTTCAGCTCGTCACTGGTGATGCTTTCCTGTGCCTAAGCACACCTGAGGTAACTTTGCACCCACGCCCAGCCAGCCCAATGGGCACGATCATCCTTTCCCGATAAYCTTGGGAAGCCAACACTCGCCAGGGAGCTCTTCAGTGGATGTCCCCTTTGCTTTACAAACACCAGCATGGCCCCTGCCATCCCCAGGCTGCCAGGGAAAATTGATGGGCTCCACAGCTTTCTTCAGTTAATAGAATCCATATATTCTGTCACCCCGGAAGACCTCCCTGTGAAATTACCTCCCCTTTCGTTGCTCTTTGAGAAGAGTTATTGTATGGAAGCTAAACTGGGATTAGGTGCTTTTATCCACAAGATATATGTATAGATATCTTCATTTTTCCCCTCTTTTTTTTTTTTTTTTTTAATCTTCTCCTTCCTTTCCCATGTCCTTTCAACATCTTGAAGGAAGGAGATCATCTGTGACAAGGTTAAATTTCTGTGCTGCTTGTTGAAACACTACATTAGGCCAGAATTTAAACAGCATTAGTAAAAATACCAGCTTTCTACTGCACCATTCTCAATTCTGTTTTGAAAAATACTGCCTTGCTCTTATAATGGACAGAATGTGTGTCTTGGACCATATGGCTGCTGGTATGGGCTGTTTGGGATTTCCTGTTGCTTTTACCATTTATGTTGTTGCTTTGGAAATTGCTGGTATGATGTTGAAGCACATACATTTCAATTCTTCACAAGTTCTTCATTAAAAACATTTAAACTGTGAAATACAGCTAGATCTAGGGCTGCCGGAATTTTGTGTCAAGCTATATGTGAAATAGATGCAGAGAACCACTTTATTGGGTGTGTAGACAGAAGATAAAAAAAGAGCCTTATTCTTATGTGTATTTTGAGTTTGTTTTAATGTCATCAGTGTAAAAATAATTCTGTTAATTTTGCTAAATGATGCTGCACACGTGCTTTTCTCAGTTTACACAAAAGTAGTATTTGTGGAAAGCTTAAGATAAAAATTATCTTCCAATTTGTCGGAGAAATGAGTCTCCTGTTTCCATTCYGAAAAACCAAGATGGATAATCTGGAGCTTGTGAAGGGGCTCATATTAAATTAATTCTTCACAAAATTTTTGTGTATTGATGAGTTGAGGTCTTCCTAAAAAATATGATTATGTTAAGGTAACGTTGTTGTCTTTCTGAGATTCAGAAGTTTGTTTGATAAATGACCAGTCTTGGGATTCTCAGCACAGAATTTCAGAGCTGGAGTGATTTTACACCCCATTGGTGGTGCTCTGATTTGTGTTATTGTCCTTGGCAAGTGAGGTTTGCTGGGGCACAGCCACGACCTTTATGTAAAACAGTTCTCTGTCACCTGTTCGGGCTCTGCGTCGGAAAAAGGCTTCACTCTGCTGCTGATCCACGTGGTTGCTAAATAACAGATTTTTTTAAGGTTTTTTTTTCCTTCTGAGCTGTGCACTGTCACACATTCATTCATAACCAGAGCTCTGTGGTGAGCTCAGCCAAGCCCAGGGTGCCAGGGTGAGCCCAAACCCCACCGTGTGCCCAGCCCCTGGTGGGGAGAGTCTTGGGTATTTTATGGTGCCCAGATCTGAGTGTGTGGCCCCCTTCAGCAGTGCCTGCCTCAGTGTTCAAGAGTCACCTGGCAAGCCATAAAAAGGTGACGTTATGAGAGTGATTATTCCATCTCTTTATCCATCTCCTCGATAACGAACCCGCACTGGGGCCCTTTCTGAGCCCACACTGATGAGTTCAAAATACCACCTCTCCRTGGTGTTAAATATGTACCTTTTTTCCTTGCTTAATTAATAGAGACTCTTTACTGTGCCTTTTCCTCAAATTGAGTCTTTTCTCATCCTTGGGTGAGGTCTTGCTTTGCTATGATATACTCAAACCAGTCAGAGGCGCAGACTTTTTCTGAATAATAAAATTCCTGCTTCAGTCTAGATTCGTTTTAATTTTTGTTGTGGTAATGCACGACATTTAAAAATTAATTACAGTCTTTTGAGTGACTTCTGGCAAATTTAAAATCGGCAATTTTAAAAAAAGCAAAATACCTTTTAAGAAGATAAGTCYACTTAGAATCCATTTAGAAGTGTCTGATACACTGTGCACAGAAGCCTCAGGCCCATCAGCTTCAGCATTTGTCCAACATGAACAAATTTCTTCCAGCATGAGCCTTTCTTTAACTGAGATGGAAAGTCAGTATCATTCTTTTTGCCTCTAAATGCTTTATTAAAAGTATATATTTCGTGTGAGCCTTTGCACCTACAGAGACTTTTCTTCCCTAGATGAATTGAAATGGTCCACACATGGATATAGAAGCTATTATTTTCCCAGGAGGATGTTAAACTGCTCATCAACTCTTGCAGAGCCAAAACACTTATGAAAACCATGCAGGTGAAGGAGCTGCAGCTCTAATAACCGCGGGTCAGCACTTCATCTCCAGCCAGGAAATCTTTCCCCCCTTCAAAGAAGCTTTGCTCCCAAGACCTGGACACTTTATGCTGAAGAGAACTGTTTTACTGGGGGCTGGAAATCATCAAAAAAGGCTCGACTTTTTTTCTGATGAAGCAGACACAGATCCTGCCTGCATCACAAACCTGCTCTCCAGGTAGGATCTGGCTGCTGCTGCTACTTTCTAGCCTTGTTTTGCAGGGTGTTGCCAATTAAGGTATTTTAGATACCACCCCTACACCCTCCCTCTCAGACCCCATCAGTGTGATTTGAAAGGCAGAAAGAGGAAATCAGGCCTATCAATATTAAAATACATTTCTCAGTGTCGAGGAGGATTTGGTAAACTGGTTAACCCACTTGTGCCAGGAGTTATCCATAATGGTAGATTATACTGAGAAAACTTGATAATTCATATTTCTTCTTTCTGTTTTTGTGTGGGTTTTTTGGTGGTTKGTTTGTTTGTTTRTTTGTTTGTTTTTCCCCAACTGCATAAGCATACAACTATGCCTGTTATGAAAACTACAGTGATGGTGATTTTAAACTGATAGGATTGAAAAATATGAAAACTAGATTGTAGTAACCCCCAAGAAATGGCACTGAGTGCTTGGACAGGGACTTTTCATGGGACATGATAGGACAAAGGCGAATGGCTGTAAACTGAAGGAGATTTAGATTAGAAATTAGGAAGAAATTCTTCCCTGTGAGGGTGGGGAGGCCCTGGCACAGGGTGCCCAGAGAAGCTGTGGCTGCCCCTGGATCCCTGGCAGTGTCCAAGGCCAGGTTGGACGGGGCTTGGAGCAGCCTGGGAGAGTGGAAGGGGTCCCTGCCCATGGCAGGGGGTGGAACTGAATGACCTTTAAAGGTCCCTTTCGACCCAAACCATTCTATGATTCTATGAATAGGTTGCATTTAGCACTCACATCATATATGTTCTGTGATATTTCAATGCCCTGTTAACCCGAGCTGTGGAAATCCATGTTAGCCTTTATACATGCTCATGGAGAACCTCTGCTGTGGTTTGTGTCCATCCCTTTTTGCTGACTTGGGTTTTCTCCACCTTGCTGTTTGTTCCTCTTTGTTTGCAGCAATGGTTGTCAAGTGATTCCCATCCTCACAGCCGACTGYGCTGCTTGCAATTCCCATGGACAGTGAATGTTTTCCTAGCACTTCTCTTTTCATTCCGTAGTAGCTGTCAGCTTTCTAATTCCATTTATATTCGTGGGGATGCCAACATAAATGAGAAATGTCTATAAACCCCMTCTTCTCCAGATTATAAAGCGGTAACTGATGCTGTTTAGGACAAGATTCCTCTTACRTGTGTCTTATTTCAGATTTAAATACTTCCAATGACTTTTTTTTTTTCAGTGTCTGAATCTATCCACTTCTGAAGGTACTAGATATGCCAAGTTCTATGTTTTTCTGGGAATACAAGATGCCCTATGCTATTAATCTTTTGCAGCAATGATTGACTCAAATGGTTTGTGGGAAAAGGAAGAAAAACATATTTAGCAAAGATCTCTGGTTGAGTTAATTTGTCTCCCTGTGGCTCTGACATGTGCAATTCAGGTTTCTGCATGCTGTGGACACCCTTGTCAATGTATTGATGAGGGCCTGTGGGAACACAGCAGTTTTAAACAATATTTTAAAGCAGAAATTTCAGAGTGCTTTATTTGGATGATACTCTTTTTGTTCTCAGCAACTGTAAAATACAGTAAAACTGAAGAATATTTTATTTACATTTTTAAATGATAGATGAATTTTCAGGATGCTCATTAAAATGGGAAATAGTAAATGGTGAAAGGTTTTCTTTAATGGAAAGCAAAAATGTCATGACATCACCAGAATATATTGGAGAACAGGAAGCAGAGCAGCTCTTGCCCAGAATGCTGATGAGCAGTGCTGCTCAGGCTTTCTCCTGCAGGAAGGAAGRATGTATTTTCTCTTTCTGTTGTATGTTGTTATATATTTATACACAAAAGTTTATAATGCAAAAGAAGTTATTTCATCAGTAATGTCCGAGARCTGCACACAAGGCTGGGAGCAGCTGAAATTTGTTCATTAAAAGTTCATGGTCTGTTGACCTTTTCTCGTTCAAGCCTTGTATTGAGTCCATTCCTTATCTCTGCTGTGCATGGCAGATTGTTTAGCATATTTCTTGTGTAGAGAGTGACTTTGAGCGCCACAAGGACCTCACTTGGCACTTGCAGGCATAAGCAGAATGTGTTTGAAAATGTTGCTGTGCTCTCTAGTGGATAATTYAGTTATAAGTGTCCAAGAAATTAGTATCAACAACAGTTACCAATTTATATTTCACTTAACTGAAGGACCTGCAGTAAGACCTTCAGCAGAAGGGCAGGATTGTGTCTGCAGGGAACAGCTCACAGGTTTTACCACACACATTTCATTTCTGATACATTTAGGGAGAGCCCACATTCTGTAGAAGCTTTTTTTAAAGACTCTGATTTTCAGTGGTGCGGGCAGCAAGAGGACTYTGTTATTTTGACAGCCTGTCTCAGATCACGAGAGATGATCTYACTCCACAWCTTRTTACCAACARTCCTTGTCTGTTAYTGCCACCAACCCTTGGATGGCCTCTCAAGCACCCAGCTTTCAGTGTCTGAGACACACATCAGCCCCTCATCTTCTGGGATTCCACAACAGGGAGCAGTGTTTGCCTGCTCCTGACCCGTGATGGTATTTCTGGTACTATGACTCTATTCTGGCTTAGTCAGTGAGCTTGTATTTGGCCTTCATATCTCCATTCTTATCTCCTTTAGTCTGTTCAAACCTTGGTATTCTGGTCTGTGTTCTTCAGTCTTCAGGCAATTATTTTCCAACTCTCTTCTTTCCAGCCCAACAGCCATCTCTGGAGGTATCATGCAGAGCTCTCAGATAGTTCAGTGGTGATTTACACTGTGACTTTGGCTGTCATTCCAATTGTCCTCTCCTTTCCTTGGCCTGACAGTCATTCTGCATTGAAGGCCTGCCATTTTTGCTTATCTGAGTCATTTCCAGCTGCATTAAATTTATTGAGCTTATTATTATTTGAAGATTTGTACACTGGAATTGGCACAAATAAAAATGTCTTTCCTGAGAAAACTTGCTTTCTGGTGCTCTGGTATTGCTACCTGGTGGATTGGCTTCTTTGGTATGGGCCCAGAAGAGCTGTGGATAAAGATGCCTGGAATGGTGAATCATTGTTCTAATGGCCAAATAACTGGGGCAGCAGGTTTGAATCAAATGGCATCCTGTCCCATTTTGCAAGAAAAATAATTTGGTTTGATTCTCCATTGAACTTCTCTTGTCAAGTTCACAACTGAAAAGCTGTGGAAACTTTTCCTCTGGTTTCAATGAATGTTTTCACAGAATTCCTAAAATCTGCTTGCAGTTGTAGCTRTCTGCATTTCTGCCTCTGTGTGCAGGTGGGTGGGGAGCAGTTCAGTTCTTATTGAGTTGTGCCCAGGCAAATGATTTCATATCACCTTGGATATGGTGAAAGTTATCCCATCCTGTGTAATTTTATTAGTCTTGATCAGTATATGGTATAAGACTCATCCACAGAATTAAATCCTGCTGTATTCTCACAGCTCTCCGTGTCTGGATYTGGAGTAGATTTAGACTCTTTTCAACGTCTTTGATGGAAAGATGTTTCCCTTCATCCACATGCCAGCCTCTCACTGTTCCAGGTGATTCAGTTATGACTGTTCAGATACCTTTTTTTGGTCTTCTGTTTGTAAATATGCAAACAAATTGAATTGGAAATAGGAAAGAGAATCTAGTTTTCCCTTTGGTGATGTTTTTCTTCTCCTTGATTTTGGCATTTAGATAAGATTTAATTTAGTTTCAGGTTTCATGCYGGATTTCAAGGTAATGATGAGTTTTAATTTTACATTTGTTGTTTCGTGCTCTCATAGTAACAGTGTGAATTCTACAATTTCAATAAATACTGCATAACTCCACAGGTTAGAAAACACAGTTTATTTGCTTGGGGCGATGTGTAGTTATAAAAATGTAAACAAACACAAATATGGAATATTATGTTCTCTCGAAATATTGGTAAGTTTTAAGGATGTAGATGGAGTGGCCATTTAAAAATCCTAGAAGGGATACGTTGAGAAATCTGCAGAGTGGGTGTGGCACTTGGAAGGCATTTGTGTCATGAGGAGCAGCTGAAGTCACTGTGTGAAGTAGGAACGAAATAAAACTGCCAGAGCAGAGGTGATGTGATGGTCACTCACTTCTCTAGGTGTGGATGTTAATAAAAACAGGAGAATCTTTAAGTGGTGTCGTGTTCCAAAAACCATCCTACTCTGACTTCAATTGGTGAAATCACCCAAACCCCACAGTTCTTAGAATTATACAAAAAAGACTTAATGATGTGTGAGAATTCACAAGAACGCAGGAAAACTTCTTTTCTTTCATAAATTAAGCCTTACTCTTCCCATCTTATTAAAAGGTGATGGCACTTGACTGTCAAGGCCCCAGCAGTCAAAGCCTTCCAGCCTGTCGTAAACAACCGACCTGAACAACCTCTCTACAAAATGTTACTGACCAGTGTTTGTGGCATTGTAATTCAGAAACATCTCTGGTGCTTTTCTGTTTCCCAAAAAATCACAATCAGGTGGTGCTGTACTTGCTTGTCTGTTAAGGATATTGAATGTATGTGTATAAAAATATATATATAATGTTTATTCAGTGCAGCAGATGTTCAGGGGAGCATCACTGGGGCTTGTGGGGCAATTTGGATCGCTTGTTTTTCTTGGGTTCTCTCATTGATGGAATAATGGTGAACTGTATTTCTTCTAAAAGTTTCAGCAAATGTATTAGTTTGGGAACATTTCTGTGATTTTTATATATAGAAATATAAAGATAYATATATCACAAATATATATATATCTAAAAGGATAACCTCCTAAATCTTTTTGTTTTTCTTTTGAACTTTCTGCTAGAATGAGATAGGACGTACTGAAGTTTTGAGTAATATTTTATTTCAATGCAGTAAAAACTTGGCTTGCAGTTTTATTATTACTGTAATTTTCATTCAGAATTTTATATCCACAAATTAACTTTTTTCAGTTGAAGCCAATGTGGAATATGTTGCCCTGACTCATGCCCTGAATTTTCGCTCTTTTCCTTATGTGTTGTGCAGAGTGTGAATTCCACTTTGTTTTCCAGGTAAAATTAACACTTAATAGTGGTTTATAGCCTTTTAGTTTATCTTCTGAATGGGGAGATTGTAGAGAAAGAAACTAAAGAGAAGAAAAGAGAGCAAAGGCCATGAAATTATGTGAACCTCAGAGCATACCAGGAGTGATGGCATTTGGGAGGAACAATAATTCTAAAATCAGAAGGGGAGAACCACTGATACTAGAATGAGATAGTAGTGCTGACTTTTGGTGTGGTTTTAACAAGAAGCCTGATCTCTCTGGAAAAGCATGTTCGGTGGGAGCTGGTGTCTGCAGCAGGGATGTGGGCATAATATTCTGATGAAAGTGGAACTTGCTGTTTCCTCATTTGGAATCTTGGGTTTCCTTTAGTGCCACCTCTAGCTCCGTGTGCTGTGTTGGACTTGTGTCTTTATCCCAGGATCAGGCTGAAGAGCTCTCAGTGTGTGAATAATGAGCTTTCTTTTTCTGCCACTGAGAGTGGGCAGAAGGGCTTGTGGCCTCGATGGCCCAAACTGTCCCTGAGAAATCCGAGTTTACATTTGTGCCACAGCCACACCTTTGTGTGCCCTGAGATCAGTCCTGGGAGGATGCTGGCAGCTGGCTGAGCAGCGAGCTCCAGCTGCCTGCCAGCACACATCTGCCCAGCCTCATTCCATGTGTGCCAGCTTTGCGTCCAGGAGAGTCTGTCAGCCCTCAAAATATTTGCTCTCTTTTCCCATACTGCCTGCATTTTAAGAAATTCATACTGATACAGATTCCTCAGGGCCAAGTTTCTGTCACCCAGTTTCCAAGTTCTGTATAGGTGCAGTTGGCTGCAGACAACCAGGTATGAGTGCCAAAAAAAAAAATCACCTTTTAGTCATAGAAATGTATTTTATCCATACTTCAGTTATTYCTGAATTTCTGTGCACCCCATCTCTTTGAGCCACAAAAATGTCCACTATAGCCAGGCACAGGGAGTTGTGAAGCAGCAAAATTCACAGTGTCCTCTTCCTTTTCCTGGTTTTCCATCCTGAAATTTGCTTCTCACCCTACCATCCCTGACCCATGCAAGGCAGAAAGGGGCTGGCCATAAATTTTGCTTCACTCTCTTGCAAGGGACAGTGTGGCATGCACGTGTTTTGATCTGAGATTCCTGCCACTGAGACAGAGAAATGAGAAGTGGAACATCTGATGAACTTGTTTTCCTTGCCTCTAGTGAACAATATATGGCAGCTTTGAGAAATCGTGTTCAAAAGAGTCGTTATTGTGCCATTTGAATTAGTGAAATAAAAGTAAAGACTTCTTATTTTCTAACAGCTTATTTTCACAGTGGTTGTCCGATAATAACCACCACTTCAGTCACAGGGTCAGGGAGTTCACGTGTCATTAGTACACTCTGAAAGCCTGTAATGCCTTTTTCATTTATTTATTTTTTGATTTAATCATTTTCTTGCTGTACAGTTTTGGGTGGAACCCTTGCAGTCTTGAAGCAGGGAATGCCGGAGTTCTTTGCTGTCTTTGACAGTCCAATTGTGCATCCAGCAAGGAGAATTCTTTGAGGAATGGCACAGAGGATGTTGTTGCTATTGTGACTATTGAAATTATCTCACGAGTTTTGTGCTTTTTTATGGGTACAAATAGTCTTGTGATGGGTAAGCCTYGGAAATGGGTAATTCTGAGTTAGAGAAAAATTTTTGAGTTTTTTCTTACCAAGATCTGCTGTTGCTTTGTGGTCACTTGTGCTCTGGGAGTCTTAAAGCATTGGAATGAGAATTCTGCTTACTAAACTGTAATAAAAAAATTTGTTCCACTTTGAGATTACTTTTTTTTTAATGAAAACCCAAATGAAAAGTGCTCAGAGTATTTACACTTCAAATGACCTCAGCACAATTCACAGTTGTTCAGCAGGGGAAAAAACCCATCCAAGTTCTGATGTTCTAATTTATCTTTAAAAGAATTCCACAAKACAAATAAAACCACTTATATTCATTTTTCTCCCCAGCCTGCTTCCATTACTCGGTAGTGAACAAGACATAAAGGTGATCTGAGCCTGAGAGTTTAACCAGAAATAAAATACAGGAATTCATCCTGGCCCTCACACTTAGGTTGTATTTTCCTTTAGAAAATTCTTTCGTGTGCTCGTGGGATATCGGAGATAATGATGTGTTGAGTAGGAGCATTGAAATAAGACTCTCAGTCAATAAATTTGCTCAAAATGCAAGCAAGTGAAATAATCTATTGTCTGGTACAGCCGTTCAGTTACAGGGACATAGTTCAAATTATTTCAAAGCTTAGGCTCTAACTGAAAGGGTTGGATTGGAGTATAGCACACCAGAAATTAAATGTCATTTATGTCTGTTTGCAGGAATTTAGGACAGGGAGAAGAATTGAATTGAATTTAAAATTTTATTCTGAATCTTATACTAAATTTACATAAATTTATCCTATTAATGCTCAATTCGTAACCATTATTGTAGAAGATTTCTATTTAAAACCAAAGGTAACCAAAAAACATTTTTATCAGCAGAATGAGCTTCCATGAGAATTTTTAAACCTGGTAATGCTTTTTTTTAATGGTTCCRAAGAGGAAATAATCTTTTTTTCATACTGAACTTCCCATTATATGTTGGACTGTCTGCTGTAATATCCCATGTTGATGTAGTCAGCGTAGCCCAATAGGTCCTGGATAGTTCAGCTAAAAACTCATGGTAGGTATTGACTCTTGAGAAGGATGTCTTTCCCAAAGGAGACTTAAATGACACAGACTTATTTTTTTAAATTTTAATTTCTTGCCTCATTTATGATATTGGGAGTAGCAAGAACTGTCTCCCTTAATAGTGGCATTTACATAAAATTTTTGTGTCAGAAGCAGAAACCTTTTGCTGCCTTAGTGGTTTATCCATTTTCTAGAATCTTTTCCTGCTGCTTTGCATGCAAACGCTGTGCTGTCTGCAAGCTGGGCCATGGATGGGTTTTATACACAGGTCATTAAAGAACTTGCCTGTGCATCTCCAGATTTATTAAGTGACTTGGAGTGCCACTCTATCAAGCCTTTGTATCCAATTAGTATTTCTCTCCCTTACAGAATAATTTCTTGAAAAACATTTGCAGTTTATGAAATTATATATGCAATTATATAGGCTTTTGGGTAATTACAAGTATATTTTAGTTTTTCAGTACATTTTATTATGCTTTGTTATGAACTGTTTACAGCAGTTCTCGCTGGCAGGGGAGAGGAGAGAGGGAGGGCAAACGGAGCTGGATGTGGAGTAAAACCAAGGGAAATCTCGTATTAAAGATTCACCAATGAATCTTTGCGGAGTTTATGCAAATCCAGTGGGTATTTTGTGAAAGTGTTAATGTGTGTCACATCCTGATTACTGCAGATTTCCCCTTGCATTTCCAACCGTACCAAATCCAATTGAAACTGCTAAAATTAACACCACGAGTCCACAACATTTTGTCCGAAAAATGTGTGAAATTTGTTTTTAAAATATTGTGCGCTCATCATTCTTGGAAACACCTTATGTAGATGTTGGTATAAAATATCCTGTCTGCATTCCTTGATGGATGACAAACTTAGCATTGGTCTCCCTAAATCCTTCCAAAGGACCGTCTATTTCTGAACCGTGTTTTGCATCTCACTGTAAGGCAAACCCTRTAATTAACTGCCCTGGCACTGAGGATCCTATTAGGAATGTTCGTGTTTACCAACAGCTACCAGGAGCAGCCCTTTTTGTCCCAGCACAGGAATCCCAGAATGGTTTGGGTTCGAAGGGACTTTCAAGCCCACTCAGTTCCACCCCTGCCATGGGCAGGGACACCTTCCACTATCCCAGGTTGTTCCCAGCCCTGTCCAACCTGGCCTTGGACACTTCCAGGGATCCAGGGGCAGCCACAGCTTCTCTGGGCACCCTGTGCCAGGGCCTCCCCACCCTCACAGTAAAGGATTTCCTCCTGAAGGACATGCTGGTCCTTTTGTTGTGTGTGAAGCAGGGCCTGTGATGTGTGAGGTGACTCCGGACTCACTGATTTAGTTAATCTTAAAAATTGAAAGGTAAAAAATTAAATTAAATTTTAAAAAAAGGAAAATCAATCATTATGTTCCCCTTTACTTAACAGTTATTTTCAGGGTTTTGAACACTTCAGCTAGCTCACTTCCCTGTCTCCCCCTTCCCTTTGCGTTTTGTTGTGTGGGCCATCTCTCCTCTGAACCTCTCTCTCAGATTTCGCTGGGTTTGAAGTTTTCAGACAATTTCATGTCCCTTTTTCTCTCTTTTGACTCAGTTTGGCAAACATGTCTGTCTTTATACCGAGGCCAAAAAAGCCCTTGCAACTCATGAAGACAACTTAAATCCAGAAACATTTGGGGGGAAGGATGTTTTCCTAACACCACTCCAGGATGCCAGTGGTGGGATTGATCAGGATGTGGCACCAGGCAGTTGGGCATGGATCTTTTATTTCTCTGCCAGCCGACTGTGTGCTGTTAATATAACCCTGAATGCYTGTGTTTGTGACAAGCCACCATCATAATGAGCCTGTTTATTTCCAGATACGTAGTGGCATCGTTCATTTGCACATTAAAGGGAACTTCGCTGCGAGAAGACAAATTTGAGGCTACAAAAGCTTTGTGATTATTGTGATGCTAATCTGTATTCAATCCCATATATGTGTCACATCTTGAATACTTTAAAAAATTAATTAGTCAACTGTGTTGTGCCACAGATGAGCAGGAGCAAGTGGCTGCTTGCATCCACAAGCTGTGACATTCTCTGTGCCAACAAGACTTTAGAGGAGAGAAGGTCCCCAATAACTGAGCTGGAGGTGGTCCCAACCTCTGCCTTCTACCTGATAATGCAGAAGGTGGTGGCATTTGTGTGGTTGTGTTATATTAAGTGATGAAAATACATTTAAAGTCCCTCTCTTAACAATCTCTACAGTGCTTTATATCCTGTATTGATAAAGATATTTAAATCTTTGCATTCGTTTTAGTAGGAAGTAAACATCATGCCTCTAAAGCTAGTGACAAAAGTCTCATCGGTGTGTTCTGCAATCTGGAGAGCAACTGCAAATGAAAATAGGTTGAGTAAAAATAAATACAGCTGCAAAATAAAGATTTGTCATTAACTAAGAATAAAAAATAGGCAGTTACCCATTTTCTCAACAGAATTCTACCTCCATCCATCTCACAGAGTTGCACAGGGGTACTTCTTTGCCTACTTTCTGGGCCAAAAATCTTCTAGAAGTCTCTAAACTCAGTCATTCTATTTTCTTTGCTCAGCTCTCTGCCTGTAGGTGCAGGCACGTGTCAGACTCACACCTGTCTCACGGGGGGCTGTGCTCACTCTGCTTTACTTAGGGGGCAAAGGCAGAGTGAAAAGTCTAAATTCGGACTCCTCTGGGGGTGTGTGCCTCTAAGGATGGCTGGGGGAGGCCTCGGTGCTCCCTCAGTGCCCTCCAGCTGCGATCCTGGGACTGGGAAATGTTTTGTGTTGATTTTATTTGACGCTCTGAGCAGCATTCAGGGCCCTGTCCCGTGGCGTGGGCCACGTTATCATTTGAAGGTATTACCTTGCACAATTTGATCTCCAAGGGGAAGCAACTGCACTTCCAGGTTTTTTAGGTATTTTCCGTTGTGTTTTGACATTTCCTCACGCTGGTGTGGTGAGCACTGTCACATCTGTGTTTTCCTGGTCATCGGGCTCTGTAGACAAATTAACCTTTTGCAGTTTTATTGAGGAAACGTTTTGCGTTAATAGCGGGGGAAGGAAAAAAAAGATTGCGGAATTGGAAGACATTTTGAACTCACAACACAGTAAAAAGTTGTGTTTTCTAATTGCTAAACAAAAAATTGTAATTTGTTTGGGAAAAACATCTGAAAGCAGATCCAGATTACCTCTGAAGGAAATATATAGGGAACTGTTAAAGTCCATGTTGCGGCCTTAGCTAGTAATCCTTGTTCCTGTGGAAATGCTGTCTGCCTCAGGAATGCAAATTCCTGTGACTACTTTAGCATTTCAACAGGGCTGTGAATATGTATAAGCACAGAAGGAATTATTTTGCTTCGAGACTTTTCAGAGACCTGTTTCTTCTTCATGTTGGTAGATGTGCTGTTACCTTATGTTTCACATTAAACTTTGCAAAAAGCTCAAAAAAAAGAGTCAACAGTCTTTAAAGTGAATGCTGTTGGTAAATGGTGCCTGCTGCTTTCCTTACACTTGACAAAAATGAGATACAGAATTTTTTCCTTGATTTGGTGCATCTTCAGAAACTTTGCTTTATTTTAGGGCTTTGGATAAGTAATTCTTTTTTGAACATGACCTCCTAAGCAACAGTGGCTGTGCAAAAAATCACTATCCTGTGGAATATGCATTTTTGCTCTTTAGAGGGGGGTGAGTACAGGCATGACTGGTTATTTTTATGGCAGTTTTCATGGCACTTATGCAAGAAACCTTTTTTGTAACATCATTTGAAGTAACATTTATTAGATCAGTACTAGTTTAGTTGCATCAAAATTATGTTCCTCTACTATTTTGTCAATGGTGTTTGATTTCTTGTTTCTGAATKMAATTAGACAGGACTTTTTTGACAAAATATAGCAAATAAAATTTTCAGTTAATATGCTGCAAACTTTTGCATTTAGCATTGCAGTAAGAGTGTGAAAGTAGCTTTGCACACTTGCAGTGGTTAAGTTACCTCATTTGTGAGGTACCCTAATTGTATGAACAGCAGAAACAGAACTAGAACCTTCAAGAGAGATTGGTGACATCAGTAGCAAATACACCTCCTTGGGAAAAGGCAACACCAGCTCACAATGCAAAATGAAGCAATTCAGATCAGTATAAACCCATTTATAAATTCTTTATGGTGGCTACTTGTGAGCAATTGGCTAAAGAAAAGAACGGACATTTTCAATATACAGAAAAAATGATTTCTGAAAGCACCTAGTGTTTTGTATCACTGCTTTTTTGGAACATCTCTTATGCAGGTCTAATGCTAAACGCAGTTATTTTTGTGTACTTTTGTAATCACTTTCGTTGTGTGCTTAGCAACATTGTGGATGCTTGCAGGATCCAGCCCCTGGAGAACATTTTAAAATCTGCTTGGTAGAGGAAAAACTTCTGTTTTCTGATTCTATTTCTTTTGACAGCTCAGGTTAAAAATCCTTATCCTTTAGGTTCTCTCCAAAAGATGCTATTTAGCATCAGTTAACATTGTGCATTCTCAGATGTAGATTTCCTTGAGCTTTGATTGCTTTGTTGGGTTTGTGACATCTGATGGATGTTGGATTTTTTAACACGTTGGTTGTCTGTCTCAAACTTGCATGTGGAAACCCCGAACCATTTTGAACTAAGACTGCAGCATGTTTGTGATAAATCACATGATACTTTTTCATCTGAATATGCTTCATTAGGCTTCCCTTGTGTGGTGCTGCTCCTTAGATGGCACGGAGGCAGAAACCATTCCAGCAGGAATCCATCAGGCACGGAGAGCCCCCGTGTGTTGGCCATGGACGTGCTCTAAAGATTAAACCACATTTCACTGCCCTGTAGTAAMAGCACTTTACGAACTGGACAGGTGCAGAATAACCTTCTGCTGGAGATGCTACTCGTGGATTTTACCAGTGTTCACTTTCCTTCAGTGGTTATGTTGGTTTTTAATAGTTCCCACAGCACAGAAACTTAGTTCAGGAARTTATGACTAAATCAGTGACCCACTGAAGGCTTTGAGCTGGAAGCTTTCTAGTATGACACGTGCACCTTTGGATCAGTTTAAAAAAAACTTCAGCTGCACCCTTCACTAAAAGGCACATATTTTACAGTTAGTTGCTTTGGTCTGCTTCTCTGTGATTTTCCTTGTCAATTGGGTAATCCAGAAGAAAAACACTCCCTTTTTTAAGGAGAAAAAGATATAAGGGATGATAAAGAACTAAATTCACGTCGAACTTTTGATGTGCCATGAGACATAATGTGATGGCACTCATCTGTACTGTCCAATAAGTACATTGAAAATACTTATTTGAAGATCTCCAGTAAAAAAGATAGGAATCTGGAATTACTGAAACCTCAACAGCCGCTGCCATCACAGTAATATTTCAGTTGTTTAAGGTTTGTCCCTGCAAGTGTAATGGGAAGGACAAAGGTTCAGGAGGTCCCTTGCCCGTGGTAGGAGATGTGTGTGTGGGAAGGCCACAGTGAGGATCCCCAGGAGCTGAACCCACAGCAAGACCCCGCTCTGCCCTGCTCTGGGTCACCACTCAAGCTTTTGCTCCTCCCACAGGTCACTTCACAGGGCATTTAGCTCTGGGTCTTGGTGTGGCTCCAGTGGGTCTGGTTGCACTCACAGCTGCTGGAGTATCCCTGCTGTCAAACAAGGGCATCCCAGCTGAGGTTCTGCAGCCTCCCCTGCAGCGACTCAAGGACCACCCCGGCATCATTTGACCATCAGAGCGTTTCAGACATTTCATCTCTTGTTCAACTGTGAGGTGGAAGAACCACGGTTGTCCACCCCTGAGAGAGACTGGTGAAGAGGAATGTGTGATGTGCACAGATTTTTATTCAAGGTTGCTATTTCCGTAGACCGAAACATGAATTTACAATTCTCTTTTTTAGGTTGGGCATAGGAATTCGGACCATTGTTTTGATTTTGATCGTTGTCACAACGTTGTGAGTGATGCAGCTCTTCCTGCAGCAGTGTGTGCTTTGCCAGTGATTCCCCCTGCCCCCCTTATTTTTTGCTAATGAGATAATTAGTTGGTTCAAACTCTTTTTCGTTACTTGAATAAAGCATGGGGATCTCTGAAGAACAGCACTGAGGACCACATGTAGCATGTGCCAGAATTGCRGGTCCTCTGACTGGAGGCCCATATGTGCTGCGAAGGCTCAGAACGACAGGCCAGAGGTAATGGTGATGTTTTCTGACTGCTTTGACTCTAAATGGCCTTGCCCTGGACAGCCTGGTTTTGCAAACGAGCAGTGGGAATTGCTGCTGGTGCCATTTTTAATGGAACTGAGATTAACACTGGGAATAAAGGGTAAAAATCAGATTTAAAGAACAGAACTAATAAGATAAGCCATAGTATTTTGTTGATTGTGAGTGCTAGAAGATGGTATTTTAGTAATCCCTGCATTTTACTTCACCTATGTTTAGACACACGAGGTGGTTTGATTGGAATTTTTAGAATTTCAGTGCTTTAATGCTCCGAAACATATTAGCTCTGCCTTAGCAGTTAGTGTTTATTCATTCTCAGAGCATTGTAGGGTCATTAATCCTTCGAGCCCTCCTGAGAAGTCAGAGATGAGAGACACTGGAAGTCACATTATTCTAATTTTACGAGTGGGGAAACTGAAGTGATGAATAATGTGGTCAAGGCCACACAGTGAGGCAGTGTGAGCTCTGACATGTTCTGGCTATTAGGCCCAGTGGTCAGGCCAACCCTTGCAACATGCTCTTTTTAAATTATACACTTCTCTTTATTATGATTAAGATGCCTTGATGGTGCCATAGTCTGTCTAGGTAGAAAGTTTTCTTTTCCCTTTGGGTAATAAGGTGAGCATGGCTATGACAAAAACTTCCAAACAAGGAAAACCTTCTGAAATTACAGTCTGAATCTAATACTATTTTCTATATGTTAAGTTTTCACAGAACATAATTAAACCTTGTCTCTCCTCTTCTGCCAAAAAGGGGTGCAAATTCTTTGATTTGTGTTTACAAAAAGGAAGTGATTGATATAAGTTATTTTCCAAGAGATCAGACTGTTAGTCTCATTTTTGATTGCAGAATAGTGATAAATATTGAAAGATGTTTGAATAGACTTTTGGGTTTTCTTTTTTTTGAGAAATAGTGTATGTGTGGTATGAAAATTCATTTTACAGAATTAGAGAAGTCTTGTGAGCAGCATCTGTAGAATTTTTCAATAGAGTACAAGTGGTTGTTTACAGATTGAAACTTCAGTTGCATAAATAGATGTACTTTGAAATAGCAGCTTATTTGGTAGGGCATAAGCAATGCTTTTGTGTAGTGAAAGGCATCAGTTTTTAATGTTTATCTGAAACTTTTTTTTTCTTCTCCACAAATGGGTTAGTTGCTGCCATCTCTTGTGCAAGATTTTCAGGTTTTGTTTCAGTTCCAGCCAGTCTGTCGTAAAAATGACTTAGTCTGCAATATTATTCTAAAAGAAATTCAGAATTTCACAAGGGATTAATCATCATTTAATCCAAACGTTAACCATTTTGTACAGATAAGATCGATCCCAACAGCGAACCCCCACAAACTTTAGCACCACGTCTAATATTTTAATAAGCACCTAATATTTAGCCCATCCATTAAGCCACTCCATAAATGAATTATTGAGTGTAATCTGCTCTCCCGTGCCCACCTTCCTTTCCCACAAGGCTGTGGTTTTTAGCTAAGCCGGCGTGGAGCTGCTCTTATCTCCAAATAAAACCAAACGGCTTCGCCGAGCGCCGGCACTGCCGAGCCCGTCCGCCGGCAGAGGAAGGCAGGGACAGCCCCGGGCTCTCGCCTCTCGCGGCAGCATCTGGAGCGCAGCAGATTGAAAGTCATAAATACTGTCCCACCGACACCGTGAATGATGCAGGTGTAGCGGGAGCCACCGGCAGCGCTGCCATTCCGCGCCTGGACCTCCCTCCGCCCGGAGTTCCGCGGGTGCGGAGCGTGCCCGGCGCTGCCAGCGCTCCCCGCTCGGCGCCTGCGGGAGACGGGCRGGGACAGGGACACGGCAGCCGGGGCTGGCCGTGCCCCGGGCGGGGTGCGGGGGGCTGTGGATGGTGCCGGGGGTCCGGGGGCTGCAGGGCCGGCCGGGGCCGCCCGGCTCCCCCCGGCTCCTCCCGGCGCCGCACCGGCATCGCCGCCGACCATGAAACCTTGGCAGCTGATTGCAGGCGTGGGAGATGCCCTTCAGGTAAGGCAGCGGCAGCTTCGGGGAGATCTGGGGCCGGGGGAGGGCGGCATCCATCCTGTGCCTGCGCCGGAGAGCGGCCGGAGGGGCCGGGGCAAGTTGGCATGTGGGGCTGCTGGGGCCGGGCAGCCGCCGGCGGGGACTCCCCCACGTGAAGGCGGTGGCGAGAGGGGGCGGCCGGCCAGGTGAGGGGGCTGCTGGCCAGGTGAGGGGTGCGGGGATGCCGGCCAGGTGAGGGGGATGCCGGCCAGCTGAGAGGGCTGCTGGCCAGCTGAAGGGATTTGGGGATGCCGGCCAGGTGAGGGATGCCGGGGTGCTGGCCAGGTGAGAGAGCTGCCGGCCAGGTGAAGGGATTTGGGGATGCCGACCAGGGGAGGGGATGCGGGGATGCCGGCCAGGTGAGAGAGCTGCCGGCCAGGTGAAGGGGATGCCGGCCAGGTGAGGGGGCTGCCGGCCAGGTGAAGGAATTTGGGGATGCGGGGGCTGCCGGGCGGACGCGGAGCGGGCTCCATCCGCGTCTGGGCAGGATGCCCGGCCCGGTGGCAGAGGGATGCTCCGGGRGCTGATCCAAGGTGCGCGGTGTACAAACTTAGCGGTGCTGCCGCTGTGTGCCCTGCGTGCGTCCCGGCAGTGTGAGCGTGTTTTCTCTGGGTGTGAGCGCTCCTCGGCGAGATGCCGGCAGAAAACAAGGTGCGGGGAGGGGGATTATACATCCTCCTTCCGTGTTTGGCTGAAGTTTATCTGAACTTCATCTTCAGAAAGATGCTTGGCTTTCTGTGGATGGAGTATGTATTAGCATTTATATGAAATAGAGCAGGAGTCTCGTTAGAAGGGGTTTTGTCAGGTGGATTATTGCCTTTCAGCAGGCAGGTTACAGGATGCCTGACCAGCCTGGTCACCTGTTTAACTTTGGGGTCCCTGTCTGTCACCAGCATAATATACTGATCTTAGAAAACACAATTTATTTGAAGGTGTTATTACTGTACTTGTTAAAATGCATGGGATATACCAGCAGCAGTGTTTTGTTAATAAATACAATTTAAACACAATTTAAAGGTAATTTTGGCTAACAATCCATTTATATGTATTCRTATTGAAAAAAGCAGGAACTGTGTATAAAAGACTGGGATTTCAAAATGCCTATCAGTTTCCAGCTGGATATAATTGCAAAGTAATTTAAATACTTTGAATGACTTTAGCAATTTTCTTCCTCTAAAAAACCCACACACTTCAAAGTGTGCAAAAATGTTGAGGGGAGTGGGGAAGGTGGATTTCTCTAGCTTTTTAAAAAAAGAATCTCTTCCAGGCTCTTAATAGGGGTATAATATTATTGAGAGACTTGCTGTCACATGGAGGAGACTCTGGCACAGCCCAGTAGTGGAAAACTGGGCTCTGCAGTTCAGACACCATAAAATCACATTGCTTCCAGGACTGTGCATTAAATTCCACCTCAGGTATTTTATTTTGATGGATAATGAGGAATTTAGTAAGATCCAAAASAGTCTTTGTATTTGTCCCTTCTGTAGTGATAAGGAATTTGGTCTTAATACAGCAGTAATTAAGATTTATATAAGTGTTACATAGAAAGTTTGCAATTTTGTTTTTGCTTACAAAGTATTTAGAAAAATCAGTTTACATGCAGTACATTGGTTCCATATGTATTTCTAAAATAAAGCAACAGATATATATAAAGTTTGAATGTCTTGATATTCTGATTTGTAGCTTTTTTCTTAGATATTTAATGTTCCTGTTGTTGATCCGGTTTTTGAACATGCAAATAAGGTTGAACAGCAAGCAAAACTGCCACTCGATGAACAGTGTTCCCTTGCCTACAGCAAGAGCAGTAGTGCTGTGTAGAATTATTAGTTTTTCAGATTTGAATCATTTAATGAAAAAAAAAAAGTGGACTTTGGGGTTTTATCCTTTACAGGGGCTTCTCTGTGAGCGCCTGAGCAGTGTCTGTCAATCTTCAGCTTTAYTTCCATTAAACCTATGGATCCAGGAGGGATTTGATGATCCCTTTTGGAGTTCTTCTTCCCAAAGCAGTGAATTTCTTGGCCTTTGAGATGCTGTGAGCACACGATAGCTCCCATTCCCATTGGCTGCTCTGGAAGTTCMATTTAATCAGAGTCCCCCAACATCCAACGCCCTGATACCTCGGGGAGTGTCAGCACAGTYCATCAGACCCCTTTCCAGGCACAGKTTTGGAAAGTTTKAKCTTTATATTCTTACCTACTCCTACATGAGTAAATATTGGAGATCGGAATAACTTAACAATAGGTGGATGAAGCAACTTCAAAGTGTTACATTCAGTCTTTCCAACTTCAAACCACTTAGTTCAGTACCATCATTATCATGGAGTTGTTCAGATTTATTCTGTTTTTAATAGAAGTTTCACGTAGGATCTCAGTTTTGCTCATAAACCAGAAAACTTTTCCAGGAACGAGTAGTAAATTGATTTTTCAAGTGATCAACTTTGTGGTATTTGAAATGCTAGAAAAGGTCTAGAAAAATGTTTTCAAGAATGATATTGGAAGTTTGGGTTTTTCCTTTTGTAAGGGAAAATACTGCTATTAAATTTTTAGTTAATTTTATGAAGATAAATACGTTAGAAATGGTAATTGAAGCAACAAATTAAAGAGGAGAAGGGAGAGWAATGTGGTTAACTCATGCTTTTAAGTTAYTGTGGCAGTAATTGTGGAAAAGTAAACTGGGGAAAAATGCATAGGGAATTTTAACTATAGAAAATATCTTGTCTGAAGTTTACTTCATATTTTWGTTTAAGCAAGCTAAGAAAGAGTTATTTTTAACTCCCTAGCAAAAAATCAAGCTGCTAAAGTCAAGGTTTCAGTCAGCTTCAGTGATAGGGATTTTGGAGTTTTTGTTAGAATGATTGTGTCAAAGGATAGTGCCTTTCTAGGGTGTAGAGATGGGARCAAAGACTTCAGAGGGCCTCGATTATATCAGAGAGTTTTTCAGTGTTTAGGGGGTTTTATATTTCAAGACTGGGTAATTTACAGCATCTCCTAGGAACCAAGCATAACTTTTGAAATGTATTAACTTTATGTGAGGGTAAAGTTTCAAACCTCTTATTGCACCATAAATAGGTGTATTTTCAATCGAGGTGAAAATAATCTTAGAAGAGTTATCTKCCTTTAACGTTGTCTTGGAATGGGTTACAAAGGAATAGTTCTCCTAAACTGAGCTGTGAGGAGATCAGGAATTCAGGGAATACAGGGATGCCTTCATGGGCTCAAGAAGTGCCATAAGTACACAGTCACCAGATGGAAGAGAAACCCAGGCTTGTCCTTTAACAGGGTKCATCACAAATGCGTTTTATTTAAAATTCAAATGCTGTGGGATTGCATTTGGGTGAGATACCAGACAGTGAAAGGAAATAAATGTGTCACTGCCAAAACTCTCTTCTGGTGGCATTTCCTTCTAAATTTATCGTGTCAGCCGTGAGGTTCTGTCTGTAGGAATAAGTCTTTTCCTTTTTATTTTATTTTTGTTTTCTTTTTAAGGTATCCRGTGGAGATGTTAAGGAACGTGGCAAAGTTGCTGTCTTTGGTGACTTTGTGCACTCACTGCTCTTACCTTAGCTGAACTCGAGTTTGGACAGTGTGGGAGCGTGTTTACTTTGGGGGATTGGAATTGAGCGCAGGCATTTCYGCTTTCTGTTTGTCCTCATCGTGCCTGTTGTGCTTTTCATTTCACTTACCTGTGCTAAATTGCAGAGGCTGTGATTTCCATTCATTGTCTTTGAAAATGAAGCACAGTGTGGCTTCCCTCACCAGGTTGCTATCAGAGACTATTTTTTTTTTTTTTTTGTTCTGTAGTTAATTACAGATTTCATGCACAGCAAAGAGGTTTCTGCAGAGAGAAAATTCACTGATGGTCAGGAATATTTCAAAAAACACTTTCGTCTCGCAGGCGTGGAGACAAAATGCAAACTTTGTCTAAAGTATTAAAATGGAGAAGCTGCTTGAGTCAGCAGTAACATCCAGGTTCAGCAAAACTAGGTTATGAATCCAAGCAATTAAACATGACAAAGAGCCCAGTTTTACTGCCTGGACTTAATATCCTTCCAGTATTTTTATTTGAGACATAAAAACTTCAAAATGTTCTTTTGTGTCAGGTGTTCACAAAAACAAGGTATACCTCCATACCCCAGAAACTCTACAAAATCCTCTTGCTTTACTTTTGCACCTACAGTTTTTATTTAAGTATTTTTATTCTCAGGAGGAGGAAACACTATTATTTTCCTCTGTTTCGGATACCCGGAGTTCGGCAGCTACTCGTTAATTATCTGCATTTTGGTAGAGATAATTAAAAACAAACTGGTTAAACGTTTAGAAATTAATAAAARAATCTTTTTAAATCAGTATTTATTATGTATTAAATTTAAAGTTTTGCTAATGATGATTAGAAATCCAATCAAAATTTTCATGTGGAAGACCAGAGGATCCATTTTGGTTTTGTTATTTGCTTTTTTTTTTTTTTTAATCTTCTGTTTTTATGTATTTGATGTTCAGAAACTTTAGGAAGGTTTCTTCTCTGGTAATTACTGCAAATTCAGCTGGGAAGAGAAGGGGAGGGATGTAACCAGATGTAAATGCTGGCACTAGGATGCCAATGGACCAAAATGAACCAACCTGAACTTGGTCAGAACTTTAACACAGACTATCTGTTCGCTGCTCTGTGGTGGAGTGTGATGTAAAATGCTGACAACAACCTCCCACACTTTGCATATGTGAGTTATTCTGCTTGTGCTGGGCTGCTCTCTGGACAGGCATTTATGTCTTTGTTAACTTAAATGTTGTCCTTGTTAAAGTTGACCTTTCTGATTCCATGACTAATAGTAATCCAGGAATGATGTTTGATCGTTTTTCCAGATAAATGAGCTGTAGCTTACATCAGGACTTGTTTCTGACTGCTAATTAACCTGGCTCTAATGGCTTCTTTGACTGTAAAAACCTCTTACAGCCAGGTGAGGTCTGAGGCACACGTGGCACTGAGAGCTTGCACTATTACCTGATGCCCTTAACAAAACCAACGTTATTTTGTGAATTTAAGATGAGCCTCACTATCTTTGAAGAACTGCAGCTACAGTGAAGCAAATCTTCTAAGAACATGACATTTAGATCAGGCCCTATTGGAGCATCCTGGCTCCCTCCTGTACTGTTTCATGTGAATTTTATGTTTCCATGTCAGCATCGAGTGTTCACCTTTTTCCAGTTGCTCTGCCTTTCTGACAGGACACGTCCTTGGGGCTGGAATCCTGGGGACAGCAGGTCACCTCTGGCCTCTGGCTTTTCGTGGCCCAGCTTTTCAATGCAGGATAGCAGCAAGTGCTGTGTGTAAGAGCAAGAGATGCATTTTATAGAAGGATATATCTGCTGTCACGTGTGCTTGCAGGGAAAGTTTGATATTTGGCTGTGACACAGAGTAATCTCAAACCATTAGTTTGTATTTTTCTTGGAATATTTTGCAAGGCTAATGAAAATGAATATAATCTCATGTTTTCATTTGAATACTTTTGTCATTTTCAAAACAAGTATTGGTTGGAGAGGTCTGTTTGATGAACAGTGGTGGGGTGTCCTGGTTTTCCACCTTGCCAGTTAAGCCAGAACCTCTTGAGGCTGTAATCCTGCACTAATCTTCACAGTTACCAGGAAAAGCAGGGTACCACTGCTGTGCCAGGGAGCAAAATCATCTCAGAACCAGATCTCATTTCAAATGGCATTTCATTCCAGTCGTGAGGCTTTCCCAGTGCCAGCAGAATCAAAAATCCAATCGTGGCAGACTGAACTTTGTACCAACAGAGAGGCTGTGGGAAGCAACTTAATTTCATTTTGACTTTCATATGTGAAAGCTTGAGCCTTTTTCTTATCCTTGCTCATTCTTTGAGCCACAACAGGAAGCAGAATTTACTAAAGGGAGATATTAAGAATGGCATTGGGTATTTTAATACATTTTCTTTACTTCCAATTATATTTTCAAGATGTCGCGGTCTCTTAAACAAGTTTCTATGATTTTATGAGAACTGGTAAATCAAACTGAGCACAGCCRTGTAACAGCTTAGCACAAGTTCTGTTTGCCCAATTTTAATCTCAAGAACAGAATGTTTTAGCAGCTCCCTGTAGTAGCTGTGGTTCACTGATAGCACCCCTTCTGAACACAGTGACTGCAGGCTGGTCTTTAGAACTGGAACCTGGGGGTCAGAGGAGAGCTCAGCTGTGAAAAGTGTTACAGCCTGTGAGTTATCAGTGAAATGAGGCTTTACAGAGAGGGTCCAGGGGGATACTGACATCTTTGGGATAGGCAGTAGCTACAGGGCCTGAGCTCCTGTGCAATCCTTGCATGCCCTGTAGGGGAAATTGCACCGGTCAGGCCTTGCTCTGAGTAAAAGAAGCAAACTTTTAAAAAGAAGAAGTGCAAAGAGCAAATATCGGCGATGCTGTATGAGCTTTTATGAGCTCTTCCTGCAGCAGCCACGAGCTCCTGAGCAATGAAAAATAAAGCTAAAGCCTGTCTGTTTGTATGTTGGTATTTCTTCTAATTAATAGAAGCATCATGTCTGGATGTGAGTGTTTCTTTTAATTGATTATCACATTTCAGCCCTGGGCAGGGCACTCTGTAGAGGGGGGGCAGCGTGGCAGTTCTGCTTTCATTCATTTCTGCCCACACAGAACTGAGCAAGCACGGAACAAAACTCCATCCTGGTGTTACAGTGAGGCATTTCTGTGAAAGAATCCCTTTATACCAGCTTGCAAGAAAATTATAAAAACCTCTGATTTTTTTTTTCCACGTACAATTTTTTTTTTTGGCAATTTAAAGGCTTCATTCTAAATATTGGTGTGGATTTTCAAAAGCAGTGATGCAGAGGACCCTCTCCCATGCCATGGAGTCCAGCCCTGCTCCCTGCAAGGAACACCTTGACAAGTGTCACTGACGATTGACACCCTGTTCGTCTTTATGAGCTGTCAGGAAAGGAAGGTCCCTTTCCTCCTTAGACCACCTGTTCCAGTGCTTAGCAGTCTTTACCGTCCTGATAAATATTTTTTTGCTAGACAAATGAAAATCTCCCATGCTGCAGATGACCTCAGTGTTTCACGTTCTCAGGGGACCCGAAGACAAAAAGATTTCCCCACTCCCTGTTTGAGTCTTTTATGACAGRGATTCTGGTTCAGACCTCAGGTTTCTGTCCCAAGCGTTTTAATTTCTGTATTTTGCTTCAACCTTTTCTAGTTATCATTTAGATTGGAAATCTTTATTTTGCATCTGAGACATTCTCTTTGAACATTTTGCATYTAAATAAAAACATTGCATTCAAACAGTTTAACTCGTGATCAGAAGACAAATATTGGCTATGATTTGTAATAATATCAGGATTATAAAGTGATTATTGTAAGATGTTAGACATTTGAGGCTGTGGATCTCACAGCTGACTTGAGATCTCTAAGCTGCCTGTTGGGCTTCTTTGCAACAGAGGTTATAAGGTTTTTTATTTTGCCAAAGTCTGCTAGAAAGTTTTATGACTATCTCAAATTTATAGAAGCGTGGATATGTGTGTGTGATCATCTGTCTCATAAAAAGATAAAAGTTATAAACTTCTGCTGATACATTCAAGACTTGATTAGCTCTGCCTGCTCTTGGTTCACATCCCTTCTCTGAGTGAATTTCTCTGAATTATTGCTCTGTACATTTATCCTGTCAGTTTAACCTCCCAGGACAAGTGTGGGGAGAGAGGAAATGCGAGGCGAGGATTCAGAAGACGAACGTTGGATGAAGGGCTGTGAGGTGATGCATCCAACTCTGCCTGACCAGTTCAGCACCTCTGCACTCCAGGGAGGTGTATCCGAGAGGATCTGAGGGACTGTCCTTGGATAAGCTCCTGCCAGCCTGTGTTATCCCAGCATCCTGTGTTACCAGCTGGAGAAAAACGGGTTATTTCAGCCCCTCAGAGCTGAGGGTAAAGCACAGTTGGGATAAAATGGAAAATGCTTCTGCAGTTTTGAAATATATTTGCATCTATGGAAAATGATGCAAATCTATTCCATAAATTTGTAGTAAACCCTTTTATTTTTTTTTTGTAATTAGCAGCTAAATGACTAATATTATAAAATAATGGGCTGTGAGTCACTGGCTGGTGCACAGCTTGACTTTGGCTGTGGAGTAGAACAAGAGAAGTGGAGGTTACAAACTCCAGCTAATCACGCACTCGGGCGGATGACTCAGGTAGATTATCTTGTGCCTGCTCGGGAGGGAGGTGGATTGGGCTGTTCTTATTTCCTTCAGGTTTTAGCACCACTCGAGGAGCCAAGGGCATTGTGCCCATTAAGATAACAGAAGACAAAGATGGATGAGGGAGCTGAGATTCTTATGGGGGAATTATCTTTAAGAATGGCATGCAGGATGTGTACATTTATTCCCCCAAACCTTTGTGTCCGTGAAGCACAAAGACTGTAAAATTCTGACTGGATCCAAGCAGGTTTTTTTCAGGCAGTTATTTCAGTGGATGTAGGGAGGAGGGTTAGGTAACTACCAATCCTTTTTAGTTATTTTAAGAAATTTCCAAATTTTACCTATGCTT
The DNA here is from genome assembly GCA_003713295.1 of Parotia lawesii. Classification (NCBI taxonomy): domain Eukaryota; kingdom Metazoa; phylum Chordata; class Aves; order Passeriformes; family Paradisaeidae; genus Parotia; species Parotia lawesii. The sequence goes on along the minus strand of RAHM01000035.1, from coordinate 4,598,545 downwards.
TAAGAAAACTGGAAACATGGCAGAAAAGAGCCAGACAGCACTGCGACTTTGACGTGTTTCATTTTGGCACGGTGAAAGGAATTGTCCTTTTTTTCCCCTCTGAGAAACTTCCTTTTCATTTTCCTGCATKTTGAAGAAAGTGCCTGGGTCTAACTTGAGTTAGTAACAGATGTTTCATTTGATCTTTCMATCCTGCAGACACGAGACTGCATTTCTGCTTAAAGAAACAAATTCTGACACGTAATTGAATGCAACAGCATTGACATGTTCTTCTCCTCCATGGCTGCAGTGAGTAGGTTGGGAAGCTGTGGGCTTAAATTACACAAAGGAAGGTTTAGATTGAGCATTAGAAAGGCTTCCTGATAGTAAGAATACTTAATATTTAATTAGGTGAGTTAGGAAGATTATGGGATTTCTGTCACTGGAGGCTTTTAGGAAAGGTTTGGGAAGCAAATGCCAGAAAAATGCAGCTGGTTATGTAAACATGTTCTATAGAATTGATTTATAAGTGGCAGAACTTGTGCTCATTGCTGTGTTTTTCTAAAGTAGAAAATCTTTCTCCAATACCAAACTTACTTCCCATTCAGCAGGTGGATCTCATATTACCAAGAGAGTTTTTTAACCCAAATTCAGAATCTGACCTCCTGCTGCTGTTACACCTCTGTGGGGTGAGGCAGTGAATCAACATTGGAAGTGTTTCCTAGGAAGAGAGTTTGGAAAGTACTGGAGTTTTCAACATTTCTGATAAAATCTTGGATCTTTTTTGAGGGCAGTGAGGGGCGTGCACCTATTCCACCCCTGCTCCCAGCTCCCCTCTGGGGTGTCTCATCTCTCACACTGTGGTTGCTGGRGAAACTCGGGTGGAGATGGCCACTGAGTTCTGAGAACGCCCTTGGTCTGTATTTATGGGAGTTGGGAATAATCCTCTCAATAAGAGACAAGACAGGTATAATAGAATTGAGGCATTTGAAGAATTGGTTATCTATAACCTCTTACAACATCTGTGTTACATGCCACAGCTCCCCTTATTCCTGTAATATTGCCTTTAGAATTTAAAATACAGACATTTTGAATATATTTTTGCTTTATAGTTAGAAAGCAATTTTTTCGTGTGAGAACTGTGCAGATTTTCACGTCTTCTATTAATAACATAACATTAAGGTTTTTTAATAAAAAGCTGATTACACAGAACATATTAGAACACTTGAGACCTTTTTTTTAACTATTCGAGAAGTGTAAAGAGTGCCTTGGGGCCAGAGAGGCTCTGTTGTGCTATTTTCCATGTAGTATTCTACACATTCTATATAGCAACCGGCAACCTCATGTCAAAAAACCTCTAGCTGAGGAAATAATAGAAATTAAAAGGATGTGTTCTTAACCAGTGGTCCTTGTCTTGGGAATTTTAGTTTACCAGCTGAAACTTAAGTTGCTTGACTCAATGTGAGCATTGTGAGAAGGATAAGCACGCCGGACACTCTCTTTTCACCATGTTTTGGGTTTTTGTTTTTTTTTTTAATCTAGTTGCTAGAGCCAACAATTGGTTTGGCACAGGGTAGAATATTGTGTCAGAGAGAACTGGATTCAAATCTTGAAGACAGTGCTCTACCAGTTGCTGTGTTTGGACAGAGAAGGAACAGTCCCAGGGAAGGGAACCAAGTCCCAGTGTCCTCTCCACTCCTTTTGGTACAGCACAAGCCCCTATTGTGTATAACTGTAATTTTTTAAATTAATTTTCAACTTCTTCCAGATAAACAAATAGTAAAACTTAATATTGTGCTTAGAAATTACATTATTTTGAATGAAACAATGCTACTGTTAAGTTCAAAGAAAGCTGTAGTTTTAGAATGGACTGTAACAAATAGGAAACTGATACGGAGGCACTTAAGGGCTTTCTGTAATATCTGTATTAAAGAAATAGCTGCCAAGATGGTTATTACTTACAGGGATTTCAAACTTCAACAGGTTGATAAGGAATTTAATATTTTCATATGCTTCAGTGTAAAGCCATCTGTCACAGTGACAGAACAAAGTGTTGGGAACAAGAACAAACGTATGCTCATGGAAGTTCTCCATGAAATGTTAACAAGAAAGACACAAGATGCACAGCAGTATCTTGTAACAAGTGGGCAAGGGATTTGAAAAAAACATGGCCATCATCTTCAATATTTACAATTACCATTTCTTTCCTAATTTCTTTTTTGTGTAGAAGTGCTAAGAAAATAAAAGCCTATCAATACAGATGGTGAAGGAGACAGATATACTGAGGAAAATAGCGCTTGCATCCATCTTTTGTAGTTTTTTCATGTTTTTGCTCTTGTTTCCTACAGTTTCAAGCTTCTGTCTGGGTACATCAGTGTATACATTAGACCTCAGGCAGTGTTTCATACATCTGCTGGGCTTTTTAGTGCAAATTAAACAGCCTCAAACACGCACGGGAGCTGAACTTTGCTAGTACCTTCTCCCCATCCCCCATTTGGGAAGAATTTTCATTCRTGGCTGCACAGAAGAATGAATCACATTCCAGTGTTTGAAGTCAGAAGGTGACATAGTGTGACTTTTAACCTGTCATACCCCAAATGTGGGACACAGTGTGGGCTAGTAAGAGATACAAAGGGATTATAGGGGGAAAAATGGTACTGAGACATGAAAAAGGAAGCAAGTGTTCAAGAAAAGTTACTTTGAATCTTTTGTCAGTGGTATTGCAACAAGAAAGATCTGGTTCTAAAAAATCTATACAGTTGGATTTTTAGTTATAAGGTATAAAGGATGTATTTTACAGTGATCATGTTATTTTCAGGCCTCCATTCTCTCTCCAGGTTTGGGTGACTGAGAGCAAGGATTGAATTAGATTGTGCCTTAGCAGCACTGTGAATTTTCTAGGAAGCGTATTTTTATGTTTTAAAATGGTAGCTCCAAAAGAGATGTGTGCTGAAGGGTTAGGGAGCAGGTTATGGCACAGTTCCCTCCCCCGTTCAGGTATGAAATCCTCTTCTCTGACACAGCTTGATGGGCCAGTTACTCAGTTTGAACTGGCAGCATTCCCCAGTGCTGTGGGAACGGCAGCACTGACCACCTTTTGGGGAGAGTTTTAAGTTTTGCTCTCACAACCAGTTTTCTTCACCGGATTTACAAACATAAGATGGATTAATTTTCACCCTTCAGAAATTCGAGCCAATGAGATGCAGAGGTGGGGTTACACAATTGGAGTGGCAACATCCCCTCGAGATAACAAACAGCAGAAGGATTCTGGTGTTGGCACTTCTGTCATTCCGTGTTGGCTGGGAACGTGCACATCCTTTCACGTTAGACAGCCTGGAAGTTTGGAATGGATTGCACTGGGGCATCTTTCAGCTCTGTTAAGTTGTCCTGTGATAGCCTTAAAGGAGCAAAATGTCTGAACTTTTATTTGAGTCCCGATAAAGATGCAAATTTCCAATTTTTACTCGGCAACACTGACATCGTGTGGCAAAGAAGAAAACCCCAGCCCTGCTCCAGTACTGAGAAGGAAATAGTTTAAAAAACTCCTCAATTTTAACAAAACAGTCAAAAAGAAGTGTCTCCAAGACCTTCAGTGTTACCCTCTAAATGATGACAAAGAACCAGGTAGAGAGAAATGCAGTGCCTTGCTCAGACCTGAGCTTATTTCTTATCTGTTTTACTTTGGGCTGAGCAGGGCACTGGGAACAGCTTCACCTTGATTTTTAACGCTTCAGGGATGAGYCTGACCCTCAAGGCAACAGGTTTCGGTGATCAGGATATGAAGATGTAGTTTCCCTTTGAACAYTCCTTATATTTCCTTGGGTATTCAGGTTTGGCAACACATCTTTGACAATGAGTCTTGCAGTTATGTATATCTGCAGCGTTTAAAAAAGGTTCTGACAGGTAGAATTTGTGGAAGGAGAGATGTCCTTCTGCTTTTCTACTAATTTTCATTGCATAKTCCCGTGTCCTTTGTTTCTGAGAACTGAATTTTCTAGTTCTCTGTGCCAGCCATTGGTATTTATTTTGAGCCTGCTTTTTATTTCCTTTAAAAAATAAGCAGCCTTAGTGTTATTTCTGTGGGTTTTGTATAAGAATCTTGGAGTCTTTTAACCGGTTTGATCTTCTGCCATTACCGTGGATGTTCCCTTGGACCCTCTTGTACAATTTTCGTTCTAATTTTCATTCTGACTAAACTCTGTGCAGTGGACCAGGTGAGCTGTTACTGCAAATTACAGGAAAAAATCCTGGTGGCTGTAGTGCTCTGCCAAGGGGTCCTGACTTGTTGTAAACAAGGTTTACAAATTATGAAGATGCTGCTGAGACTTTCTCTTACTGAAAAAATGGAGAAAAACTGCAGTATTTTCTGTGCTGGCATAGTTTCTTTGTCCAAATTCAGTCTCTTTCCCATTGTATTTCTCCCAGAATATGAATTTTAGTAATGCACTTACAGCCATTTTAATTGTCCATATATTTATATGCTACCTACATGGTAAAAATTTCTGAGGCTATTTTTTAGTATTAATAAATTGGCTTTTTTTACTCAATAGACCATTCCCCCTTATTTGACTTTTATTTTGATGAAAAATGRTAAATGKTGATATGATTGTATGCTAATGCTGYAGYRTCAAATGTTGTGAAAATTCTACTAATGAATTCTACCATGCCATTAATTAAGATTGATATTAGCAAAATAAACTTAGGGATTTGTTACATTTACTGATACTGATTCTGTTGAAGTCACAGAACTACAARGAGAATTCTGAATATAAGCTTTCACCTAATAGACAAAAAAACCTATAAAACCAATAAAATATGAGAAACATGCACAGTCCTAACAGATTATGTCAATAACGTGAGTGGGATTTGCTTCTCTTTGTGGAAGTTCATGGTGTCTTGAGGGCAAGGATTGAGGCAAGGCAGCTCAATTGGTAATTAATTAATTAATTACCGTGGGGTTCCTCCTGTCCGCCTCTTTGTGCACTCTCTCTTCTTAAACTCCTACCAAGTCCTGCAGCTTGTCTTTGCAGACAGTCCTGTTTGCTGTTGTACTCACTGCTGTTTGTTCTCTCTGTGCAAACACCGAGCATCTCCTTCGTTGGATTTTCTGTTAGTACAATTTCCCAGTTGTCGAAAAACTATTGTATTGTTGAGAGATTAAATTTTCCTCCTAGAAAAGCCTGGTTTGATGGCAGGCAGCTTGTCCTGTGCTGCTGTTTCTATGTTGGTAATTAACCTTGCCTGTAGGCCCCCAGATTGCACAGGAGATCCAGCTGGGGATGGTTTWCCCCGTTAATAATGGTTGTAGCTGCTGGTTTGTGGCTCTGCACAGCTGATGTGCTCTCATTTGTCTGAGGGTGTCTCTCAGGGAAGATCTGGCAGAGGATCGACCAGTTCCAGTGGAGTTACCAGGCTGAGGTATGAGATGAAGCAGCAGCAGTTGGGGCATGGACAGAAAGAAGAATTTTCCTGCTGGGAAAAGGGGAGAGGGAAGGCAAGAACAAACAACTGCAGGTGCTCTGGTGGTGGCAGGGGGATGTGTGCATTCACAAGTGCATCCTCACACAGCTGCACAGCACAAACACCTCTACTCCTTTAAAAACCTGCCTGTTGCTGCTACTTCCCTTTTGTCTAATCCACGTTGAAGGAAGGTTTGGAATCATGGCTCTCCGAGAGCTGGGTTGAGGGTAAGCACCTTGAATATTGAGAGGAACTTAAAAGGATGGGGCTCTACCATAAATTGGGGTTCCTTGCCCTTCTGTTCCCTCTTTCTTTGGAGTCTTGCTGATGGCACTGAATTTCAAATGGAAGAAGAKAAATAATTTGAAAATTTCCCCCCTCCCTAAAGGAGTAAATGCCAAGTGCAGAGCCACTGATTAAAAACATATCTCTGAGGAGCCTAACAGGAGCTAATCCTAAGGATATATTTAACTGTCTAATCCCTTTCACTGGGAAGGGCATCAAGGRGTAAAAGTTTCTTCTCTTTGCTATAGGTTACCTAGTTCTTCACGGAGTGATTCCTTCACTTAGCCCAAGTTAGCCCTTTCTTTCTTCTGTCCTGACAGCTGATGAACAGTAAGGCTTCATTAAGAACCCCATTGCAGTGCTTAAAAAGTTCTTATTGTCAGGAAGAAGCCACACATTTCAAAGTTTATTTACTGTGGGGGCTCTAGTTAAATAGTTTCCCTCTCTTCTTGCACCTCTGTGGCATGGCAGGAGACCTCCTGGCTGGAAGGGATAATAGAGGTATTATTTTCTCCCCTTAAGCAAAATGATGTGTTCCTAAAGTAATTGGCTACAGTGCAAATTATAACTGCTCCTTTTGTCGTGACAGGACTGTAATCATTTTGTGTCACTGTTCACCCCTCTGACAGCTTATTGGTTCTCAGTGCTATCTAGTGGAAGAAAAAGGAGAAAAAAACCAGAAGCATTTTTGTTCTTTAGCTGGTGGCAAGGCTTTTGGTGTTCATGCATTGTATTCTCCACCATGTAGAGAAAATAAGCTGGTGATTATTGGAATTATTTTTATAACATGGAATAATTTGCTGTTGAGTGAAGACAGGAAAGCTACTTGGAAGCATTAAAAAGCTTTTCTCGTAGTCTAGGTTTTCTAATATCTCAGTTTCCGTGAGATGTTTTAAAGTGTCACTTCAAGTCTTATTATGTATCTGCATAATTAATGTAGGCAAAGAAGAAAATAGAAAGGCAAGTTGTTTTAAGTGAGATAGCTAAACCTTGATTGCATTGTGGTCTGAGACCTTGGGGAGGGGGCAAGGGAGAAGGGTGTTGTGCTATAATAGATACAGGTAAAGAACTATTTTGGTGCAGTTGTTTGTGTTTTTCATCAGCATCTCCCACGTGGGCCACGATTCCAGTACGCACTCTTGTAATCTCCTGCAGTGGCAATGATTCAGCCTAAAAATCAATAGGGCATGAGGTGTTTCAAGTTCTCATTATTGTAATGTGTCAACATCACTTCAGTGACCCCAGAGCCCTATGCTGGCTGATTTGTTCTCTGATTTATTGTGCAATCTTGTAGGCAAACTATAATTTCACTTGTAACCAGAAACTCTGCTTTTGTGGTTTGTGTCCCAGTCTCCAGTCATTAGGATGTTCAGAGATAATCAATACCTGTGTTTGCTGCTGAAGGTTGAATGAAGTTGTCAAGCAGCTAAATTACAAAGAATACAAACAAAAGAACATTGTTATGGCTGAGCAGGCCAGGAAACGTTTTTATTTAAATTTTCATTCCCTATCAACTCACAAATGCTTTTACTGCTTAGTGTTGCCATAATTTATATTCCCCTCTATGCCTACCAGTTTCAGATCTTGAATTTAGTGGGGATTTACTGTATCACTTTTTCTTTAGGTTATCTCTGTTCCTTTATGATCCTGTTATCTCCTCTGCATCTGTCCAAATCTAATAACATCATGAACAGGAAACAAATTATTTTAATTGCTCAAACTCAGTAAGCTTATTGTGGCTTTAACACATCAGGGGCAAAGCAGCACTGTTAATTTTGCAGTGCTCCTCTTCCAGTTATGCTAATTTTGATGTTTGTTTACATGATCAAAGTGCTGCAAGTGATAACAATGGAGTCTATATCAGTTTATCCTGGGCAATATCACACCAATTACTGTGTTTAGAATGTCTCACATAAAACAGGTGGCTTTGACCAGTCCAAAGCCCTTTGGACTTGTACTCCTCACATACCCAACCGCACTGGAGGAAGCAACATCTGTATTTTTGATTTTTCCTGAACAGCTGTTGACTGGACAGTATTTTTCTGGCGTACATGGTAGATTTAATATTTTCCTCCTTCAGAAGTGCTTATTTTAGTAGAGCTTTCACCTTAACCATTGAGAGCTCACCTAGTGAGAAAACATCCAGGAACATGTAAATGGATGGAAGCCTTAGGTGGAATAAATCAGAAGTTGTGCAGTTTTTAAAAGTTGTATGAAGCAATAAGGTCCATATTAATCACCAAAACTAATACAAAGGGGAGAATATTCGGAACTGGAAACAAAATGGAAAAAAAATGAATGTCTCAGATTCAAGATCAGAAATGTTCTGATTTTCGTAATTGTTTAATAGGAATTTTGTAGTTAGATTATTGAATGTTTATTATGTTACTGGGGGAATTAGAAAGTTAAAATTATCGAGAATTTTGTTGTTTCTGTCCTCTTTTTTCTCAAACCCTCTGCTTTAATTATAGTCTCCGAAACTCATTTTTTTCTTCAGCTGCATCCATGTAGTCTGGGGGCACACTACTAAAATGGTGGCCACTATTTAACAGCTGACATGTAAAATCATTAAAATGTAGGTATCACTACTATTCAGCAGGCTGTTAATATTCAGTGTCTCCAGGGACAGGTTGGTGTCATTAATGAACACAGTGCATGTACAAATTTCCCCGTGCGTTTCTCAGATGATGAAAAATAGGAGTGTTTGGCTGTTGTAGGAAAGGGTGCACAGGTTTCAGATGCCTCCTCAAAGTGGGTGTTAGCAGCCCTGGCTCACTGTGGAAAGAGGGTTTTTAATAGGAAAGTGCCCCATAATAATTTACTACGCTGATCTATTTAAAGACCTTTCTGTGGAATTGAAATAATTGTCATGGGGTTGGTACGGCTTTAAAAAGTTGACATCTCTGGCCTTATGCATCACAAAAAGATGTGGGTCTATTCTGCAAGAGAGTCTGACCTATATAACAGAATAATCTGGCATAATGCAGAGCAGGGAGACGAGGGAGAAGGTGGGCTGGAGCAAACCTTTCAAGTGTTGCACAGGCCATGAAAATCTGGGGAGCTGCTGGAAGGTAGATAACCTGTGCAAATTAATTTGTCTCCTGCRCATGCCATGATGTATAATTCAATTTACATTGAGAGTGTCCCACATTCTGGAGGCCAGGACTGGTTTCAAGTTTCTTGCCTAAGCCTCTCCTCTATCCCTTGAAGTGCTGGTTTAAAAACAAAATGCCATAAATACATGGAAAACTTGCAAGAAAGTTCTATTCCTTGTTATTTGCTGGAAAGCTTCCTCATCCTCGGTATAGTTTTTGAAGTTTAAAGAGAAATCCTTTGTATTTTGAACATTTTTTTTTTCCCCCTTTTGCTAAAAACCCATTGCACCATCACCCAGAGATTTCTAATGCACAAAATATCAGAGAGCTGGGTCTTCTAGCTTGCTCTGGCTGCTTTGGGGAAGTAGAGACACACGATGCGTTGTAACCACTGTGTGACAAACCTAGCTGATTTTTCTCCTCACTATTTGCCATTTTGGCTGGATATACACTGCTGTTACACTTGCTATCCTGTTAACTATTTTTGGTGCAAGAAGCACAATTATTTCATATTCCATCATAAAGCAGATGTCCTCTTGATTTGATTCATGCATTTAAATAACAGTACAGCATGGTCCAGCAAAATTCTGGCCATTTTCATTAATCCAATCTATTTCCTTTGATCTGGAACTTCCACTGGGATGAGATTGAGTTGTAGGTATTTCCACTGGCTTATGAAGGCAGCTGGTCAGAAAACTTCTGCTGGGATCCCCTCGTACTCTGCTGTCATTAGGTGTGGAAAATGGAGACTCGTGTTGGACCCACGAGTATTGTTATTATTGCCAGTGAGTTCTCCAAGCACGGTGTTAAGGAGCATTGTAGGGGAAAAAAAACCCCAAAAAAAGTGCTTTTTACTGTTTGTTTTGTTGGGGTTTTTTTAAGTCTTTGGGAGTCACTGTAATTCCAGCTGGATTTATTGTTTTCACTGTGCTTTATTGAATTCCTGCTGGTCCTGCCACTGCAGGAAGCTGCAGCAATACCTGCATCCTTCTCAGTTACCTTTTGGGGGGCTGTGAAGCTCAGTGTTTTCAAAGCACTCTGAAAAGTGCCTTCTTAAAAGATGTTATGTGTGTGTAAAACACTGCTGTTCCTGCTGAAGCCTGGACAAACGATAAACCTCTGTGTCTGGAGAAAATTACTGAGTGCTGCATCAGCTGTTTGAGTGCTGCTTTACAAAATCAGAGATCCTGTGCTCAAACACGAGAAAAGAGAGAACTCCCACGGTGAGAGACAGCTTGCTACAGTGGCATTCAATTCAAGGTCACACAGAACCTCAGTCACGGCAGGGAAAAAAGCCAAATTAAGCATTTTTAGCAGTGCAAATACGTTGAGAAATATCATTAAGGGTGTGAAGATGCTGGAAAGGGAAACAGTAAAACCCGTGTAGCAGAGCAGTTGTGTAGGCAATGTTACAGAGATGGGCATGGAGAGATGAAGTCACTTCATATTTTGGGTATCACTAAAATACTTTCCTTACATGATCCTGCTCTTGTGTGTGGCTTTGTGTCTCACTTTAGTGGTTGCAGCACTTACCTAAACAGATTTATTTTTTTTAATGTAAAATGCTGTGAAATAAATGGGGAGGTCATTCCCTGTCACAGCACGGATTTGATGATGGGAGGTGTTTGCTTTTTTCTTCAGACAAGCAATATTTGGAATTTTTTGGCAAAGTTTACATATATGAGGTTTCTTAAATAAGGCTCACCAACCTTTATACCCAAATAACTTATGTATGTACCAATTATACTAATTCTGTATTTGTACTTTAATGGCACCGTTAATACAATTTCAAATTATAAATGGTGTCTCCTTTGCCTATTACTGAGGAAATGTTTGTATCTGCAAAAAACAAATGGACTGAGATAATTTGTCATTCTCTTTGGATACCAAAGCCTGAAAGAAATATTGAAGGTTTTAAACTTTAATATAATTTTTATGATGTTATATAATATTCTTATGTGATATTGAGTAGTAAATAGCATTGATCTATTTTCAGCACAAAGTGATGTTGATCAAAGCATGGTTGAATCGCTACTTTTTATTGTATAAAATATTGGTAAATTAGTAATTAAACTGATTGGAACTGTTGGTTCATTTTAGGGAGTTYTGAGTTAAACCATCCTCTGTTGTAGGGGATGGATGGAGATGCCCAGGTAAAACCCCAGGCCCAGACAGGCACCAGTGCGAGCTCTGCAAAAGGCACTTAGAAGGGTAATTCCTGTTGAGAGTTCATCCTTGGRTGCTGCTTGTTTGCGTGGTTTTTTCTGCCCACTCTTGAGCTCTCAGGCTCTCCTCCTTTAGAAGCATGGTGAAGTAAATTAACAAGGTGAAATTTAGGTGGGTGCTGTTCTTCTCCTCTCTGTGCTATTATCATTCTTGCTGAAATAGTGCTTTGTGGACAGTAACTGTGCTCGCTACAAGTGGAATCTGGAAGCACTACAAAGTTCAGCAGTGAGGCATATGTTTTGGGGTGGGAATTGAAATTTTCCTTTTTGGTGGGTTTCCTTGAAGCTAGGTTCCCASTGGCATCCAGATTTTCCTCGAAAGGAGAATGCCAGGATGCTGCAGGGAGGGCTTGTGCTCAATTTGGGCACTCAGTAAGCTGGCAGAGGAGGAGGAGGAGGGCAGCAGCCTGGAGGTGTGTGTCCATCCCAGGCAGAGAGTGTGCCTGGGAACGCTGCAGGACCACACTGAGCAGGGTTGGAGCTGCTTCTCTTGACCATCCCACATGCTCAGAGCAGGTACTAAGCTAAACTTGGGTTTCAGGTTTGTAATGTTTTGTTGTGATAAAATATCATTCTCGTCCATCTTTGCTGGCCAGGGATCTGCAGCAGAGCCAGAGCTCTCTCCGAGATGAGAAAGAAACATTTTAATTTCTTCTTGTTACATCCTAATTCCTGTTTGCCTGTTGTTAGTTGCTCTTGAACTTCGTTTAGTCACACTGTGTGCCTTCTTATTGGCTGAGCTCTGAATTAACTGCTCCTACTCCTGCATGTCTTGTTTTTCCCTCATGCACTTGACATCAGTTCCTTCCTTCTCTTCCCCTCAAAGTTCCTGTCACCTCCTGGAGTTAATAACATTAAATTCTAATACTAACATTCAATTTGCAATTTTGGAGACTTGAAACATAACCTGCTCTGCTTGAAGGAGAAGTTATTGTGGTAAAGTTTGAATGTGGTATATTTTCAACAGAATTCACAGGTTTGAAATCTCCTGCACTTCTGAGAGGTGCTTTATATGCCCAGGAGTGCTTCYATTCCAAGGGTTTCACTCTGGGATGTCCATATGCTCTTTTTTTCCACAGAGCTTACAGTGCCAGTTACACATCTCAAGATGCAAGGAACTGGGCAACAACATTTTAAAAGAAAGCCTTGGAAAACAAATACAATAAATGACAGGGTTCCACAGTTATGACATTTTTGAGAGTATTGAACAAACRCATCAGTCACTTGCAGGAAATTTCCTGGCAGATCTGAGGTGCTCTCTGGAAACAAGAATCTGACAGGAGAGGATTCAGAGGCACAGTCTGGGTCACACAAGAAGCAATACAGCTCTGGGGGAATGTATTTTATATCCTTTCCTCTCTGGCACCAGCTATGYGAGTTGTCTCTTCTCTCAAAATTTCCAGGCAATTATATTTTGAAACAAATTGAACATAATGTGCAGGTGCTTAAATATTTGACACGGCATTTCCCATTCTGCTTCAGCAGGTACTTATTGTTCTTTTGGCACTGTTCTGACGAGCATGTGATGCCTTTAAAATACTCTGGGAAGCAGGAATCCTGGCTGTAAAACATTCCTGTTGTTGGGGTATCATTTCTGAGTGGCTGGTTTGATGCACAGAAACATATGGCTGGTTACAGGAGTGGACTGAAGAGATACAGKTGACAATGTGACACTTTGGCCAGGACTCAGATCACAGAAAACAGGAAGGCAAAAGCTGATATATATATTTTCATGACAGCATTTGCATTGATAATATAAATCACTGTTGAWAGAGCGGTTTGTTTCAGGGGGTGCATGCATTAACAGCTCTGGTATTAGATGTACAGAACATATGGATTTAACCAACCAGGTCCTGGCTAAACAGTTGTGCCTTCCTTTCCCAGACCTGCAAAGCTTCCCATCCCAGTTCCTATACGACAGGTAAATTGAGCAGATTCAACACAGGAATAAATAATTAGCAACATTTCCCATAAGGCTGAAGTATTTGGATGGCCACTAGAAATGAAACTGAGATGTCCTAGATTATTTTGTCACTTCGAGGCTTGATTAGGAGTACTGAGTATCTTTCAAAGTTGTATGTTTAATTTCTGATGCAAGCTTGGGGATGGATATAGAGGTTACTGGGTAAGACAGCATTATCCAAGAGATCAGGGTCCTGGCAGCAGACTGAAAATTCAGAGTTCTTTCCCAATGTGGATGACTTGCCCATGCACTTTCCACCATTTTGACTGATTATATTAAGATATAATCTCTTTTCCCAGGTAATTTCTAATCTAGGTGCTCCAGCCTTTCGGGGTTGAACAAGCACTGACCCTGCAAGATGCCACTTCCACCTCTTCCAAGTCCTTCCCAAAAAGTCTAGAAAGGTCCTTTTCACCATGTAACACCTTTCTTTTATTTTGCAGACAAATAAAAGGAAAACTAGGGAAACACTTTTTGAGGAAAGAAAAAGAGTGATGTGGCTTTGGTGTTGTTTTGGGGTTTTTTTGGGTTTTTTTTTTTCTCCTAAACAAGAGTTTCACATTTCATGAAGGTGAATTATATAGCAAAGGTGAATTATATAGTAAAGATGAATTATGTAGCACGGAGGTCTGTAATTAACTTTATCACTTTATCTGCTTTTGATCTAGCAGGTCTTCAGGAGGAAACATTATTTAATCTACATTCATATTATCTCTTTCTGCTCTTACAAAAAAAAAAAAAAAGACCTATTTTCTCAGTCTTTAGAATGTGAAGACAATGTTATTGTGCTCCTCTGCTCTACCCTGTTGCTTTCAATTCCTATTTAATAAGACACAGGACATCTCTCATAAATTCTGTACTATCAGTGTAATGTTGCTTTGATGATGCATTGCGTGTTAAGTTGGGATTGGCATGAAAGGATAGTGAGGGCTCAGGAGAGATTTTTATTTTTTCCATTTTTCCCATAAACGTTCTGCATCTCTTGCTGTCAGAATCTACGGAGAGCTCTTGGTAAGACAGTCTGAACACGGGGTGTTCTGCCCTCTGGCCATGGGCCTTCTGCAGCTGCTGCCCTCTGCTCCTCCCTGTCCCTCTTCCACCTGGAATTAGCTCTCAGTGCCCTCCCTGCAGCTGAAGAACTCATTATTTTGCCAGCAGCCCTTTGGAGGGGCACGGTGAATCTCAACAAAAGACCTTCTGGAGCAGAGCAGGYCTGGTCAGTTGTCCTGACCCTTTTCCTGCGCTGTTGCACAAAGGGCGAGACTTTACTCACAGGATCCCACTTGGAGCTGACAGAGGGTACAGAGGTTTGGAAGCTGATTTCAAACCTCTGACATTTGAAGTTGCTCTCTCTTCRTTTCCCTGCAGGTATTTATAGATACACTGTCATTCTGGTGGCTGTCTGCCTAAAAAGCAATGCATTTACTCTGTTACTGCTTTTCTTTCCATGGAAGAATGAGGATCTCAACTGCGATAATGACCCTGGGCATGAAATGTAATTTAGACACCTCAAACCTAATTTTGTTGCAATACCAACTTTCATGGATTTTTAATTTTTAAAAAAAAAAATTAAAATAATGCTTAAATACATATATTAACCTATATTTTATATAGGATCCTCCTATATTGTATAATGCAATTTTTACCCCCCAAAAACTCACTCAAAGTTGTATTGTTCATCTCTAGTATAACTCTTGCTGTCTCTTCTTGCCCATCTTGTTATTTCTATGCTTTTCATCCCTTTTCTTCGTAGTCTGTACTCCTTCCACACAAGTAAATTTCATCTCTTTTTCTTCCTTTTTATATGCTAGTTCTTTCTTCAAGTTGCTATCTTTTTGCAGTGTAGTCCAGAATAATCAAACCAGCAAACTTTGTCCTTTTTGAAGCAGGGGTGTTTGAACATTTGAAAACCCACAAAAGAAAGGCAGATCAGTAGTTCTGGCATTCTTCAAAATTGCTCTTTCATTTGAAAGGAATAGAGAAGCTCTGGGTGGGCAAACTGAAAGTTGTGGTGTCTGTTTAATGAGGCTGCGAGGGGAAGCAGGAGATGTGTTGGTAATGATTAGATGTGGTGAATGCAGATGTGTCCACTGAAAGGCGAAAAATGTGCTTGAAGTGTAACCTTATCTTTGATAATCAGGCCACAACTCAAATGCAGCCAGGGGTTCTCAGGAAGCCCAGAGATCTGAGAGCTCTTGCTTAAGTTCGTCAAGTGGCCACAATTCAACTGCAATGTTATGTTGAAATCATTTTCCATTTATAATAAAATATCCACTCAAGCCCATACTTTACTTATGCAGCCGGGGGTTCTCAGGAAGCCCAGAGCTCCGAGATCTGCTCCCTGGATGTGAAGTTCCAGCAGGCACTGCCCTTGGTGGGGTGAGTTGCACAAACCTGAGCGTGCCCGCTGAAGTTTGGGATGGGAACTTCTGTCCAGCCTGAGCTGCAGGCTCCCTGCACGGTGCGTGTGGGGTCAGCACGTGGAGCGCTGCTTTTCTGCCGCTGGAATCCAGGGGTGCTGACAGAGTAACCTGACAGCATCCCTGGCACGGCTTCCAGGAGATGCTCAGCTGAAATCCGTGCGTGGCATCCCGGCTCCACAGAGTGTTTCACAGAATCACCAGGTTGGAAGAGACCTTCAAGATCATCAAGCCCAACCCATGCCCTAACCTCAACTAAACTGTGGCACCGAGCGCCACATCCAATCTCTTTTTAAACACATCCAGCGATGGTGACTCCACCATCTCCCCGGGGAAAACCATTCCAGTACTTTATCACTCTTTCTGTAAAAAACTTGTTCGTAATATCCAACCTCTATTTCCCCATCTCTTTTTAAACACGTCCAGGGATGGTGATTCCACCACCTCCCCAGGTAGACCATTCCAATATTTTATTACTCTTTCTGTAAAAAACTTTTTCCTAATATCCAGCCTCTATTTCCCCTGGCACAGCTTCAGACTGTGTCCTCTTGTTCTGTCAGTTGTTGCCTGGAGAAAGAGACCAACCCCACCTGACTACAACCACCTTTCAACGGGCTGTGTTGGARTTCACAGAAGATCTTAAGTGAATGTATCCATCAGTTCCACACTGCAGATTTTGCTCCAGTCTCGCTCCTTCTCCAGCCTCTTTGGCAWGTGTAACGGGATTGTTTTTTTCCTAGGAAGGCTCTCAGGCACCCTTAGCGCTCCGCGTGTAATGGGCCGCATTCTTCATTCTAATCGGCGGAGCCTGGCCATTCCCGCCGGCAGATAATTGTTCCCCACRCAACCCACTCCTACCTCGGGAAGCCGCCCGTGCCTTTCTTCTTCAGGAATCATTAGCAGGAGCAGTTTGGGGGATTTATAATGCCAGGAGCACCTCCCAACGCAAACTTTATGGCTCTTAATAGCTGTTACTTTTCCTTACAAAGTGCGTCTCTCCCCAGACACGCTTTTGCCCCGGGGCAATTAGTTAACRA
>RAHM01000035.1:4507623-4582076 GCA_003713295.1 Parotia lawesii | reverse complement strand
TYGTTAACTATTGATAACGATCAATTTGTCAGGGATTAGTGCCCAATAACACCATATTCTCTATTAATTAGATAAACCCATGTTAATTGTAGATACTCTTAAGAGCACTTTCTTGGAGGATCAAGCGGGCTTGCCATAAGCCAAACTGAGCAGCAGCTTTGCAGAAGTAGAGTAAATTATATGAGGAAATGAGATATATATATATATTTTTATAGTGGTATTTTTAGAAATATTCAAGATTTGACAGGTTCATAATTTTCAGACATAGCTGCTCAGAAGGGAAAGAAATCAATCCAGCCACAGTTCTTCCAGAAAGCAGAGTCCTTACTGGTCCTTTCTGGCACCCTTTCCTAGAATAAAGGCAAGAAGAAGCATGCACACACAGACATATAAATCTATAAACCTCAAAACTGCCCATATTTGGGACAAGAAGGCTTCAGTGTGCATGTTCATGAAAAATCTCTTGGTTTGTTTTCTGGCCAGTTTATGATGCATCACAGGATGGATGCATAATCTCTTCACAGAGATGTGTATAGTCCAGACTAAACTCAAGAATACTCCCAAGCCAAAACTTGGGCAAACTGGAAAAGGCCATGGGCCTGGGCAGCAGTGGCAAATTGATTTTTTGGAACTTCCAAGAAAAGGGGGGTATCGATATTTGTTGGTATTAACAGATCCCTTTTGTGTTGATGCTTAAGAACTGAAATTGTTATATCTATATATATTTTTTTTTAAATTATAAGACTCAGTTTCTGTTTCTCATCTATTGCTTAGTGTCAAGTACCCGATAAAGATTTCTGTCTTCTGAAGATGTGATTCTGCTGTAACTCAGCATGTGGCACTCTCATCACATCCTGTTGRAATATGGTCATGGAAASCATGTCCTTATAAAAATACAAAATGAATAAAAACCCAAGAAAATCACTTGGTTAGGTGGGGAGGGCTGGGCTTCAATGTGCTTACATGGAATTCTTCTTGGGCTCCATTCAGTTTTAGCATTAACATGTCATAAATTCTGAAGAGTTTTAGGCTGTTTCCAGCAGTATTTGCCATCAAGTAAAGTACGGGGTTGAGTGGATATTTTATTATCAATGGAAAATGGTTTCAACATAACATTGCAGTGGAGTCGTGGCCACTTGATGAACTTAAGCAAGAGCTCTTGCAGGCCATTTCAGAGTGGAATTCATTCTTCCAGCAGCAAACAGAAGGTGAGAAAAAGCTATCACGTTAACATTTTGACAAGATAAAGCCCCAGGTGTCCCCCATTGATTGATGGGATCCTGGCATTTTTTAATGCCCGTGTGGGGAATCCAATGAGGATGACAGGTCTCTGAGCAGCAAGTGAGATCCCCTGGGCGGGTGGCCCAGGGACAGCATCTTCAGTGGGCCGGGGTGGGACTCTCTCCATCCTTGTGTGAGTTCTTTTAATCCCCCAGGAGAGAGGGAGAAGGGGAGTGAACATGGGCACAGCTCTGACATCTGACTGCACCACAGTGACAAGGCAAACCCGAAATTCATCCTCATCTCAAAGCYGGAACTTTAGTCCCACGGATCCTGCCATTTATTCCTGCATTAAATGCTTCTTCTAAATTTCAGGTCAGAAAGTGAGAGGAAAAGAGGGGATTGTATTGAGTTGCTGCGGAGAAAACCTTAAGGTGCTTTGAGTTTTAGGTATAAAACATAGTTTCTTTATAGCTCCCTGCCTTTGTCAGAATGTTTTCCATTGTGCTTGTGTCTTGTCGATGCCTGAGTTATTGATTTCCTGCCAGCGTGAACTGGATTCCCAGCGAGCCTTTTTGTCCTTGTCTTCAGCACCCTTTGGTAAAGTCACTCAGGATTGTTTGTTTGGTTTGGTTTTACAAACCATAAAATAGCATTTTATGTGTGACTTCCTCTTTGTAAACGTAGCAACTTTCCCTTCTTTTTTCGCTCTGATGCTAAGGCTTTAAAGTGGTAATTTTAGGGAAAAAAGACTATGTAAACACAAAGTGATCTGATATAGCAGAGAATCATAAAGATTGGTTTCCTCTGGTGCTTTGTTCCATGGTGTTGGCTCATGAACTTATTTCAAGACGCAGATTGGAAAAGTTATGTAGTKCTCACCTGCTGCACAATTAAAAGTGATTTCCCTTTATGCATGAGCAGTACCAGGTTATGTGTAGTAGTCAAGGAAAAGCAGTTAAAAAAACAGATTATAGTAGTTTGATTATACATTTAAAAAATAATTTTTTTTAAATTGGATTTGAAAAATGCAGATGGCTTAGATAATAATAATAWTATTAWTAATAAWAATRATAACAATAATAATTCTCCCTTGCTTGACTTGAAATGCCTGTGTCATGTTTGAGGATATGTATTAAGCAACACTTTTCTCTTGCTTGTTAAGTGATYGTGGGAACTTGCTCATGTTTGCAGATCATTGCTCAGTGGTTTTGGTGTAATAAAGAGCAGATTTCAGGGGCTCATGATCTAGTAGAGGTTTTTATGTTGATTCCTTTGCTGTATTTCAGCATAAGTGTATTGCACAATAGTCTTGTCTGTACTCTGAGCTGCCTTACACTGTCAGTGTGACATCTCTGACACCTGGCTCTCCCTAAATCCACTGCTGTAACCTCTGCTGTCATTTCCAGCCTGACTCTCAGTGTACTTTGAGCCTTGATTCGTCATCACTCAGCTCTGCTTTTGAAAAGACAACAGGGCTGTGAAACCTCTGTTTTGGACTTTTGGGGGGTGATGCCCACGATCTTTACTCAACACTTCCATGTGCCACACGATTTGGTGACAGAACGTGTGGCTGGTGCAAGAGGTGGCCATGCAGCRGCTGGGCCTTTCCTCAGGTTCAGGAGGAACCTTCTGCCCCTTTTGCATCCGTGGTGCAGAACAGCTGATGGGAATCACTATAAACATTAATTATGAGCTTACAGGCAAGGGCATAATCAAAGCAGAGATGAATTAGAACAGCGATCCAACATCCAGATCTTTAAACCAGCCCATAAATCTCTGCCTTTGATTAATATGAGGGAAATATAATAGGAAGGCTTCATTGTCGAGGGCCCTAATTGTTCAGTTCTGTGCTCAGTAAGTGTTAAAATGCAATAGCTGGACCAAAAAGTCAGCCAAACAAAAGTCTGCACTGAATTAATGGTTCAGCAAAATGCCTTAGTAACATATGTCTCAACCTGGCGAGAGTCCTAAAGTAGGAGTAAAAGAGTTTAATTAYGTGATTGATGGGTGCTCCAGGAGAAGGTCAGAATGCACAGTGCTGCAAGGTCACAAGAGCTGTCTGGAAAGGGGAAAGGGACCTCCGGGAGGAGGGCAGCAGGAACTGCCCCGAGGGGACAGGGAAGGCCATCTGCCCCAGAGGCAGCCAGCAGCACACAGCAGCCCTGCTCTCACTGGGGTTATCACCCACCAGGAAGATTTAAGAGCCTCGTGCTTGGCTGTCTCACAAAAAATTATGCAAAATATCCAGCTGCTTCCTGCAGCGTTCAGGAACTGTAAAACTTGGGGATTTTTGCTAGTAAACAACAGAAAAGAACTTGTTCTGAAGCAGTAAAAACCTCGCACTGTTGATTGGTGACTGGTGCTGACACGAAACTTTCCAAGGCACTTTGTAATAATTAGAAGTATCTACAGTGTTAAGCATTTTTGTCGAATGATTCTTGGCAAAGTGGTTGCCAGTTTTTCGGTGAGAGGGGTCCCTTATGTATGTGTGACTGCACATTTCTGCTTAGACATCACTGTCACATGTTCTGAGGTACTGCTATGAGATAAAGAGCATGGCCAAGTCCTGGTCAGGTTCTCCTTAAGGGCCTGTGAACTAGAATTTTGTCTGTGATTCTCTGAGAATCCATTATTATTATCATCATCATCTGTTTTTTTAGCTGTGGTGGTGTAGCTTTTTTGCTCTCACATAGGCAGAGGATGTTTCTCAGTAAACTATTTAGTTGATTGCAAGTTTATTTTGAATATTACTCTCTATTTCCAGTAAGATATTGATAGCAAAGCCTTTCTTTTTGTGCTATTTAAATTTTTCTATCCCAGCCGTCAAGCCCTTTCTAGATATTGCTGCAGTTTTCTTCTCTGATAGCCTTGGTGGCACTACTTGCCACCAAGAAGAAAATACTATATTTTTCAAAATACTTTCTGTCTGTGTCTTGTGGCAGGTCATTGAGTATTGGCTCTTAAAGAAAAAGTGAAATGGTCTGAGGTGTATTTGCAGAATCTAGGTTAAATGAATGATTACTTGTCCCAGTTTAAATTGTGTCCCAGATTTGAACATTATGCTATACAGTCAATTCAGGTAAATTAACAGTGAATCTGTTTCACAACTGATTATTAGTTTCCCCTGAGATGATACTCTACTAATTTTTTTTTTGATCTTCTACAATTTCGTGTATTTCTGACTTTGTTTTTTGAGTTCTCTTTTTTTTTTCAATGGCTGTGGGCAAAAAAGAGGTGAAAATGTTACTTTGCTTAGTAAGGAAGATGTAGTTCTGAATAATTTTTGAGTAAAACAAAATATTTTTACATTCGTGGCAGTACAATACACCTTAGTAAGTAGAATTAGGAAATTGGAAATGTTGCTTTCTGGGTCACCRTTTCAAAAACACCTGGATGCAAAAGTGATGTGTGTCCCACAATGATCATCGTTGTTATTCTCAGAGGCGCAGAGGAGCCAGGCTTGCCGTGCAGCAGGATTTGTCTGACTCAGGAAGCACTGCCAGGGCAGAGTGTGCCTGTTCCACAAGTTCCACGAGTTCCACTTGCAGGGATCTCAGCAGCTTGCATAAATAGTGTCGTGCCAGAGAAAAGCACCCCTGCCCTGGGAAACCTGACATYGATTTCAGTCGTTGTCTGTGTGTCAAGTGTGATGCATTGGGTGAGGACAACCTGAGCTAACACTTTTATTTTAATGAGACAGGCTGATAGAAATTTCCCAGAAAGGTATTTAAGGTTGAGGTCATAAATGTGCTCAGTATCACTGTGGTGTTGAATGTTTGTAGCACACTACATCACAGTTAGATAAACTGAAAGCAACAGTAATCGGAATAACTGGGGACATGGTGAAAGGGAGAGGTGAAAAGAAGCAGAGGTTGTAAAGGCTGTGTGTTCTGAGCAAGCAGTGAGTGTAACATCTGGAAATTTCTCTGAATCCTGAAAGCTGCTGAGGGCACAGGTGGCTGTAGAAGACTTAAACCCTGTGGTTCCCCCAACAAGTGGAATGACAACACTCTGGGCACCCAGCCTGGGGTTACAGTTCCTGTGCACTCCATGACCCCTGGCCAAGTGAAATAAATCTTCCTGTAGTCCAGAGCTGCCTGTAACAAGTACTCAGGAAACACAGAGGCTCCAGMTTTGTAGAAGGGATCTGTTTCAATGTATTTGATGTACTAGTGGCAGTAAAGGTGTATCATAATTAGTGGGCTGATGTCATAATGGAATTAATTGCAGATACATTCGTGCATTTTGAGCAACAGTCTGTTAAAATAAGCTTTGCTTTTTGAAGAGGGGGACCAATCAATGCAGTGTTTTGGAAAGAACCAATATGTTTGGAAGACTGGAACTATAATAGAAAAAGTAGTCTGAGTGCACTGAACAAAAGAAGTCCTTTTCCAACACCTTGGTGTTGATCTTTCTGTCTTTGCTGTAGTAAATAGCATTTACATGGCCTTGTAGCTTATTGTCTYGTTATTAGGAAAAATACTTCATGTACAGATGAAATTTTACCCCAAACATAACTGCCATTCAAACCCGATCTAAAGATTAATCACACAAACCACAGCGTTTACTTGCAAAATAGGGATTTTTTTTTTTWAAATTTTAGTTCTCATGGAAAGTACAAACCCAGGTGCATTGTACTGCAGACAGTTCGGTGTGGGAGAATCTGCGCTGAAAGCACGGAGAGTCCTTCCACTGTAACAGTCATTAAATAAAAGACAAGGTGGTGGAATCAAAGGAAGGCGCCGAGGTGACAGTGACCTACTCTGCTAAATCAGAATAACTGCTTTAAGGTCCAACACGACAGGAGCTAACCTTGAAAGTGCTGAGAATCTCAAGTTTGTGACATTAGCAGAGTAGAAATTAAAAAGCTATGAATCACTGTTAGAACAGGCTTATGCATCATTTCATCATGATAAATGAAAAAAGTGTCTCCAGCAATCTGCATGTGAAACCCTGTGCACTGCTAGGCTGATGTAATAAACARCAACCCCTGCCACAAATTTGAGCACTGCTTGCAAAATGCCCAGAGSAGGAAGAGAACACTGGATCAAAATGTGTTCTGCTGAGACTTCTGGCTTTATTATTTTTTCCCATTGGTCTTGGGCAGGACCTTTCCAGATGCACTCATTGATAGCTGATGCATTCATGACAGCATCATTTTCCCTTTGATTGATTCTCATCATCTAAATTGCTAGCTAAGACATGATTTTATATGTCTCTGTTCAGAACAATATTGTGCCTAAACTGAGCTGCAGGTTGTGAGGGTGTCAGATGGTGCAGTTTCATTGATAGGAAGGAACCATGGTCAATTAACACAAACTGGAGTTTTCATCTGGTGTCTGTAACCTGCACCTAAAACTATTAAAACTGTGTGGTTTTTTTGTTGTTAAGGTTTCAGATACCTCAGTTGCTGTGTTTATGTTGATTAAAGGTGTGGTGGAGGAARGGGGAAAATTCTGCTTTTGGCTTAATAAGTATCTTATTGTACTTCTTTTTATCTCTTTTTTGGTAAATAATTGTGAAATTCTAAATATCAACAAAAAGAAAACAAACAACACCACCCCCCCAAATTAGAACCAGTGGCAGAGCTGAGATTTCTCTGGTGAAGCTGCTTTATTGTTTGTACCTGAAAGATGCACTTTCCTCAGAGAGCTTTAGACCAGGGGAGGAGGAAATGAATCATATTTGCCTCGTTGTTTCCTTCCTGGACAAACAGGAATGAACATCCCATGGATGTGGCGCCCGGAGTTTTGAAGCACTGAGAGACAGAGACATGAGACATGAACAGGACGTGGCACCCGAGGATGATCCCGGGCAGTGCTGCAGCTGCTCTCACTGCCCTGCTTGGCAGYGATCATTAGTGAGAATATTAATGACGTAATCATCGTTAATGAGAGYGCAGAGGCTGCMCCCACACCAGTTGTAGTGAGGTGACCGAAATATTGGTGGTGGAACCCACAGCTTAGGATTTCCTGCTGTTATTTGTCTGACTGGATTGTCTTCTCCTTAGATAATAGCGTGGGGAGGATGGGGATTGACTGAACATGGCAGAAAGTTGTCTTCATTTTTGTAGTTCACAAATGGGTGAATTCTTCTAATTTTGTCATGGTAARGAAGAAGTGATTGTGTTGTTTGTAAGGAATACTTTTGCAATTCTGTCTGGCACAGCAAAGTTTTCATAGGTGACAGTAGCAATAGCTGTTGGTCTAATGGGTAGTCATTATGAGGAGGAATTAAGTTGTTCTTCGCAGTAAAATTATCCAAGGGGAAATTGCAGCACCAAAGCTGTTGCTTGGAGTTATTTGCCTTTCCACTGATTGAGTTTCATTACACTCTTTCATGATGCTGAACTTGAAAGTTCTTTAGCAATTTGTTTTCACTAATAGCCAGCTCTGCTGCTGATGTTACATTACATTGTTCTGGGGATGTGACCCTCGACTCTTTTCAAAGTTTCTTTATCGCATTTTTCCACAAACTGTTTTTAATTTCTTTTAAACCATTTTATATCTTTTTATGAAAATACTACATGGTACTGTAGCAGCTTTGTTTGAGTCCTGCTTTCAGCCCTCTACTCGTCCTGTACAGCCTGTGGAACACTGGCCAGCACTGGCATTTGGTACGTTCCAGTTACATCAGTTCTAATATTCTCTCTGCTTCCTTTCCCTCCTTGAATCTGTCCTCCCCTTATTTGTTTGATCTGTTATTTATGTTTCATCCTATTGTATATTTCACTTTGCAACAAAATTATCATTTTGTCTGAAGGATTTACAATGCTGTTGGCAATGCATTCCCTGCCGGGATTCTTTAGTATCAGATTCTTCCCTTCTACCTTTTAGKCAGACAATAGCAATCAAAAATCCATCTGGGAAAGCTGGGAATACACTCATGATAGATCTGATTCTTCATGGATACTGGTGAAGCACTGGTGCTTTATCACAGCCATCCTTCCTGGATGCTGAAAAGTAGAGAACACATGGATCCCTTAGTTGTTATGGCATTTCTTTGTGGAAGTGAATGTTCAGGCCRTTTTGGAGACTGTCCTTCACAGAAGACAAATGCCAACACAGTTTGCTTTGAAACACTTTTCCAGGGTTGTATCCAGTATAGGGCACATCCCAGCAGTTATTTCAGGTGTTCTTAGGCCAGAGTAACCCCCTGCAACGCTCTAAGCTGGGGACGGAGTGGCTGGACAATGGCCAGGCAGAAAGGGACCTGGGGGTACTGGTCGACAGYCGGCTCAACATGAGCCAGCAGTGTTCCTTGGTGGTCAAAAAGGCCGATGGCATCCTGGCCTGTATCAGGAATAGTGTGGCCAGCAGGACCAGGGAAGTCACTCTTCCCCTGTACTCGGCACTGGTGAGGCCGCACCTCGAGTGCTGTGTTCAGTTCTGGGCCCCTCAGTTTAGGAAGGACGTGGAGACGCTTGAACATGTCCAGAGGAGGGCAACAAGGCTGGTGAGGCGCTTGGAACACAAGCCCTGTGAGGAACGTCTGAGGGAGCTGGGGTTGTTTAGCCTGGAGAAAAGGAGACTCAGAGGTGACCTTGTCACTCTCTACAACTCCTGAAAGGTGGTTGTAGTGAGGTGGGGTTGGTCTCTTTTTCCAGGCAACAACTGACAGAACAAGAGGACACAGTCTGAAGCTGTGCCAAGGGAAATATAGGTTGGATATTAGGAAAAAGTTTTTTACAGAAAGAGTAATAAAATATTGGAATGGTCTACCTGGGGAGGTGGTGGAATCACCATCCCTGGATGTGTTTAAAAAGAGATGGGATGTGGCCCTCGGTGCCATGGTTTAGTTTAGTTGAGGTGTTGGGGCATGGGTTGGACTCGATGATCTTGACGGTCTCTTCCAACCTGGTGATTCTGTGATTCTGTGATTCTGTATCTGCTGATGCATTTGGAGTGCAGCAGGGCTGTAAAGGGGGCTGGGTTCATTATGGCACTCTTAAATTAGATTGTATGATAATATTCCCCTCACAAACACAAGGTGATAAAGAGAACTGTTTTCCTTCAGAGGAAGCAAGGTGTGGTCTGTCTTGGGCTGCAGGGAAGTCAATATCCTGAAGGGGCTCTCACTGCTCCTGACCTTGTGGTATGTTTGAAAGTAATACTCAGAGCACCAGACTGGCAAATGAACTGTGTGGTGAAATTATAGGAGAGAGGATGTGAAAAGAAGCTTAGCATGGACACTTGGATTGGAAGCTTAGTTTGCTTCATCAAGGTGCTTATATTTGGTGGGATAAGTGCCAGTTACTTTGAGCTCTGTAGTGATTCAAAAATGTTTTAGACCAGTATGTGGAACAACTGAAAATTGAGCCGTGTTAGGTCATAGATAAAAATATGTTGGGTYGTGGATTTACTTCTATCCACAGAGCATTTGTTTAAAAAGACTGCAACCACTACTCAGGATGAGGAGCTGCCAAAAGGGGAGCTCCTTCTGCGGCAGTAAATGTAAAACACTACAGCAGGGTTATAGGTGTACAGCACAAACCAGGAGCCAGAAGCTGTCACCCAGGGGATCCCGGCTGGGCGGGGAGCAGGGGGAGGCCAGGGCATCAACAGGAGTTCCCCGAACAAAAYGTGGAGCAACTTGCTTCAAGTTGGAAGTGGACCCTACTGTGAGTAGGATGGGGACTGGAGCCCTCCAGATGTTCCCTCCCACCTCAGTCACTCTGATTCCAACATTAATTCCCCGGGGCAGTTGCATGATTGAAGGTGCTGCGGCATTCCAGGGTGGCTGACTGCACAGACAACAAATGCTGTCCTTCCAGATAACCCAATCCTGAAGGGCTCTTCTTTTCCTTATTTGTTTCTTAGGTAACTTGTTTAACAGGYTTTCTGTTCCTTCTCGGCTGTTCCAATGTATTTAATTTAATCTCTTCAGTCAATTTAAATTCCATATTGTATTTAGAATAACTACTATAAGATTCAATTGTCGTCAATAACAATATATTTTTTGTTAGACCTTCAAGTAATTTTTGTGGATTTTTTCTTTCTCCTCTTTTTTATTTATTTAATTTTTTTTTTTGGTAGTAGTTGGCTTTAGGAAACATGTTTTATTGCATTATTTAGAGAATGACCTTCTGTACTGATAACATTTTGCTGTTGTGCACTTTTTTTCGTGCACTGTTTAAATAATGAATTGTAAATCCACACAGTTAAATGAGATATGACTGCATAGATTTCTCTGTAAATTGGGAAACTTCACCACCTGCTCTGCAAGGACAACCTTTACTAATTGTGGATATTTTTCTGTTTCAGAAAACCTTTCCACAGGAATTCCAAACCTCTCACATCCCAGATCATTAAGCTATGTGAACAAATAGTCCTTGTACAGCAGAGTGGTTGAATAGCAGAAGAATGTTTTATGTKCTAACTTTTTCTAAGCCACTGCTTTGAAAAGGTTCGAAGGAACAAAATACAGGAGAAATTCCAGGCAGAACAATCTGTGGTTTAAAATACATAGAAAACAGTAAAAAAAAAAGTATTGTTTTTCTTTTTTGTGTCCATCACATGGTAGTTTTTATATGGAATTCAGACTGTATTAATATTAAATAACGTCAGGTATTTATTAAATTTGAAAAGCAGTTTAATTTTTTTTTCTTAAGAAGTATGAGAACATTTTTTTTTAATTTAGATTTGGCTAAAATTATCTGTCATATGCAGATGATTATGCAATATCTGCCAGCATCCTACCCTAAGACAGTTTTACCAGATGGTCAAGCGTGTTTCATGTGGCACTTGTTTAAATGTAACTATATCTAATTTTTCCTGTAATTATTAACACCATCTAGCTTCTAAGGACTTGATCTGTAGTGAATTAACCACTTCTAGACTATTTCTGCCAAATTTTGTAGTGAAAAAATGGTATTTCATCCTTTATAGTTGGCAGGACAAGTATTTTGCTTTAATATCTAAGAGATATATATTATCACATGGAAAATTTACAGTAGGAATAACAAATATTTTATCCAGTGCTGATTATGCTGCTGTATAAAGAAAAGAGGGGTTGTTATTTAGTTTGTGTGTCTCCAAGCAAAATGAGACTATGGCACTGAGATTTACTAAACTGATTCTGAGCATTGAAGCAGCAATTTGGGGTACACGTGACAAATACAAAGTCTCTTAAAGATGCATTTGCTTGAATAAAACTCAAAATAGGGATGTAGGCAGGCTTGCATTCACATCGGGGACGGAAGATGGTAACCAAACAAGGGGGATGGATAATTCCATAGTTTTATAATATGATTATTCCACATGTACAGTGAAGTACTGTGCTGTTCCCCCTAGTCCCTTGCTCTTTACATTTTTGCTTCCTGTAGTTTCCCTGGGATCCTCCTCTAGAATAACCTGGGGTTTGAGCTGATTTTTCTGCTGTGCTCTTCTGTAGACATCCTGGTAAAAGGTTAAACGACGATCTCTGCAGTATAACCCAGTTTGTAGCAGTAATTACCATTGCGTGTAGATAAAACCCAGTAACATGGGTAGATGAAACCCAGCAACATGGGTAATTAAGTCAGCCATGGGGTGCCCAACGTGCAATTTGGGCTTTTAAGGTTTATTTCTGAGATTCAGGCTGTGATTTTGCCATGGGTACCAGAGTTGGCAGTTTCTCATTTTTTATTGGGCATAAAAAGTAATAATGTGGGACTGTTATTAGCTACAGAATGAAGCACTGTTAGCACACACGTTTTATGTTAAATCCAAATACTGTATTGATTTTGCAGCAGGAAGACAAGCAAGTCAGAAATGCAGTAAACAATGAGCCATCAACAAAGCATTGGTTCAGGATGTGAAAGAGAACTGCAGAGTTCCAGTCAGAAATAACAGAAGGAAGGATATAAAAGCAGACAGTAGAAAGAGAAAGCAAGAATAAATATAAGTAAAATACTGTTGAAAGCACATTCAGTCACTGAGAGGATTTTTACTGCATTCACTGTTTGCTATGGGGCATCATCCTGTATATTTCAGTACYAGGTGTTTTGAGAGCAGGAACTGGAAGGCTTGGCTTGTATTTTTAGGATGCTCCCAACAAAAGTAATAAATACATCCGTGAGTCTGCTTGCACCTCTTTTTAATGGCCATAATYGACAGCAGTTCCAGGCTAACACCCCTGCTCTGCACAGAAGGAACTGACCCTTTAACCACTAACACTAAACTAATATCAAACCTCATCTAGCAGCAAGGGGAGAAAAGTTTAAATTGTCAGAGACATGAAGTGCAGACCAACCTGTCCTTGTAGCACTGGGTCAGGCAGGTTGAAATTCATCATCACTTGCAGTGAGCTGTGCCTCAACTACTGTTTAGTAGTGCTAAATTTATATTAAAACATAATCTAAGTGACCAAAAAATAACACTTTCAGCATGGTTCTTCTGGACAACAGGACTTGTGAAAGATATTTTAGCTGTATAATTTATTCCTGGATGATGGCGACTGAGACACATGGGGAAAAAATGCTATGGGAACACCTCTGATTTGTGGGTAAGCACAATATTCGTATGCCCAGGTTTAAATGTAGATATTTGTGATTCTATTTGTTACTTTAAGAAAAAAAAGTAATACTATCATGAGCTATTAGTTATAGACTCTATTATCTCTTGTTTTACGGGAGGGTGAGACTGTTCAGTTGTCCAGGGGTCCAGACCGCTGAGGCACAGGTGAGGTGGGAGAGTTTCCATGGGTTTCCCCTGGTAAGCTCCTCTCAGTCAGCTTGCTTTTGTAGTATTATATCTTGTCTTGGAGACACACATTTTGTGCAGTAAAACCTTTGTTATCAAATGTATTTTTTAGGCTAAAGGATAAGTTTTTATTTTACTCAGTCAATGTGTACTTGGCATCCGGCTTAGAATTTTTGTTTTCAAAATACAGTGCAGTACACAATTGTAGAGACTGTTGCACATTTATTAAAACCCCTTTATTTTACAGGGTTTGGSTTTCCYCCAATTCTCTGTAACTTTGCAGTTGTTTTTCATGACCATACCATTCTACACTTATAATAACTGAGTGAAATAGTAGGATGGGATATCAGCAAATACTGGAAGTACTGTAACRTATCAGGATTGATCCAGTAGCAATTTGCATCCAGCTGGGGGTGAGTTAGGATGTTGTGTGGGCAGGAATGATCTGAGGAATGGGTGCACACTGCATCTCTCCTGGCAAGAGGTGGGTGTCACTTTGTGRATGTTGCTCCCCAGTGGCTCACAGTGGCTCTTATTTTCTTAATAAGGCTGCATATTAAAATTCTCCTTTTAGGTTGCAGRTGTTTAAAGAGGCTGTCTGTACTGTGCTACAGATGCTGGTCGTGAATTAAAATACTGATGGAAAGCGGTGATAATGATGGAATATTCCATCAACTCCTTGTTGGTTTTTCGTCTTATTTTAAGATTTTAGAACTGATTTGTGATTAGAGCTGTTAACCATCCCATCTCCAGCACTAGGAGTTGGTATGGTGGTAGGATGCAGGGGTTGGGATGCAGGTAAAGATAAGCTGTGCTTTTCAGGGTGATGCAAACAAGCTCTAAGGATGCTTTATTTTTCAATAAATACCCTTGCTGGTGCTCATGACCGTCTGTAATAAAGCACTTGCAGGTCCTTGTGATTGCAGCAGTCCTTGAACGGGGATGTTCGTGCACTGCTGAGCAGGAGAGGGTCAGCACTGAATGTCTGAACCACGTTGTTCCTGACCTATAGAAATGGTTTGAACTCTCCCAGGGGCTCTCACTCCAGAAACATGCAGAGCCAAAAGTTCCTGCATGGGAAAGGCATTAGAAGAGCCTGCAGGAAAGGCTAACTAGAGTGTTTGAGTGGATTGCCAGCCACCTCTTTGCCTGCATAGTAGAGATGGTCATTAATGTCAGGTAACCATTACTGAGATCATGTATTCAAGAGAAAATAATGAGCTGTTTTTCAGTAATTCACATATTTCCCTTTCCCAGCCTTTGCTTTTCTTCCACCTTTCGTGTACTTGGAAGAACTCTAATAAATGTAGGTRTTCATCCTTTCTTCTAACAGACAATTGTGTGAAAGTTGAAGCTCTGCACTGTTTCCAAGGAATTGGTGTCATTAGTTGTGGACCCACTCCTCTGTCAATCCGTTACCTCTCTTGCTTTTTGTWGTATCAGTTACCCATTTTTATTTTTTCTTCCTTCCCTCCCTTCAGCCCACTGTTTTGTTTTTTTTTTTCCTTTGTTTTCTTCCCTTTTCTTTTTGACTTTTTTTTTCTTTTCCCCTCTCCCTTTTTGCTTTCCAGCTTCAGTTATTTTAGAACACGGCGTTGTGGATCCCTTTTATTCCCATGTCAGCATTTCAACCCTCATCAAAGATCCCATCAGCTAAAACCAGTTTCTGTATTCACACAAAAACCCCCACCCAAATTCTCTGATGTTGTTATGAAGGGCTCAGACACATTTTCCTTCTGGGAAGAAGGAGAGAAGTGGGAAAGGGAGAAGGGGGTCACTGCTAGAGAGTCTCTTACTTAATTTCCTCYGGCTTAAAACTGATCTTTAGTCTGCACTGGCACTGCCACCCAGCTTCTGGGCCTTTCTCAGCCAGCTGCACTTGTTTTCTCTCAACACTTTGCTGTCTGCCTGCACAGAGTYTCCTGCTCTGTCAGGAAATAGAGGTAAATAGTTTACTCCCTAAAGAAACAGGGACTGCACTGGAATTTATTTTTTCTCCCCTTCATTTTTGCKTCTATTGCACCTTTCATACCATTGCTTCATCCTGAAGTGGTGCTTTATGTCAGATGAGGGACAGATATTTTTCTGAAAAATGAAGGCCCTCCTCAGTCATCAAAAAGTCCTGGGCTCGTTACTCTTTGGAAGGAAAGACCAACAAAAGCTGGGATGAGAAAGAGCTGCTCGATGACAGAAACAAAACATAACTTCCAGTGTATTTGTCTTGGAGTAAAAGTAATGTACGCCCTGCATTGAACGAGTAACCTATCGATTACAGCGGAACAGTGCACTCTCAAATCCCTACCAGGCTTTTCCCTCTAATGGATATTAATGTCTCCAGCTTTCCTCATGTTGGGTTTGAGAAATACTGAGGGTTACAGCCAGTGTAACAAAGACCTGCTTAACAGTTCTGGTATCTTCTGACTTGAAGAGCCACTTTATCAACTTTGCAGTTGTCTAAGGATACTGATTAATTTGCATTCATGTTATGTAATTTAAAGATAAAATGATTCATGTTTCATCTATTAAAAAAAAAAAAAATTCTGCAGAGGCTTCCTTCTACTGTCTGAAGAGGGATTACATAAAGAAATGTGCTACTGAATGCATTTATCAACTAGAAAAAGCCTCCCCTTTTATCTGAGTAGCTTTTCAGAGTGTTTCTGTTTCCTTTTCCCACTGTGTTTTATATAAATTTGTGAACATCAGGAATATAATTTCTGACATATCGCTGGGGAGAGATCTTGAGRGATGAACACTGTTGCCCTCACACATCAGTGAAAGGCTGGGGATGTTGAGGCTTTAAGAAGGCAGCTGTTCCCAAAATGTTCAATCATTCTTGCTAAATAAGATAACAAATAGGAATGGCTCAAAACAGAGCGGGTATCTCAGCTACTCTCTGCATTGTTCAGGTTGATTTCTCTTGTATATCTACTGTCATGGTAGTTTTTCAGTTACTACAGAACGATAAATATTGATTAACATACATGTTTCCTACAAACATATGCATGTGTACATGTAAGTACATATATATGTATAGAAGAGATCACATCTGTGAAGGCTGTTGCAGTACATTTCAGCTTCTTATATTACCAAAGTTAAGTGAAAAAGGTTAAATGTTCTCTGCAGCTGGTTATCTGTTGTTAAAAATGAAAAAGATTTAATTACTCAGGGTTTTATATTAATGCTTAATAGACAATCTTTCACGTGGACACAATTTTACACTCAGGACAGAACTCTGTCTCAGTTTGCACTGCTTCTGCCGGTAGACTTAGTTCATCGAGAACATTCAGWTAAGTTTTTTTGGATGAAACCCTCTGGTTTCCTCCCAAATAGTGCTTTATTTTGGTACAGTGGTTTTTTGTTTGGTTTTTTTTGGCCCCAGAGTTTCAGCCTCCTCCATGTCCTCTTTTACTTCTTTCCTGTCTGCTTGTGTTCCCCAGGAAAACTCTGTGCCAGATCTTGGCACACCCATGTCTCTGCGGAGGTTCACGGGTGGTTTTGTTTTCCGCCTTCTGAACAGCGATCAAAGCTGTCAGATCAGTCAGTTTTATTTCATCCATGTGMAACTTCTTCCTTACTCTCACAATTCTTTTATCTTTGTTTCAACTACCAGCAGCTCCAAAAGTTAGATTCACTTCATGAATATGCATAAAGTTTGTATTTGGCTGTTCCCTTCTAGCAGGACCATTCTCCTGCTAGAAATCCACATTTAAAGCCCTCCAGAATTTTGGAAGTCAGGGGAAGTTTGAAGTTATYCTCTCCAGTGGCTTTTCCTCACAGAGGCTGAAGGGTCCTGCATCCCTCTGCAGTACAGGGGTGTTTTTGGCTGTCTGAAGGGTTTTCTTTACCTTCTGCCATTCTTGAAACTGCTACTCAGGGATTTCCTCCCCTCAGTGCCTCCACAGAACCACAGAGTCAGGACACTCTTCAAGTTGTGTGTTTCTGTGTTTCTTCTTTATCTCTGCTTTGGTTGTAAAGTTATGTTTTTAAATCTTGTTYAGCTATCTGGGTATTTTAAAACCASTTCAATGTCATTCTCACCACYACACAGAATAACAAGTCCAGTTTTAGTATTGCTCAAATAGATTATTTTTGGCTGGTTTTTGAATTCTGCTGAAATGGAGGTTTAATTGGGTCGATATGGTGCCAAAATTTATGTTATTTTCCAGCAACTTGTTTTTATTTACAAAATACGAAGTTGGAACTTCAAGCAATTTGATTCCGTAGTATTGAAAGCTAATCAGTTCTGTTGTGTGTTGAGTGTGCATGGAAAGAAGAGTTTCATTATTTGATGTTTTGTCTGCAACTGTAAAYGCAGAGGCCAAATATTCAGAAGAAAAGCTTTCTAAAAACAGGTTACTTCATTAACTCTCAGCTATTATGCAGGGGTTTGATCAGAGTTAAATCACAGAATCATGGAATCACAGAATGGTGCGGGTTGGAAGGGACCTTAAACCATTTCATTTCACCCTCTGCCATGGGCAGGGACACCTTCCACTATCCCAGGCTGCTCCAAGCCCCATCCAGTCTGGCCTTGGACACTGCCAGGGATGGGGCAGCCACAGCTTCTCTGGGCACCCTGTGCCAGGGCCTCCCCACCCTCCCAGGGAAGAATTTCTTCTCCATATCCCCTCTAACCCTGCCCTGTGGCAGTGTGAAACCATTCCCCCCCGTCCTGTCATGCCATGCCCTTGTCAGAGGTCCCTCTCCAGCTCTCTTACAGGCACTGGAAAGCTGCTTTAAGTTCTCCCCATAGCTTTGCAATAATGTGGAGGTTCTGGTGCTGCCAGAGCCGTGCCTGTTGTGTGTGTGTGACACCACAGGCGACAGAAAAAGCTGCTTGAGGGTTGGAATGTGTGGAACAGAAGGGGAAGGGCACAGAGGGCTTGCTTTAGGCTGGATCAGTAATGCACTGTGTACTAAACCTATCTATAAAAATTCAAATACTTTCCCATTAATGCTGCTGTCCATTGTCATTACAGGACGCCTTGAGCTTTCTCACATAGTGCGTTGAGGTTTGGTGAGTGACACTGCTTTTCTCAGAATATTGCTCCAATCCTTGCTTGCTGAATGCAATCCACAAGCCGTGGGTGTCAGTCTGGAGAAAAAAAAAAAAACACGTCTGAGCAGCAGCATTTGTCTCCTTGACGTTTAAAAAAAGACAGCTGGGGTAGTGGCTCTCGGTTCAGTTCTCACTTTTATCCTGCACTTAAACTTCTGATTAAGGTCATGCAGGACACCTTGTCATCTTTGCACCACTTAGCTTGACTTTTATCTGATGCTGAAGAACTCGCTAAGTTGTCTTTGAAGAATAATGTTCTGAGGAAAATGGATCTAAATGGATATATTGGGTAAAATAAATTCACCTGCAGGCCTGGGAAAAAGCACTGTAGATCTTGTCATGACCCTGTTCACTAAGGAGGTTTGTTGATAGCATTATATTAAATCAGGAGCAGCAGAGGAAGCTGTAGAGATATTCAGCAGTAACTGAAGAGGGAGAATTGCACGGCTTGTGGGATTACAGAATATGGAATTTTGTACTTCCAGGTCATTACTTTGAATTCAAATACACTCCTGGTAGTAATAAAAATCTGTTACCAGATGACAGCTCTCCAGTTTCGTGTATGAAATGAGCTGAGGTTTTCTCTCCACCTGGTAATGGGCAGATGCCCGCTAGAGAAAGCATCGCAGCTGACACTATCAGCTACTCCTGCTGACATCCCGAGGGGGTGGGCAGCAGATAAATACCTCACAGCAGAGCCACCTCTTTGACCTTAGATTAGATTCTTCTCTGGTGTTCAGCAGGGAGCTATGTGCAGAGAAAAGTTTAACAGATAATATATCTTCCTCCTTTATACAGCATTGTTGAGCACTGCTGCAACGAACAGGAAGTAAAAATTGAGGGCAATTTCCAAGTTATTGCTTATAAATTAGAGACTGTGTGTTGTTCCTTGTTTCATGTGGCACCAAAAYGGGTTTCAACAAGGGAGGCATCTGAAAGAAGGTGTAATTAATAAGTATTTTGGCATAGGCTAGCATTACTCTTTCTCCCTTATTCTCTGGGGCTTACCATTGTTGACACCACTGAATAAGAAAGCTAATTTATTCTGGCTGTGTAGGTGTTACAGAATACAGCTGCTTTTGAAGAGAAGATGTAGTGCATTYAACACGTCTGATTTAAAGACAGTCGTCCTTTGGTGCTTGCAGAAGTGGATTCTGTGACAAGTCACTGTGACTTCTGTGTGACTCATGAAGTGGGAAGTCCTACAGGAGCTCCCACAAAGTAGCTTTTCTCTCTTGAAACCAAATCATCTCTGTTATGCTTTCTGTGGGGTTTGCTTTGCTCGCAGTGTGAGGGAGTTTCGTGTGCAGCYCTCGTTACCACACGAATAAATGCAAAAAAGCGGTCGCCTCATGATTCCTGAGACAGAGGCTACCGTGAAAATCCTCACCTGTCTCCAGATAACTGTTATTACTGATAACCCATCTCTCATGGGAAAGAAAGAAAAGTGTGGATTTAAAAAAGAACACATGCACACRTGGATGTGTAAGAAAAGGAGGAGGAGGAGCAGCAGTTCCTGGTGGTGGCAGGAGGACTCCAGGTGCAAACATCACTGTGCCAACCTACAGGACAACACTTCCACCTGCAGCCCTCGAGCCGGCTCTTGACTTGCTTGGAGGGGCTCACCAGCCATTTGGCCGTGGCTCACCACCAAGCAAAGAGAGGGCAGATGCCATTTCAAGCCCAACAAACTGATCTTGGTGATTAGAAATAATTCAGATACCGTTTATAAAACTCTGTGACAAGATTGCACTGGATATCAACCCTCCCTTCTGCTGGAGGCATTGTCAGTACAGGGGATTTGAGGATGCAAAGAAGAGAAACCTATAGAAAGCCCCCTGCAATTATCTAGGAGTTTAAAAGGGAAAAAATATTCTTTTGCTCATGATCTTGACGTTCATCTTAAATTGAAGCATATTTTACTTTTTTTCTGAATCAGATCTTGAATATGCTTCAGAKAAGTAACTCTATTCCTGCCACTCTTACTGTATATGCAGCATTTTTGGTAAATGTAATAATTTGTAAACCATTATGAACTAATGTAGGATGTTAGTTGCCCTGAAGGCACTAAGGTTAGGCAAAATTTCCAGTACTATGTGGTTTTGTGTTTTCTGTTTGGAGTTTTTGGTATTATTATGAGAATTTTTAAGTAGAAATGCTGATAGATTTTTAGCATTGGTACAAATAGGAGCCAATAAAATCAGACTTGGCTTGGAGCAGCAATCTTAATGCTGATGAACACGGCAAACATGCACAGCRTCCACCTGGGGACAGTTGACACAGATGGCAGAACTGATTTTACCATGTGCTATATGTCTTATTAATTGCTG
Source organism: Parotia lawesii (assembly GCA_003713295.1). Lineage (NCBI taxonomy): Eukaryota > Metazoa > Chordata > Aves > Passeriformes > Paradisaeidae > Parotia > Parotia lawesii. Next base: position 4,561,782 of record RAHM01000035.1, on the reverse strand, counting down.
TGCCAATTACCATGAACTCCAGAGCCTGCTTCTTTGTTCCACTGTTGTGGGCAGTTTGTCTGCTGTATGTTTACTGCAAGTTATCAGCTTTCTGCATTTATTTTATGGGTATTGTGGCTTCTCTTTTCTTCTCCTCCCTCTCCCTACTCTCCTTCCTGTGCCGGAGCGCACAGTCTTCTGAGTCTCAGATTATGATTTCTCAGAGCAGAGCTCCAGCAGCATACAACAACCACCTCCACCTTTGGCTCCTCCCAGGGTCTGATTTATAGGGCTTGTGCCCGCCCTGCAGCCACAGCTGCGTGTAGGAGGTGGATGAGCACCTTAGGTTGAGGTAGTCTCAATTAATAATTGGATCCTGGTGTGGATCCTGGTCTTGAGTGAGAGTTTGGCTAGTGCATACCATCAGGGTTTAAATGCATATTACTACACCTTCCCTCCCCTGGGACTTGTGCATGTGACTTTTTTTGGGAAAGAAGATCGAATCCCACCCATTTCAGAGGTGCCTTAGCATTCCAAGCAGAGAATAGTTGAGGTGACGTTCTAGAAACAGGTAAAGTGCATGTGCAGATTCCTCAGCAACGTTTGTATCCATGTAATATGGACAGTTATATCTTTGAGCCCACTGTTTCAGGTTTGTAAAGATCTGTATGACCAGAGATTCTGTGCGATTCCTCGGGGTGAGCTCCTGCACAACCATTAAAATCATTGTGTGGAAAAGCAGATGGACAGAACTAATTGAAATCCCCAAACTGTAAACTCTGGAGGGATTCTGCCCCTGCTGCTACCTGGTGTGAACCAGACAAASAAAGTATTGAAAACTGAGTGAAGCATCTCATAAATTATTCTGGGTAAAGGGAGGATACTAAACCAAGAAATCACATGAAACAAAAAGCGCGCTGATGGCAACAAATACTGTGTTAATTGCTATTTTTTCCGGGTCTGACAGCAATATAAGCAGCCAGTGGGTAGTACTAGCTAAACCCMGGAGAACAGTGTGAGTTAAATGTTTTCTCAGGCCTGGGCTTGTCCTAAATAGCTGGTGCCCTGTCCTGGGGAAGTTGATTGAGTTGTTACTGCCAGTCAACAGCGTTGTCCCTTACACAGTCGAGCATCTCAGGTGCTGAACCAGTGTCGGGTTTGCTGTGGTAGCAAAAGTGAATTGTAATCAAATCCTCTCTCTGGTGGGACAGAGCTTAACAATGGTTATGGTTGGACGCTTGAAATTCGAGTGGGCTGCCTCTCGGGGCTTCCAAGGAGTCAGAGAAGTCCTGGAACTGTGACAATTAAATTAGGACATGAAATCTTTTACAAAACCATAAAACCTTTGCGAGCCACAAACAAGGTAAAACCCCCCCTGGGAGCAAGGCAGGCTGTTATAGCCCCCAGCAGCAGCTCAGAGGAGGGAGGACGTGCAGCAGATGTCACCTTCGAACTCACACATTTCATCTGTGTCACTGCCTGCTCTTGCAGCTGGCTGTGTTTGACTGGTGCATTCAGCATTGGGAAAAGTTATGTTTTTAACCATTCCAGGCATATCTATTAAATCTATGGTGCAGCTGGAATTGCAGCATGGAAAAGAATCKTCTTACAAGGCAATTACTGTAAAATGTTGTTCCTTGCAAGCACAATGTAAACACACTAATTGCTAAGGTTATTTTTTTTGTCATTTGTATTAAATAGCTGTTCTTCAATTATTTAAGGGTTTCAACAAAAAATACGAGCAAAAAAAAAAACCCCAAATGTTACCAAAACAGCCTCATCTCACAGCTTTGTTATCAACACTTTGCATTTCACTTTTCACRCCAGCTTTCACAACCTCAGACTGAGGTACAATTATGAATTTTTAAAAATGCATAAGGATTTTTGACACATTTTTCCCCCCTATTCTTTTGTGTTAGAGGATGGCACAGGTTTAACTCTCAATACATACGAATTACTAGATTTGGATGAGCTAATCAACAGCCCATTCTTTTTTACATGCTTTTTATATTGGTGGAATCACTAAGGTTGGAAAATACCTCCAGGATCACAGAGTCCAAGCTGTGCCCAAGCCTCACCTTTTGTTTCACGGACATCACATTATTTTGCAGTGTCTTGGTTTGCTCCTCTTCATGTACAAGATTCTTTTGTTTTGTTTTGCTTTTTAAAGAATCTTTGAGGCTGAAGCAGTTGTAAACCAGAGTTAGAACTATTTTTTTACTCATTTAAGGAACAGATAGAAGGTATGTGGTGGTTAGCTGATTCTTTCTCTTGAGCTGGTGTATTCCATTTTATACAGGCTTTTATTGCAACAGCAATAAAAGCACTACCTACACATTTTTTTTGTTTAATCCCAGGAGAATTGTAAGTGTTGTAACAGGTTATAAGGTTTAAATTCTGTTTCCCATGACTTAAAGTAATGTGATGAATATTAAGGCAATAAATTGCAGACAACCAGTATATTCATAAATTGGGGGGAAAGTTAATTTAGAAAACAGGCTGAGTTTTGCTAGTGACTCCAGCAATGTCTGCTATGGAGACTGGTCTAGCTGTCGTTAAATTAGGGTTTGAAGATGGGCCTGTTGAGATTAGAAGCAAAAAAATCGATATCTGTTTTGTTAGTGTGTATTATTTTCGAGTMATTTCAGAGAAAATAATAATTTGTTAGCAAATGTTATTCCAGAGGTGCAGAAAGACTAAATTGTTTCTTCAGCCACAGAGAGCAGATTGGAATTCCTGGCCTTAACAGGTGCTTCAGAAAATTCCCATGTCTCGAGTATGTTTTGCAATATATTTTGAACGTAAATCTACCTTCACTCTCTACAGAGAAGAGTCTGCTGCATGTGCTGACGTGAGCTGGGGCTGTTTCCAGTGAATGTGAAATACAGTAGAATTATATTTCTAATAGAGGATATCATCATAGCAAAAGTCTAACCTAAATATGTGGGATATTTACAAGATGTCTTCAATCCACCCGTGCTTGTTTAAGGATGATTTGATGAACACAAGGGAAACCCTTCCATTCCTTGTTTTCATCTCTTTTTTTTTTTGATAATTTATTGATCCTCAAAGCTTTTAACGATGCATATTTGCATTTATTTCAGTTTTAAAATCAAAACAGTAGCATTAGAGAAGTTCAAGTTGTGAATATCGGGTTTAAAAACACGCAATGGTTTCACTTTAACACCTTCACACATGTGGCCTTTCTATGCACATTCTGGCACTGGAAAATCAGACCCAACATGTATAAGACAAAACCCAATTTAACTCCAGCTCTAGGCTGCTTGTTGTGATGTATCACAGGGCTTTTAAGGCTGTACCAGCAAACGTGTGGAAGGCATCAGTCTTACAAGTTTTAAAAGTAATCCCATCTTCATAAGGAGTTTCTTTTTGCTGGAAATGGAGCCATTATTTTCAGTGATTCCTTTTTTCTATAGGGCTGTGTGAGGGGTTTAGAATTTTTCATTTGCCTCTCAATGACTTCTTTTGCTTGGTCCTCAGTGCAGCACATTAACATTTTCTGAAAGACGTAGATAGAACTCTCTCAAAGCCCTTCATTGTCTTAATTTGAGGGATGGTGGATTTGATAGACCAGGGAACTTTGGTCATTTGATAGTTGGTAGATATGGCAGGYGGCAAGAGGTCAGTAATGACTACTCAGCGTAATTTGATGTGAAGGACATTTAATATTTCTTACCAATACGTCATCAATTCTTGGAAAATCAGTACCAGTGGGACTAATAGGACAAATCAGAATATCTGAACCAGAGCTGCTTCTACAGTCCAGTGCAGTTACAAGGCTTAAAGTCACCATTGTGGCAACGGGTCACTCAGTGGAAGGACGTGGGTGATGACACGTTGTGCACAGGAAAGCCGAAGTAATGAGACAGCCATCTCCATCAGAGCRGATTTACTGTTTGTTCATGGAGAGAGATGATTTGTTTGATTAATAATAACTCAGGGACACAACCGAGGTGCTGCACACACAGAAGACCTCACAGTGAAGTAATAAGAAAAAGGCATTTTAGAAAAGAGCTGTTTTGGAGACTGGGAAGGGACAATAATTGCCTGCTTACGAATACTGAATAAATACTTGAAAACTTCTGAGCGAGGATTGACTATCATTTACATGGTTCATATGTCCTAGTAAGCTTCTAATTGCTGGTGCCTTTCTTGCTCATCAAAATGTAAATATTGTTCTTTTAAAACATGGGAGTTTGAAATCCTAAATCAGTCGTGTGTTAGGGTGTTGCTTTGGGTTTGGTTTCTTTTTTGTTTGTTTGTTTGTTTTTGTTTTCTAAGATAGCATTTATGTGACGAAAGAGTACAGAGAAGGTAGTAAACTAGCAGATTTGACTTAAATTGAAGTTGCTCATACAGAATCAGACACAGATTAGGGGCSCTCTTTAAGTTAATCAAGAAGAGAACTCTATAATTGTGCGTGTGACGTAGGCTTGCAGTTGCACTGTGTTCTCAAATCCATGGGATAACCACGAGAACTGCGTGGATATTTGAGCTCAGTATGACCATTGTCCAACTGTGATCACAGTGCGTCTGTTCATCTGTCTTCCAGCACTTACATCTTTTCCAACACAATCCACAGGGATATTATACAGAGCGAAGGAGATTAATTCAGGTGGGCTTTGCCTTTCTCTCAAGAAAAGAAAAGGTGGAGGGTGTTGCTCGTGTTTTGAGATTAGCTGATAACATGCCTAGAAGAGAATAACCAATATTCCCTTGGTCAGCAGGGGCCATGCTGAGTATTTAATACTCTATATAATCTCTAATCTATACTTTTAATAGTTTCTTGACCATTCAGACTTGTTGAGTAATTCCTAAAGGATCCTTGGGTATTTCATGGCAGAGAGCTATGCCGCTTTCCACTGCTGACAGAAAGGTTTTCCTTTCTCTTTGGTACTTGTGATGCCAATTTTCCAGCTGCATTTTCTGTAGGGGAACATGCTGTTACATCTCCAAAACATTTTTTAAAAAAAGTTCGTAGGGTTCTAGAATAATTCCTATGATACAGCAGTGCTGCTTGATGAAAAGCTCCTTCTGGGAAGATGCTTTGTTGAAATCGGGGTCCTGTGTTCCCGTTATTAACCCAAGGTGCATCAGTGCAAATAAACTTAAGCCTTCACAATAGTTAAAAGTATTTATCGTGGGCAGAGCAGAAAAAAAGTAAAAAAGGGAAATAAAAAGAGAAGCCTTCCTTCCTAATTTGCTCATTCTGAGGATGGAATGTTATTAAATTGCTGAGCCAGTTTAACTGCAGCTGGGATAAAGAACCTGTTCCCTGAACTTTCCCTCGCTACTCAGAACTAATAGGTTTGAGATTAACGGCCCAAGCGTGTTTTCAGTACAAAAGGACAAACTGTTTCCTCCTTTGGAGCTTGAATAAAACAAACAAATCAAAACTGCTTCATAACTGTAGGTTTTCAGTTTCAAAACTGGGGGTTTGGAACAACAGTGGAATTTGTGGCCCTCGGTGGCTTAAAGGAGTGTTCTCTATCCTTTGCAAAAAGCATAGTCTGATTTGGAAAATCAGTTGAGAAGTACACTGATTCTATTTAAGTATTCTCCTCAATCCACTTCTGAACTTAGCAATTAGAATTTAATGTGACAAGAATGTATTTACATGCATGCTTTCACACACAGAATGAAAACATCTCCATAAATTAAGAGTTCTGGTAAATCTCATGGTAGCCTGACAGATCAGAGGGAGAAAAGATGTTTTTAAAACAGTTCTCTAAAAACTGAGATTTTCCAACTGCTCTTTAATTTAAAATGCATGTTGATATTTACATAAGCTGATTTTTTGTTGTTAGGTATTGAAGAAATGATGGAAAAAAATTATTTACAGTGTTGCTCTCATAAGCCCCGTCTTTTATGAGCTTGGTATCATCCTGTGATAAATACTAAGCATAAATAATCCTGCAGCTGCAATTCCTTACTACCCCTCCTAATTGTGCGTGGTCTGTGGTATGCAAGCATTAGATTTATTGTAGCCTGTATTCACAAGGTTTCCAGCTTTCCCTCACCTCTCCCGAGGTGTCTTTTTTCTGTGTATGATGTGCTTGGCTGTCAGGTTTGTGAAAAGAATTGTAGTACCAAGGAAAAAACACGTGTATTGGGGTGGTGTTTTTTGTGAAAGCTGAGAAGGGGCTGCATCTTGGAGGCCTGGCACGTGGCAGGTACCTATACTGGGTAGGTCAAGCAAGAAAATAACCTTTTGTGATGCTTTGACAGGTCTTTCTTGGGTTTATGTTTGCTTTTTGGGCACGTGTTGGCTGCGTGTTTAACAGCACTGTGGGCTGCTGTTGCTCCCATCACATTCCACGGGTGCAGCTGGAGGTTTTGCCCGCTGCTCTGGGTGTCCCTGTCAGGGTCTGGCACTGGGGGGACCCTGGGCACTGTTGAGCCTCAGCTGGGCTGGGGATACCTTGGGGACACCTTGGGGACACCTCGTGCTCCAGAGAGGATGGAATGCTGCACAGCTTTGAGGAAACAGGGTGAGCCCCAGCCCTGGGAGAGCAGGAGGGGCTGCACTGCTGGGGCAGAGTCCCTGCAGCTCCCTGGGGGCTCTGAATGGTCCCTGCTGGACTCCAGCCTGGAGCTGTGCCCTCCAGGACCTGTGGCTTGTGCAGAGCCACGCTGCAGCAGCTCCTGGAGCACTGACACCCCTGGGAAGGGCTCAGGCTCACCCAGTGCAGCTCCACTGTCAGTGTGGGGCTACACTGACCCCTGAATCTGCCTGGGGTGGTGACCTGGGGATCTTTTCCATAGTTTCACCACCAGTCACACCAACAAGTGCGTATCATTTCAAGAAATAGAGAAGGAAAGTCTCTCTGTAATTCATGAGGTGTAAGTTTTAATTATTGCAGTGACCTTTCCGGCTGTCCTTGTCTTTCTGCTTATCCACTGAACTGTGCATTAGACTCCCTGACTTGAAAGTGAAATGATTCTCTGACTTGTAAGAGAGCACAGATCCCAGAGCAGGTTCCAGCAGTGCTGCTCCTGTGGGCAGTGCCGAGTGTATTCCTCAGTCAGAACAGAACCTGGAGTGGGATGAATATCACCTCACAGGAGGGCTCTCTGGGGTTTTAGTTCCCTCAGAAGGGCTTTTTGAGTTTATCCTTTCAGTTCCCAAAAAATTCTTCCTGGTGACTCGAGTGAGTGTGGAATTTTGGTTGCGTTATAGTATTGGTCATTTAAATGCCCTTCACCTCCTTTGCTCGTCCAGCTATGGACCTGTCCGTGCAGGAGGTGGATCCTCCTGTGCTCCTGCAGAGAAACAAGAGCTTTGGCAGGAGGAGGTATTTTATCACTTAGTGTGTGAGCTGACATGGGCAGGACTCAGGAACAGCCACGAACCCGCGGGTGAATTGCAAAGACAAAATTTGTTTTCATTCCTTTGCAGCCTGAGGGATTCCCAAGGCCAGACACAGCCAGGTGGGAAGGCAGGTCCCACACAGCAGGTCCTTGCTGCAGGATCACCGAACCTGCTGTTGTCACCTGTGTCCCAGGAACACACACAGGTGTAGTTTACCCTGTGCTTTGATCTCTCCCACAGCAGGGCAGGGCTCCCTAGCGTGTTGGGATGGTCTATCCAGGCCTGTGTTATCTAAACACAGATGTTCTACTTGTCAAGTACTCAAGACTGAGCAACGATTAGTATGATATATGTGTTCTTCTACACCCCAGCTGCAAGTCACTTGAACGTGCTTAAAATCCTCCTCACCTTTCCTCCATTTATTTTCCTACGCCTATTAAAAGTGATTATGCAAAACACCCTTTTTCCTGCTCCTTCAGCAAATTCCCGTCTTGCATTTTTACCTCCAGTTTGTCAAAAATATGCCATGTGCAAAATGTCCCTTTATTAGATATGTGAGGAAAAGAGCTGCCAGTGATTAGATTGGCTGCTCATCCTCTCTCTGCTGGTCCAGCATAACCAACATTTGCTTCCTGAACATTAGCCAAAAATTATCTTCTCTCCAGCTGGATAGGGATGTTTCATCATCTTTAAAAACTGAGGTGACCGTTATGTTGTTATTGTTAGGCAATTATTTCCTGTTCTCGTACAAATTTACCCTCTGACCAGTTCTGGCCATGATGCATCTGGCAGAGAAGCCAGTGCAGACTAATCAAGGCCTGTGAGCGCCGCTGTTGCCGTAATGCAATTTGTCACCTTCTACCCCTGCTGCCTTTGCCACTGCTCCTGCTCGTGAAATGCATCTGTCATCTTTATCAAGGCTTCCTGTCCCCCACTGGTTACCTTGCCTCCAAAAGGAAAAAATACTGGAATTCCAGTGGCTGTCCCAGAGTGGAAGAGGAGCACGAGCTGGTTTTACAGGTTTTGTATTCCCTTGCACGGTGCTTGAGCTCGGCAGGGAGTTGGCTGGGGGCTTGGTCTGGATCTCTCTGTGCACTTGCTCCTCTCGAGGGCACATGAAGCACGGAGAGGTGCAGGGAGAACGGAGTCTGTTTGGAGGACCACGCTGGTGCTTTATTTACCAGACAAATGTACACAAAAGATGGAGCCAGGCTCCGAGGAAGGGCAGTGAGAGGGTAATGGACACAGGCTGCAACACAGGAAACTCTTCCCAGGCATTAGGARAACGTTGCTGACAAACAGGTTACACAAAGCCCAGAGCAAGGGTCTAGAGAGGCTGTGGAATCACTGGGTTTGGATGTACTCGTAGAGCTGTGAATTTTTTGAAAAAGACACTTTGCTTCTGCTCAGAAATATGTTATGATTGATTTTTCCTGTAAGCACTTSTACAGGTATTTAAGTACCTGTAAATAAGCATTTTATCTCAGYAGTGGGTTAGTTGTAACTGATTTTTAGATGCGAAATAGGTGTGGGGAACAGAGGCCATTTGTTTCTGCCTGTCTTTGAAGCACCTGGAATGAGCACAGGGAGAGAGGAGAGGCTGGACTGGGTGGGACCCTGGTCTGAGCCAACACTTGAAAGCACAAAGCTCTGTTCAGACAACTGACTTGCTGAATATAAAACTGTTCTGTGTTTAGGGGTTCACTGCAGTGCTCTGCATTCGAATTCTATTTATCATACAAGTTTCCAAATTTTATTTTTATCTTGAAGTAGATTAGAAAGCTTTTCTCCCCCCTCCCACCCCTCTCTCTCTCCCAGCTTTACTACGTCAGGTTACAGATGGTACGACCAATACGTGAGACTGGGTAGGGAAATCACCCTTTGAGAATTCAGTTTTGTCTGCCCTGTTACATGACGTGTAAAATTTATTTTGAACCCTAAAAACGTGATATTAATTTCACACAGACRTATGAATTTAAAAAAAAATGCCTACTTGTGCTGGTAAGCTCAGAGGGGAAGAAAAGGAAGCGGCTGATTTTCCTTTTCTTTTTTAACATTTCAGCTATTTTTAAAATTTTTTTACTTACTTTTTCCATGCTCTCCTGCTTTCCTCCTCTTCCATTTYGTAAGACTGTTATGTAGATAAAGATTTATAACATGTAAGCTTAATAGCACTAAACACTTGTTTAATTGGTAGAGTTTTGGGAGGAGGCCCAGACTAATTAACACCAATTTCTACTCTATTGCCAGTGTTTAATGGATCTTAGGACCAGATCTTTTTGGAACTAATGTTATACTGAAGACATGTTGAAAATAGAAAATAAAATCATATATGGCCACCTTGACAAACCATCTGTTCCTGGAATAACGCTTGTTTTTTATACGTAACAAGACATACACGCAGTATAAACAGTGAGTTTCCCTTTTGAAGTGTTATTTATAACTACATAAACCCTCCTGGAATTCTCCCCAAGTACATCCACACACCTCTAATTTCACAATTTCTCTTTCTTAAGAATTGAATATTTAGTGAATAATGACCAATTTTACTACAGAAAGTCCTGAGAGTGATCTTTATTAAAGCTCATAACTTAACTGGTTGTTTATAAAAACACAGAAGCTCGAAAAATGTGATAGAACTCTACATAAATACTTAGTAAAATACCTTTAAAGGTCCCAAATAAGGAAGGGATAATTACAGTACAAACAGGATGAGATTTAAGTTCAAGTGTATTAAGCRTGTGGTCTTCTCTGGCTATTTCAAGTTCTGTATAGTACCCTCAGGGAAGGATCCTGCCCTGTCTCAGTGGGCAGCAGAGGATGCCCAGCCTGGCAGAGCTGCCTTCCAGACACTGAAAGCCAGTTCAGATGAACCCAGGCTGGGAGGAAAACGATTCTGCATCTTTTGGGTAATTTTCTGCAAAGGCCTTTGAAAGAACAAGAACATGAAGGAAGCTTTGTGTCATCAGGATTTTCTGCCTTTTGAGCCTTTTCATTGCTTGGCTTCCATTTCATCAGCTGAGCTGATATTAGTGGAATTCTCACCTTCTTCAAAGTGTCTGCTCGACCTTTTGTTGGGTTAGGACCCGAGTGCCCTGGTATTAAAGCACGATGGCCTGTGATTTAATACACAGTTTCTCGACATTTCTCTCCCTTCTTCGTTGCTCTCCAGCTCAGGATTGTCTTAGCCAGCTGTGATTTTGTATTCCTCTTGTCACTGCAGCATGCTGCTGCTCATAAATCTGACTTGGGAGTTGCCACTGTCTGCTTTTCACTGTTAAAACAAGAAGCTCTGCTTCCAGCCCTCTGTTTGCCCTCTGGAATGTGTCAGGAGTGTCAGGGGAATGGGGGCTTAAGTGGCCTGTCACTGGATGCTAATGCAAACCCTTTGTTGTTAATCTTGGTGTAAGGAAATAGAAATTTGGGATTACTTGACAGGATTCTACTGAAATCCTTGGCATTGGATGCCTTGTAGCTCCCACTAGTGTTTGAAATTTTGGTCTACTGGCAGATACCCGATAATGTTTGCTTTCAAATAAACTATCTAAAATGCCTATTGTGTTTTTATAGGAGGATTTTCTTGTTTCTTAAATTAAAGCATCAAATGCAGTCGAGTGTTTTCACAGGGTACCCAGAGAGATGGTGGAATTCCTGTTCAGGGTTCTTTTTTAAGAAAAAAAATCAATAAAAATGGATGGTTGCTCTGTATGTTTGATGGTCCTTCGGAGATGCTGCATTGTCCAGAGCACTTCCAGGCACAACTGASAGTTGGTTATTTTGTCTTCAGAATGAATGCTTCATTCCTGTTTGTGGAAATTTAAATCGTGGCTTCTTAGGGAAAAAACCATAATTTTTCACCCAAGCTGCTGCAAGGTATAAATGCATTTAGCATGTCTTCATCTCAAATTCTGTAAGTGTGAATCACGTGCAAATGATTGGAGCAGAAATATTTTTGGTTGTTGGCCAGATTTTAATTTTTCACTGCCCAAGTGTTTTTCACATGTTTATTTACCTGAAGATGGGAGAGCACCAACCAATTAGCATATGGTTACAGGAAACACAACAGATATTCCAGTYAGTAAAAAAATAATTTAAATGTGTTATTTGTCATCAAGGTGCATGATATGTGACTGGCCTTTTAATGGCTTTTAGAAATGTGCTTCACATAATTTGAAGCAAGCTTTCTTATCAATATGTCGTGCAATTAATTTAATCTTGTTTCTGTTATTTCCACAGTATTTTTCAATTCAGCGAACCTCATTACATTTGCAAGTGCATTAAATTAGAGCCTGGATAGAAGAAGAGAGATGATTATCAGTTAATTTAATTATATTTCTAGGTTTGCCCATTTAATGATGTGTCTGCCATTGTTGTTGCAGCCTTTACAGCAGTAGCACTGTGCAGGAATTAGTTCTGATTCCATGTAAAGTTTGTGTTATCTGATAACTCCCGACAGCTGCTGGAGCCACACGTTCAGTAATTTATGAGTCTAATCAAAAGTCATTTACTTTAAGCCTAAAGGCTGCAGTATGGAATACTTGCACTGTATCCTCTACATCATTTTTTGACTCTGCATATGTTGGAATGTTCTTGCAGAACTTGACACCATGAATTAAGAAACACAACTTCAGGTTCTGACGGTGATGGCAGGAACAAGGAAATGTTCCACAGCACAGGGCTCTTCCAGCCAGCTGAACGCTGCAGCTGGGAATGTTCTTGTTTTCAAGGAGGAGGCAAAAACCAACCCCCAAAATTCACCATTATGCAGTCCCTCATATAAAATGGTCTTGACTTTTACTGATAAAATTATGTGGTCATTTAGGGAGATGCTTGCAACCTGAATTGTAGTGCTCAGCTTCTGATATGGTGCCTGTCAATGCTTTTTGCAGTAAATAATATTTTTATGCTTCTTTTGCAACTCTGCAATTTTTTTTTTCCTAAAATTTTGTGCCATATGTGTGAAATTTCAAGGTGCCTGGCATTTGCCCTGGCATCTGGAAATCCTAAGGATGGGGCTGCTGAGACTCTCCACAGCAGTGCTGCTTTATGTGCAGTACTGCAGCCTGGATCAGTTGTGTAGCTCATTAAAGGCAGATCTATTAAGGCAGCAGTTTTGGTTTTTAGACATTTATAGATATCCAGTATGAATGTGAGAGAAAAAGAAATTCAGCTCTGAAGTACAAAATGTTCCAAGTTCCAGTGTTTTAAGATGGCTGCTTCTGAGATTTTTAGTGATTTAATATTTGGAAGTAAATCTTAAAGGTATTTTTAAAAATGATAGCAGAAATAACCCACAAATGAGAAAGAAAAAGATTAAATCCAAATTTTACTAAACTCTGAGAACTGTTCTTCTATTCCTATGTTTTTGGAAGGTAAAACAATCAGGTTTACATTTATATCTGCTATTTGTACGTGATGAACCATCCTGTGGCCGCAATGCAAATAATGCACAGGTTGTGTACCTGAAGTGGTTTCTCTTTCTGGAAGTACTTGCCACTAGAACAAGACTCTCAAGCCACAAGGTCCCATAGCCTGTTCTGTTAGTCTGGCAATGTGGAGAGTTGATGGACTGTTTTGCAGTGGAATACATGGATTAAGCTTTTCAGGATAAAGATATTTCAATATTTCTGATGCACTTAATGGGAGAAAAAAGAAAAAAAAAAAGGGAAATTTAGTATATTTTTGAAACTGAGACCTGTGTGTGGGTGCAGTGTGGGAGAATCAGACTGAACAAACTCCAGAAAGGCTGGATTTGTGAAGCTGTCATTGCAGAAMAGTCACATTCTCCCTGCTGTTCACTTCAGTGATGGGGGCTACCAGTGCATTATTGCCTACTATGGCTGAGTAAAGTTGTTGTAGAGCTTGTCAGCTGTGGAACACCAGTTTGGGTGTTCAGATGGGTAAGAGATAGGCACACAGCTTCTCCTGGGTTTTTTAAACACCTCTTTGCTGGCTTCTGCCTTGCCTGATTTGGTGAATCCCATATCCCATGGCACTCCTTCCCTTCTGTTTACACCTTTCTATTTTTTTTTTCCTCACTTTTGCTTACTTTTACTGTGAAGTTACTTTTGGCAAGGATGGCTGATAGACAGGCACTTATTCATACAGGATAGTGCAGGGGTATGCCAATATTGGCTGGATCCAATGGATTTGGTGAAAATTAAAAATATAACAATTACTACGTAGCTTGTGTTTTTGTGAGGAGGAGTTAGTCAGGGGACAAACCTTCTTCTCTGTTTATCTTGCAGGTTTCCAGTTGGGCTTTAAGGACCACATGTTTGTTTTGAGTTGCAACTCCCAATTTTGTAACAATGACAGTTTTTAGACCTTATTATTTTTCTGAATAAGTACAGTCTCTCTGTTCGGCTCCATTGGAAATAAGCGCTTTGAATTTCTGCCAGTACCCAGGGTCTCTGGCAGAGTCCCCTGGAAACTTRCATGGGCCAAAATGTAATGTTATGCTCCTTTATACTGGCAAAATCATTCCTTAGAGACTGCAGAGCAGGGATAAATCCAGCTGCTTGTCCAAACACAGAAATGAAGCAGGATTCATTAGCTAGTTTTGACTGCAATTTTGTCTGATTACAAGAGTCCTCAACTAATGCTAAGGGCACAAAAACAGGCCTGCTCTGGCTCTGGATTGCAATGGGGAGAATGAAATAGATTTAATTAATAGATTAGTGAAATTTTTGTTTAGTTATATGATATATGGGAGAATAGAACCTCTTAAATGAGGATAAGCCTGCTCGCTTGCTCATCGTCCTACATTACAACAGTTTYGTATCCTCTACTTAATTTTTCTAGGAAATGTTTTGTTAGTGGGGTTTTTTTTTTGTGTGTGGGGGTTTTTTGTTGTTTTGTTTTGTTTGGTTGTTGATTTGKTTTTTTTTTTTTTTGCTTTGTTTCAAACCAGTGGTAACTTGTTAATTGCCTATGATTTATTTAATGATGCTTGCTGTAATGTGAGTGATTGCTACTCTCCTTGTTTTTGTCAGTTCACTATGGTATTTTACCCCAGCTGGTATTTTTGGAGGGACTGGAGTGGAAAGATTACATCCCTTAGTATTCTGTGTTGGAAAAGTACTGTATTTCCCTTTCTGTCAGGAAGAATTCTTCCAAATCCCTCCGTGGTCTGAGCTGCTGTGCTTGACGTCTCATTATTTGACTCAGCTGTTTCTGTTTCACCTTCACCCAGCTAATTAAGTAACTCATTGAATGTATTATTCAGTATTTGATTCTGCTATCTGAGTCGGTGAGAGAGATGGAATTTAAAAAAATAAAATAAAAAAAAAATTAARAATTCCCCTTGATGGGATTAGTGGAAGGATTGTTGCTCCGACACGGTGGACTGAAATGAGCCCGAGCTAATGGAGTTGGCGGTACATGAATCACACTCTGCTTGAGCCAGGCTTTGGCTGCTGGGGAAAGGGTTGGGATTAGTGCTGGTCATTCCTTAACTGCCCTGTAGTGACCTGTTAATTGTTTCAGGACATCTGCGGAGTGCGAGGCGTTCCTTGGCTGTATTTACATCTTTGTTTCCCTCCTCAGCCGCGGTCCTGCAGGGCATCCATCGTTCTGTGCCGGCTCTGGATATGGGCTTCAGCCACTTGTGGAACTTGGCTGTGCTCATCATTTTGGCTCCATTGCCAACGTGGATTACTTTCCAGGGCTTTTGGCAATTTGTACATCATTTATTTCTTTCTCTTGGATTAGAAATGTGAACAGGAGTGCTCTGCAAATGAGCAAAATCCAGTGTTCAGCTGTAAATTATCCATTTGCATTCCCGTCCCTCTGACTTTGACCRCCTTTGTGACTAATCTTTTGTATAAAAGAGATGTGTAATTACAATTAAATTAATTCCCTTTTTGCTTTAGACTATTTTTCCTTAATATTTGCATTAAGCTACTGAATTAAACATGACTATAAATAATATTCTCATTCACGTAAAGCCTACCTATTTTTGTCATATCAGTTAAAGCAAACCTTTTAAAATATTTTTTTTATAAACTCAAATTAACACAACGAATTACTGTCACCAGAGAGATCTAACTTCAGAGTGTGATATTGATTTTGGATACAGAAGATTGARGTGTGTGAATTCCCAGACTGATCCATACATTCATGCAGTGTATGAATCAGGTACCATGAGGATTTGAATATATTCCTTTAGAATCCCAGAAGAGTTTTCTGGTCAGCTTGCTGTTTATTGCTCTGATGGAAGTGCCTCCCTCTCCTCCTTCCAGGGCTGGGTTGTCCTTTCAGCTTTGATCAGAAGCACATTTCTGGCTCTGGGAAGCCTTAATTGGCAAGAGTCCCATGAAAACTGAGAACTCTCAGTGTGCTGTTTTGAAAGTGACACTGGTGCTGGCCACCAAAAAGCCACTGGAAAAATCCTRATCGAGCCTTCCACAAAACATCTGATGCTTTGTCTCTCGAATAGTTCTTACAATATATGAAATAGACTGAGTGAATCAGCACAGAAACAATCACCAGACAATTATTCTCATTGGTTTTAAATGAGCAATACTTTTTCTCCTGACGCAGCTCTGTTATATTTAAGAAGTGAGAACTCCATTCTGAAAGGTTTCATGGCAAAGCAAAAAGCAAACTGTAGCAGATTCTGCTTTTGTGTAATTAATGTTGCTTTTGCATTATGTTTTGAAGACTGGRATAGCTCCTAAAGCAAAATTGTAGAGCTTTTTGAATGTACGTGCACTCTAAGCTTAGGGTAAAAACCTCTAKGTCCAATCATTGTCTTAGTTGAGCATATACCTCATATTTTTCATTTTTGAATAAGAGCACATTTTGTCTTTAGCTTAATCTGCTTTTGGGCTGAGCAGTCACATACTTTTGGACCTTGATATACCAAGGGAAAAGGATGACTTTTGACAGGAGCGATGGCTTCGGAATAGACTCTGACCTTGCTTTTGCAGATCTGGTTTTGTTAGCCCAGAAGGTTATTGTTCTCTGCAAGGAAAAATAAGTATTTGGACTGGGATATCTCCAGATTAGTATTCTGGCAGGTACGCTTTTATACTCCTCTTCTCACTAACAAGAAGATACCTAAATATTTTATTAAGCTACTAAAAGACTGGGAACATTTTATGAGACATGAACTTTAATGAGACATTAAGTAGAAAAAATTAGACTCGGTCTTTCAATAATTTGGAACAGTGAAAAATGTTAACTGTCTTATCATACTAACAAGGGCTCAGAGTACACACAATTGTGTCAGCAAACGGAATTTGTATTCCATTATTTTCTTGGTTTAAACTTGTTTTGAATCTGTACTTTTTACTTGCTTTTCTAGAGAAAGGCTCTAGCAATATTTCTTACTGCTTTATTCCAATGAGAAAAATAAGTTAATGCATATAAAGTCTAAACTAAGTTTGGGGGCTAATTTAATGTACAAAAACTTAGCTAGATTTGTAGATAATAAGCACTTAATCAGATTCCTTTTTTTTAGCATCTGATTGTCTTAGAGCTTATGACTGTTTTATTGTATCATTGTATATGTTCAATCACACTCAATCACACTGTACTTTTATGTGGTGAATTTCTTTAATATTTGAATCAAAACATAATTCATGAAATGTGACTTTTTCTTTCATTTCTTCACTGTTTAAATAAGGCAATATATTAATTATGCTGTATAGGGTAATAAACAAGCTTCTCAAATTATTTTAGCTGTGAAAGTTGAGCAATAACTTGGAAATTGATGTATATATAGTTAATGAATACATGTGGGTTTAATTCATTTTCACTGGTACAATGTCTTCTTTTCAAACTTGAAATATTCTTCACCTAAACTTAAATATCAAGTGAATTATTTCTTTTAAATTCTCTAAAAATTCTCAATAATACTTCAAAATATTTGAAATATTTGTCCCCCAGATGGCAAGAGCAATGTTTGTCTTTTTTCTCATCATGTGCTCCACCCAGCCCCTTTGTTGAGGACAACTTCTTTTCATAGCTCTTAATATTTATCTCCAAGTACCTTTCAAGGCAGTTTTCCCTCACACAGTTGTACCTATAGCTAGAAAATATTCCTGAGAGGAACCTGCTGCTCTAAATCTCCAGGTCTACCAGCAGCAAGATGCACTGGCGCCTGCATCACCTCGTTTATGGCTGAGCAGARGGAGAGATCAGCCAGGTACAATGAACACAACTTCTCCCTGCGTGTTTGGGGCTGTGGTGAGTCACAGGAATTATAAACACAAGAGCAGGTGAACATCCAGTTTTTCATAGCGTTTCCTCTGTATTTTGACTGCTCTACAAATCTAACGTTATTATTTTTTAGAGCGCGTGACGCATCGATTTCCAGTTCAGTTCTGTGTTCTTATCTCAGAATTCTGTGCTCGCACTTGAAATATTAATGACTTTAGGCACAAGCTGTATTAATGGCACAGTTATGTCTTTTGGGTTTAAGTATCATTAATTTTAGGAAACAACTTCTCATGACAGTAATCAGAAGCAGCTGTTGGTTTTGCTGCAAAATACTAATGCATAATTAAAAAAAAAAACAAAACAGTGCCTCTTAGAAAACAGAGCTGTTTGGTGGAAGCCTACCTTTGCTCTGCCTAGCTGTGGCCATGTATTCCCAAATTCAAACACTGTGGTGGGTGTTCAGTGTGTACTGAATTTTTAGCTTTCGCTGTGCCTTTTTAATGCACCACACTGTGGTTTGTTGAAAATGTATGCACTAAAATTTTCTGACATGTTTCTTCTTGAAATAAAAGACCTTAGAGGTATTATTCACATAATATTTCAAATTACAGCTAATTTAGTTCTCTACTGTTCAACTATTTTCCACGTGTAAAAGGTGGGAAAAAAAAGCCACAAAGCTGCTGTAAGTTATTTTCTGGCTGACTTGTTTGTCCTCTGGAAGATTTACCCTGAGTGCCTCTAGCTTGGAGCAAGCACCGTGTGCTGAGTTGTGTTGGGTACCAGATCATACACACCTTATCCTGGCTGGGGAGCCTCTCCTGCCTAGGGAGATGTTTCACCAAAGGGGGAAATCACTGTCCCCAGAGAAGCTGTTGAAGGGGGAGCGTTGTCCCTTCCAGACAGAGCGGAGCACCAGGGCTGATGGAGATAAGGATTTTGCTGATGTGCATATCTAGAGTGTTCAGAAGCAACCCTGCGTTTCTGAGAGAGATCAGAAATAGCTGGAGAGTTCCCAGTTCACTAAATTCCTTCCAGTGTTCTGCTGTCTCTGTTCTGTAGTGCCAGAAAGGTGTTCCCTGTGCTGCTGTAGAGCTGTGGTGCCTCTCACCCTGGAAGTTACACTCGCAGATCCTTGGATGTCCTTGTCACCTTTTTTCAGCTCCTTGGAACCAGAGTCTGTCTGATTATAAGTCTTCCTTTCCAGCGGTTATGCTGAAATCTTTGCAGTATTCGTGAATTTCTCTAGAATTTCACAAGACAGTTGGTCAAATCGATTTCCTTGCTGTACCATCAGTTGCCTAAAGCTGCAGCCTTGCAGCGGTATCAAACAACCAGACCTCTGGGTGCTCTTGTCTTAGCTGAGGGACCTCCAGGATTCATGAAACCACACAGCTACTCAGATATTTAAACATCTGAGATTCTGTTTTGCTCCAGCTGGGAGTTGCACACCTGGGAATGTGTGCTGCTGAAGTGGGTGCTCATTCTGTTCTCCCCCAGGAAGTGCACATGCATCTCCTCTGCTGCCAGCTCTGCCTCTCACCAAGTCACTAGGCAGGGTTAAAAAAGAACTCATCGCTAACCCGAGAAAGGGACCTTTTTAATAATTATTATGAATTTGGTGAGTTAATTTCATTCCTTTTGTTTGTCTTTGTAGTTGTTCAGGGTGATATTTGCAATGTGAGCCTTTGGATCACGGCCTTGGAGTGACTCTTGTTCCATGTTTGTGTTGGTTAGTGCACCATGACAGCGGGTAGAGATGAAAGTAACAGCATTGCTGGGATTTCTGTCTCATTAAAAGTCCTTCTTTTGAAGAATATGGAAACAGCTCTGTTTTAGGTTATCACTCCCAAGCCAGGAGACCTGTTTTCCCATCTCCCCCAGCCTATCTTAAGCTTGTAGGGATCCCAGTTTATACAATTCTCTACAGGGCTTTCTGTTATCTCCCTCTCTCCACTGACAATTTCCCTATCCGAACATAAACCAGACTATCTTGCTTTTCCCTCTTTTTTTCTCTATTGCATTAAAACACAGCTTTGAAACTCCACTGTTACTACTCTAACATTGGCTGCATATATACATTTGTTTTCCTGCCTTGAGCCCAAATCAAGGCCTGTCTGCACTGTGGGACGGCTCTTCTCATGGATGAACATGCCCAGTTCTGCATCTCAGCTCAGGATGTTTGTGTGTTATCACCAGTACCTGTGGATGCTAAAAAGTTAAAAGCAGAGAAATTCTTCTGCTTTTTCTCAATATTCTGTGAGGACATTGCTTTCACACGCAGACTAGATGGAAACAGCGAAGACGGTTTTGTAAACTATCTCTGTCTGTGCATGTGGGGTCTGTTGTGCAGAATTGTTATGGTACACATTGAAAAAAATATTTTGAAATAGGTGTTGTGAGCTTTGGCCAATAGGCCAAGAGGTGGCTGTTCAAAGAACCAATGGTTTCCCTGTCATCTTTACAAACCAAGTTATTTAAGCGGTCTGTAATTAACAAACGAGGCTTTCGCTTGCTCGAGTCTCCCCAGCCCTTGACTTTCGTGTCGTAATTTCTCGCCATTCACGGTACAACAGTGACAAGTACCTTTCAAAGTCCTTAATTTTCAAGTACCAATTTTCTCAAACAGCCAAAATACCATTTTCTGAATAACTTCCATTCAAGTTGACTTGCTCTCTCTAGGCTTGAACCTACCTGGTATTGCTTGATGTGGAATTGGAAATATTTTTCCTAGTTTCAAATAAACAAATAACTTCTCTTTTGAAGTATGTATTTGTAAAAACATAACAACAGTTAACTAAGGTGTCATCACAGTGTCATGATTGCTAAAATTTCAGTGGAGGATATAAACATATGGCCTATTCTAAAGTAGATTTAAAAAAATTCTCCTTTTTAATGTTGTAGATTGTCATTTTCCCAATTTCTTTTTCCTCGAAACATTTATATTTATGTCATATCCATGGCTTTTTATTCAGTGTGGTTTCTGTGGTCATTAATAAGCCTGCGACTGACTTGTGAGTAAAATAAAAGAACCTACAAAAATTGAACTCAGTGATTTATGAACACACAAAGTAAATAATTTTTCATCATTGTAATGTTCAATGCCTACAAACATGGATTACAAATGCTTTTTTAGGCATCTAATTCAGAAATGAGAATAAAGGAAAGTTAAATATGCGTAGGCTCTTATCTTTTCTAAAGGTTTGAAACATCCACAAAGAGGCAGCGTTGTCTGAATGCTGGAGCAAAGGGCAGTGACTTAAGTAGTCATTGATGATAAGTCATTGTGATTATTATTTTTGGAATGAAGAATTGTTATTTCACCTTGCTGAAAAACCTAATAGTCTTTTTTTGGTCCTAAAATAATGTGCAAAGAAACAAGGTGGTCAGAGCAAGAGCTGCTGCTTTGTAGAGTACAGAGCTGAGACCATGGGTAAAATGGTGGTGGATGGCTGGAATTCTTGCTGGGGAGGTGGGCATGGAAAACCTCATCCAAAAGTCCTGTGGCATTTTCAGAGTCAAGGTTGTTTAGTGTCTCTCTGAGCTTTTACACTGCTGCCTTTTTATTATTCAGGGGTTCCACAGACACAAATGCAGTTTTTCAGTGGGTTTTTTCAACTGTCAGAAATCCTGACTCAGGTTTCTGATTGTTTTTTTCTGCAAGTGCAGTTCTATGGAATGTACTTGATGGATTTGGAGCAATCAGAAGTTAGACTGGGAAAGGTGCTGGGCTACAGAAACCTTCTCTGTCTGTTGCTGTGCTTTTTACCCACAGTCACAAACCCCATGTGCTCCATATTCAGGATATTAGAGTTCCTGCCTCTGTTGCAATCCAGGCAGCTGTCATCACTCTCAGTGCTCTAGTTGCCTCCTTCTACCCTGTGTTGTTATTTAAATATTTGGTTTACATATTCTATATATTAAAGTAAGTTCTTATACACTCACAGAATTGTGTATGAACTACCCATCATAATTTCCTAGTCACATTTAGACTCTGAAAAATGATTCATGATCTTAACTAGTTTCACATATGAAGAAATCAACCTGCTGATCAGAAGCTGCCTCCAATCTTCTGGAGTTCCCTTTGCACTTCGGAATTCCTTACAAGTAGCAGACAGTGGCTGATAAAGTATTTGCCATGAATGGCAACTGAGAATTCTGTTGGTTTTGCTTTGGAGGATGCCAGATGGGAATTATGTAAAGTACAGTTAGCTGGGGCCTTTGAAAGACATTCACATTTGGGGAGCTAATTCTGCAAGTGCACTTTGGTTGTTTCGTTCCTTCAGCGTTGCAGGAGGTCTGAGGACAGGAGGAGATCACTGTCCTTCATCTGCTGCTTGACTGCAGTCCTCCAGAGCCTGTGACAATTCTGAGATGGGCTGCCTGGGTGTTTTGAACCTTTGTGCATTAATTACATGTGAAATGTTTGCATCCCGGAGAGGCCAGCAGAGACAGTATTTAGAGGAGTAGCTCTGCTGCAGAATCTCAGTGTTCATCTGGTCCCAAGCCTTGTCCTGGGTCTGCTCTTCTGAAGTTTCTTGAGATCTCTTGGCCATCAGCTTCACGTTGGCTTTACTGGATCATTATACCCCATTAAGAACTGGATTTTTCCAGCCTGATGAGTGAAAAAAAAAAAGTTAGTTGTTGGAGACTATCTGATGTGATTTACTAAATATTTTTCTTATCATCCTTGTTATCCTTATCATCACACAATTTTATGGAATGTATTACTCTGGCTGCATCATTAATATCATTAAGCTCAGTAAGAGTGATTCCAGTGTAAAAGGATGACTTTCAACATTTTTGTTGTAAAATTAGCCACAGTTTCAGATGTTCTTTTGAACATATCGTAAAGAATGATGAAATTGCATGTTTAATCAGTTTAAGCAGTGAAAAATTCACTAGCAGCAAAAAGGAATGCTTTATATTTGGTGGGAATTTAAAGCTACAGAAACAAGGAAACAAAAGTGGTAGCAGATCTCGGATTAATTTACTTCAAAGTTCTTTATTATTGATCAGCTTTGAGGCTCTTTTTACCAGTTATGGATGCAACTCCACATCATTCCAGCAATTCCCAAGGGAAATAACTGTCTTCACCAGGATTCCTTCAGTGAACGTTGCTCACCCGAACAACTTGCTGATGCTATTTTTACTTTTAGATTTATGACATTTCTTTTATGAGATAATGGATTGTGGAAGAGAGAGTTTGTGTGACTGAGGTGTTTTAAGGACAACCTTTATACACAAAACTGTCATATGTTGAAACACAAAATGGAAAGCAAGACTTTTAAAAGCAGTGACTAAAAAAAAGGCTCTTTTCCTAATTTTGTACTAATGCACCTGTAATCCTTCTAAAAAATCAGAATTTCCAACAAATTACCTTATAAATTCATTTAATATTTTCAATTTTGATGAACATATGCTTCATTCTACCCACTTAAAGGGATTTTAGGATCCTTTCAGGCTTCAGTGAGTGCTGAAAAGCAGTTAATTGTGTTTGTGTTTAAGGATACACGTTTTACACAACAGCAGCTCTGTTTTAGTGGAATTATTGTAAGTCTTTCGTTTCTGTTCAGCTATGACAAAACATAACAGTATTTTTCTTTTTGTTTTAGAAAATTGTATATAGGGGTTCTCTTCCAAGGGATTTATTTGTCCTGTTTTCACTTGGTGGATGCATGGCCATACCTGAGTGGCTTAGTGCTGCTCCGAATGAATTTATTAATTCATCACTCTCTGTTTTATAACACTGAGTTAAAATATATTTAAAAAAAACCACCGTTCTTTGCTTTTGGTGAGAAAATTTAAACGTTTGGCCTCACTGTAACGAGGGATCTGGAGCTTAATCTGCCAAACGTCTGAAACGCTTTGGTGTTCATCCCTTGCGGTTGGGGTCAGCGCTGAAATCGGCGCCTTGCAGCGGTCGCTGTGCTGAAATAACCCAGCCCTGCCACGGCATCTCCCACTCCTGGCCGGGACGCTGCGATGACGCCGCTTGAAATGGAGCTCTCGTCGTCATTTCAGTCTTACTGAGGAGCACACCCCTGAAATTTCCTTAAGAGCGAGAAGAAATGCAAAGCTTATGAGTGTAGCTCTTAAGGGAGTTTGTGATTTGATGCACTTGTATAAATGAAATCAGGGGCTGGTTAAACRGCAGGAATCTGACTAAAAACTCTCTCTGATTCAGGTTGTAATTTTTTTTTTCCCCACTTTTTTGGCGAGCACGGAGAAAGAAAAGTTTCAGCCCGTTTACATTATAACAGTGATTCTTTTCGCTCATTCTAATAAATTTTATTATTATAATTAATTATTATTTTATTATTGGTATTATTACTACCACCACCACCCYGGTAAGATCCTCGCAATTGATAAGGAATAAGAAAACACTTTATGGGCACATTGTTTACTAAGATGATATCCTACATATTAGTTGAGGCACAAATTTTTTAATGGATCCACCCCCTCCCTCCCTTCACCTTGGTAAAGAATATTGGATTTTCCAGCTCAGTGAGTGTCTGGTCGTTATCATTCATGTGCTCTATTGCAGTTATTGTTAATGGTTATATGAACAGCAAAATCGGAAGCATATATCACCTGTCAGCCTGTGTTCTCTAGACCCATCTTGGGTTAAATTATTGTAGAATTGAGAGTGGAAGCTGCTAAAACTCAGGTTCCATAGGGTAGTTGTGGATTTTTTTTTTTCCTCTAAGGTTTAGGATTTGTGTTCAGTCTTTAAGGAAAAAAGTTTCAGTATATTAGGATCATAAATTCAGAATTGGTCTTGCCAAAAAGTAATTTAGAAAATTT
Source organism: Parotia lawesii (assembly GCA_003713295.1). Taxonomy (NCBI): domain Eukaryota; kingdom Metazoa; phylum Chordata; class Aves; order Passeriformes; family Paradisaeidae; genus Parotia; species Parotia lawesii. The sequence continues at coordinate 4,537,499 of RAHM01000035.1, read as the reverse complement.
ACCAGATCAAATAAAAGTGTATTAACCTGGTTTATTGAGAAAGAGGGAGAAATACGTTTTTATGCTATAATGTGATTCTAACAACTTTCTAGTTTAAGGGAAATGTGTGCAGTTATACTTACCATGGGCTGAAAATAATTCATCAAAGCAATGTTCTGAGTTCAGGAACAGTGCCATTTGTGCTCCATCAAAAAGTGGGCTTTATGTAATCAGTTTTTTTAGCTTTGAAATTGATCTACTGTCACTATTTTACTTTATTTTAAATTGTGCAGCTTAGATACTCTCCAGTATTCATGCTTGGGTAACTTGATTGAACTGGAAGAAAAACTTTATCAAAAGCACAGACTTGTATATTTGGCCTATAATATAGAAAGAACAGACAGAAAATGTAATGTGGAGGTAGCAGGTGGGGGTGATCACATCTCTGATGTAAATTTGTCCCTCAGATTCTTTTGGCCATGCTGAGTTAGCATTTCTTAATATGAAATTCTTCATTTTGTGCCGATTTTTTTGTTTTTTTAGAGTCAGATTTGGTGAGATAATCTTTTAAATGGAATTTCGAAATAAGTATGGCAATCTCTTTTCCCTGGGCCAACACATCACCTACTTCATTAATTAAACTGGAACATTCACATTTTATCAAGTGTCAAATAGTTGAAAGTTACAGAGAAGAGATGAAGGATTCTCCTTAGGACTGAGAGAAATGTGTTGGTGTGAATTCTAACATTTGAGAGAGACCTCTGATGCATTTTAAATACTGGTCTAGTTATTCACTTTTTCACTGGTGAAATGAACTGTTGATATCCAATCAACTGTTGATGAGGAAATTAAAACCAAACCAAAGGGTGTGTTTTTCAATATTATATGTAATTAAACTGTGGGATTGCAATGGGATGTTTCAGAGGCCAATAAGATGAGGAGTTTCTGAAACAGGATGGATGAGTTAATGAGACAAAATCTCCTGGTTATGAAATGGTAAAGGAGTCCTTACCCTGTTCCTTATCCTGTTTGRGATGGTCAAGAGCCTGCAGCCTCAATCTTAAGGCTCAGCTCATGGGTGGTGCATTTAAGTAGAAAAGCTTTGGGTTTAGGCAGGAGGGAAAATGAGAGTTATAGAGGTACTCCTGAAGTTTTAGTCCTGGACAGCTCCTAAAAGTCAATAGCGTGATGCCCGATGCTTCATTCCTACTGGATTTTCTGCTGTGAACAGATGATTTAACCTGTCTGGTGAGTGAGAAATTGCAGATTATGAGACTAATAAAGACAAAAAACTTTTTAAAAAAATGCATTTAGGTGGCTACTTTTTTCTACTCATTTAAGAAAAGGAGGAGGAAGCTGGTTTTTGTAATTTTTTGATTGATCCAAATCTGTTTATTAACTTCTTGTTATGCTGCTTTAAGAGTACCTGTCTCCTCTCTCTCCCAAATGCCATAGCTCATTTTTGCATTCATCTTTCATACAGATCTTTAGGGGAAAAACATTTGCCAGTCCGAATATACAGTGAAATCAGTTATAAAGAAAATGCAGGAACTGTTGTATTTCAGTTATAYATTGAAATGTCCTCACATGGAGATGTTTATTATCTGCAGATTAAAAATACTGCGTTGGTTTATTAGACACTTAAAAGTATTTACTACAAGTAAGGAATCAATATTCCTTATTTAAAAAGAAGGTTAATTCCTCAGTGCACATGGATCTATACACAAAACCACAAAATCTATGGGCACAATTGAAGAAAGGTGTTTAGGGGAGTGAAGAGGCCGTGTGGTTTTATGGTTTTTGGTGTGAGGGGAGGTTTGGTTTGGTTTGGTTTGTTTGTTTCTACTTCATGGTACATCTCCTGACCAGCGCTGAGACAGAACCATCCTTTTGCATGAAGATGCCAGGGACGATTGTGTTGAGTGATTCTTTGCTCATCACTTTARTGCTGATATATAGGGCAGAGCATCTGTTTGGGGGGAAATGGCCAAGAAAAGATGTAGCAGGAGCAATCCACCATGTGTATGCTGACTCCAGAAGTCCATGGATGTTGGTGCTGGGGCGCTTCAGTGGAAGCCAAGCGTTGTGAGCCGTGTGCTGAGCATTCTGGAGCAGTAACAYGCCTGTGCCACTGCCATTTGTCTGTTTGCCTTGGCAGGCCTCTCTCCTGGGCTGGCTTAGCTCCTCGCTGTGCCAGGGGAATGGGTGCTGTACCCTGGCTCCAATGTGACCGGTGTCTTTGTAGCTGTGTGCTTCTGAAAATGTTCGGAAAACCAAAGGGTTCTGCTGTCTTCAGGACAGTAGAGCTTGGGAGATGTTTCAAAGGAAACTGGGCTTGTTTACCCTGCACTGGGCACAGAAGAAGAAATAACATCTCAGTCACTCTCTTCTTGCCAACAAGAACAAAAAAAGTCTGACTCTTGGTCGATAAGAAAACTTCTCAAAGTTAAATTATACAAACTTACTGCCTGAGGCTCCGGTTCAATTCTTTATTTCTCTTGGATGTTAAAGCAGTATCTGTCGTCACCAGAGCTCCTTTTGAATTTGTTCATGATAAGAACAGTCCTCTGGATGCAGCGTTCACTCGTGCCTTTGTCATTGCATTGTCATTAGTGGAATGACACGGAGCTGTGGCAGGAAGCTGAAATAATTTTCGGTGTATGAAGCACCAGATAATTTGTGACCTGACTACTCGTGACGTTGGAGAATAGGTGGGAACTGGCACATKAGAACGAGTTTCTGATTGCTGTGGGTTAACCCCAGTAGGCAGCAAAGCCCCACTCAGCCACTCACTCCCCCTCAGCGAGGCAGAAGTGAGAATGTTCGTGGGTTGTTTATTGAGGGAAGTCTTGAGTCCAGTATGAAATTCTGCTTCACTCTTTCTCTCAAGAAAGCATAGTAAACACATAGCCAGCTTATTGTGAGTGTAACTGTTTCGCTGCGTAGAAACAGCGGTGTTTTGCGAAAACATATTAAAATCATAAAACTCTTTGTGATAATCAAAAGGGTAGTGTAATATCAAAGAGAAAATAGATTTTTACAGAGTCCTAATTTTCCAGGGCACTTCTGCAGTCATCACACATCTTCTATCATTAAACAATTTCTGTCCTGTCACTCTGTAAGCTTGAAAAATCGCTATTTGATTTAAAATTTATGCTTTTTATCACTTCATAGCCCAATATGATTGAACTGTGTTTAAAAGTTCAACCAAAATCCTCTTCAGKCTTGAAGGAACTTATTTTGTGAAAATTGGACTTAAGTGGAATAGTTTTATTATTGATTTATACCCTGTGCCCACACAGTCCCCTCTCAGCAAACACARACTTCACAAAGTGAATCCTCCTCATCTCAGCATCGTCACCTCTCTTTGGGGTCTTTTATCAGCTGGAGTAGGGCATGGCTTTGCAAGTGATGTTCTGTCTTTTCCTCAGGCACTAATTTATGAAAAATACAGGAATATCTTTGGGCTTCTATTTATTTCCCTGTCRGATATGGCTAAACTTAGTAAAGATATTCTAAAGGTGTTCAGGTGTCTGAGGTGTGAAGCAATTTTATATTCCTGTTTCCTGTAGGAAACCTGACTGATAAAAGATAGATTCCTTCAGGAATTGTGTTGGGCCCTTGTGCTGTTGTTAATTTGAAAGCATAAACTGTCAAGTTAGATTTCTTTCTATAAAAGTTGCAGTTGTACTCTGGGTAAATATTGCCAGTTGTCACCTTACCCAGCTTACACAGTGTGTGGCCGTGCTGAAATCCCACCAGCAGCTTTCTCAACAATGCCTTGAATTTATCAGGAATATCTTTTGACCACCTAGATGTCAGTGACTTCAAATGTACTGCTCTTTATGTGGCTGTTGGTCTGCCTGACACCTTAGGCAATTAGATGAGTAAAATTTAGTTTGAAAATCCAGTTTTAACAGTTTAAAATTTACAGTTCTGGAAGTTCCTGTGTATTTTCAGSCTTGAAAGTAGAGGGACATAYAGAAAGGGAATTTCAGACTTGACCTGTASATCAAACWATGTTGCATTTAGGAATCTTAAGTGTTTTTGTACTATCCAAACTGATAACTTTATCTAATGTCAGTTTCTGTTGCCATCTTTGAAAATGAAATATTTACTAGCCCCAAATTAAGTCTTAACCCGATCTAGGCTTCAAAAGCAAATAGATACAGCTGGGTACTGCTACATGACTGATTCACATCTTAAAATTACATCTATATCTTCTGAGAATGCTGCCTGTCTTATGTGTGGTTTTGTGCAGCTGGGATATCTAAGGATAAAGGTGGAAGTTTTACACGGGTAACTCTGCATCCCTGGGCTAATGAAACGTCTGTTTGGAGAGAGGAGGGGAGTGTGAGGCACGAGGATCCTGTGCTGTGCAGAGACCAGAGACGTGTCTGTGCATCTCCCAGTATTTAGAGAGCACTTAAGAAAAGTACAAGCAACTCGTGGAGGTGAGAGAAGGAAAAGAAAGAGGAATGTAAGGGTTTTATATACTCCAGTCCATAAAGCTTCAGCAGCAGCAGTACCTGTTCCCTCAAACAAGTCTTTCTTTATGAAAAAGTCAAAGCTTTCCTTGGAGAAGAAAAAGTTTTAACTCTTGCTGGCCTTGGAAAGTGTAAATGAGCATGAGCAAATGGCTGGAAGCAGAAGAAAGCAGGGCTGGGTGTTCACTGGCACAGCCGGATGGTGGGTGGGTGCGTGGGAGGGCACACACACGAGGCCTTTCAAATCTGTATTAAAAATACAGCAGTATTTTTATAAGCAGTAATTTTTTTATTATAAAATTTGTCAGTTCAGCTTCCAAGAGTTTTGCAAACCTTCCTCTTACAGTATGTCTACTTTCATCTAGAAACAAGACAAGAAAGCTCCCTAAAATCTTGAGAAGTTTGATTTTAAAGCCGTGATCAGATGGGTTGTTTCCTTTTTGACTCTACTCAAACAGCCCCAAGGCTGCCCTGAGGCATCAGAAATAGGTGCAGATGGCCCAGTTTTCTCCTTGTTTGAGCTTGTAGACACAAACCTCTTGGTCCACAAATGTTAGTAAATAGAGATGAAGCTATTTCTTTCAAAATAAACTCCTCTCCTACATCTTTAACATTGCAACTGTTGAAGCCATTCAAATCCTTGAATTGGTTTGTTAATTTGATGAGGCTTCTGCCTGAGTCCTTCAGTTGCTGGGGACAAACTTAGTGAAGACTTGAATGTCACATTCTAAGGTTTCATTTTTCATTTATTTTCTTCTTCAGTAAGTATTACTGTGTGGTTAATTTGTTCTCTAGGATGGATGAAATAGAACTAATATGAAATTCAAATGAATTCTTCTGCTGGCAGCCTGTTTGTTAGCAGCAATAATGAAATATAATGGCCAACGGATAGAGAAAAACATTAAGTATTTTCCTCAATAATTCAGGGCTTTGATACATTTAAGCAGTCAATAAAAATATCCAGGAAAATTAATAATGTAGAATTTGACTGTGTACTTTTAAATTTTATATATGTGTGTATATATTCTTGTTTTGTTTGAGATCATGTTACCTTTATGAATGCTTTAGTCTTTAAAAGGACTCCATTTCTGTTGTACCAATTTCAAACCTAAAAAAACCCCAAACGATGCAAACCACCTTTTATCTCTAAACTACTGGCTGGTTTATGAAACTGGAAGCCAATATTGTGAAGAAAATAAAACAGTATTTGTTGGCACCTGTTGGGGTGCCAAGGACACGTGTAAAACACCTGACCAGCAATAGGTGCATCTTTCACGGGAAGCTGAACAGGATTTTACAAGGTTATTTGCTTCCACCTACTGCTCATCCTTGATATTACAGAAAAACCCAACCGAGGGAACACTTGGGCAGCTAAAATTCCAGAGGCTCATCTTTCCTCCCCCTGGGCCGTGGGAGTGGGGTGTGTACACAGGAATCCAGTTTGCCTTTTGTACTGCCTTACGTGCATGTGAGGAAAGAAAAGATGCTGGGAATTCAGATAATTTCTAAAGTTTCTTATTCCTTGAGGTTGTTTTGGGTGGTTGGTTTCTGGCAGCCTGTGCTGGCAGGACGGGGCAGCAGAGGAAATGGGGTTGGGATGGCAAGGAGAGAGCCAAGTGCACAGTGTGGGATGAAGCACATGGGCACTCGGGGTGGAGGGAGTGTTAGCAGGACTAATGGGTACTTCAGGGTACTGATCTCACTGTTCCCGAAAACAGGAATACTTCAGGATACTGGATACTTCAGGGCACTGATCTCACTATTCCTGCTTGCAATTCAAGGGGTAAAATTAAATGTAGAATTATAAAAAACTATGTAAAATAAAGTTTGTGTAGGTTTCTGTGGATGCTGAAAGCTTGGCTACAGAGAGATTTTCCAGCTTTCTGCCAGCGTACATGTGAAAGTCTTGCTTTCACACGGATGCTGGCTGAAAACAGTTAGAGGTTTTTGTAAACCACTCCTTTTCTCTTGCAGGGGCAGATTGTTATGCAGTATTGTTGTGATACTGACTGAAGAAATATTTTCAAGTAGGTGTTGTAGGGTTCAGCCAATCCCTCTGAGAGGTGGATGAACAAGGAACCAATAACTTTATACCACTGAGATATATAAACGAGTTTGTATATTAATAAAGGGTTCCATTCCCTCCTGGATCGTGCCTATGTCACTTTCTCTCCATCCTCTGCACAACAGTGGCAGGTTTCTACTGCATCCTAAAGCCAAAACATCATGCAGAATCATGCTACTACCAATAATTCCTTTTGCTTTCTAGAGCTTTTACTTTGCTCTGTTCAGTATCATTTTTAGAATGCTACTGTTGAACGAAGGTGGTAGATTTGCTTCCCAAGAGCCCAGTGTGTTAAACTTCAAAAATCCCAGCTCTTAACCTCGTGCTTGTCCTGCATTGCTCCTGATGCCCTGCAGAAAACCTTGCTTTGTTTCCCTGTTGCTGCTGCCAAACAAAACAGACCAAAAAGGCAATATATAAAACACGGAGCTCTTAATATGTTTGTAACAATGCTATTTAATTGGCTGTTATGCCAATGACACCTAGAGAAAAAAGGAATTGTGTTGGCTTTAAACTGAAATGGATGAGAGGGCTTTCTATTTAATTCTATCTTTCCCGTGAAACATCCTACGAAGTATTCTATCATTACATAGTTTGCCTAAAATAATTCTTCAGAAGGAACAGATTTTCTGGGCTTTTACTTTTTTTTTTGTGATGTAACAACATTAAAGATGGTGCCTGATACATTGTTCAGATCTCTGGGGTTTTACAGTTCCTTTACAGTAATGGTGCTTCTCCATCTCAAATAATTCACAGAGCCGGGAAATTTGCAATACACATATGAAGTGACAGCACTTTCTCATTTTGCACTTAGAGAAAGTAGCACAGATGTCTCCCAGAGAAGAACATTCTCATTTCTTCCCTTCTTGCTCCGAGAYTGACAGATGATTCATTCTGATGATTTTTAAAGCTTAGGGTCTGTGTACATTTATTCTTTAAAAGAGGTACATCTAGGATGTAGATGTATACTCAAATATTTACATTTAAGCATAGATTTGATTAAGTCAGTAGCTTCACTGGTTTAAAGAATTACAACACTAATTGCTTCAGAAAATTAATTGGTTTTTATCTTGCCCTTGTGCAGAAGTCTAAATTCAACRTTGAAGACATACAGCTATTTCTTTAGCTAAATATGACTTTACATAATTTCAAAGATAACAAGTGCTTTCTGGCTTCAATATCCAGTGAGATTGAACCCATCCAGATGTGGTTTTCATCGCTAAAGATGCAGTGGTTAATTTGTAAAGATTCACTTTCCATRTCTTTAGACAGAAAACCAAACACTAAGGGATGAAATGATTGTCTAATGTTCAGTGACAAATCACAGAATAGAAATGATGTGATTTGCTGTTGAGCCTGGATCTTTTCCTGGTGGCTGCTCTCAGCCAAAGGCAGGGTCTCAGTCCCAGGTGAGGCTCGTTGTCTCTTTAATTCCTGATTGAGCCTGGGCCGGCCCCACCTGTGTCCGTGTGGGCTGAAGGCTCCACTTGTGCCCTTTCCTTGCTGCTCCAGACAGCCCTGGCAGATGAGCTGTGCTGGGAGGTAGGTGGGTTTTCATTTCATCCTGRTAAAACTGCATTTTTAATTGGGTAATGAATGCTTATGAACTCGGGTTTCTTAGAAATTGCTTTTAATGGGAAAGAACAGTGGTGAAACAGCAAACTAGAATATTCCATGGGCAGCAGAAGGGACCAGAGTGCTGTTGGGACTTCAGGAATATTTATCATACTCAGAGCCTGTAATAGCCATGACTACAGTCTGAGAGGAGCTACTTTATTCTGCTTTCAGTTAATTTAGGTCAGTGTGTGAGACAGAGCCACTCTTGTCCTTGGTAATATGGAAAGATATGATTCATTTTTGATTAACCAATAAATATGTTAGAGAACATTACATTCTTCCCAAAAGGTGACTTAGGGCACAGCCAGGATATGAAGAGCCCTGGTGCTAAYGAAGTTTGAATTCATTCCCCTGAGGTAGAAGGCTTTTTAAAAGCAGAGCTTTTTTGCCTCACTCACTCACCAAAAAGAAGTGAATGTAAATATCCAAACAGTCTCAGGAAGTGAGCCTGKAGGCAGAGAGAATACTTCCTTATCCTCCACATGGGAGACATGGTGAGAGACTGCCTGGCTGCCAGTAAGTCACACTTGAAAGAAAATTTTTGAGTGTTATATTCCACAAAGTACAGTCTGGTTCCCCATGAAAAGTGGTGGAATATACAGAGTATTAGAGGTGCTGATTCATGTATCAGACTGGCTAGAATAACAAATGGTTTAGTGCTGCTTAAGTGACACAACTTGATGTGCCTCATGAAAACATCTTTAACATAATTTGCTGTGAATTAAAGTATTTTTTCCAGGATACCTTGCTTCCTCCTATTTGGTTGAATGATTTAATTTCTAAAATCTTTTATAGGTGTAGGTAAGAAGTCTTTGGCTTTGAAGTAAAACCAGTTCTTCATTTAAGATGAATAGGCATGCTGTTGAAGAAACATCAATTCTTTATTTTACACTTGTTTTCATTTTTAATAGGAGCTGCTATTTGCTATCAGCCTTAAATTTGCAGCTTGGAATTTATGTGCAAGTAACTAGCCAATAATCCAAAATCTGATTASAGTAGGTCCAGCTTCAGTGAGAGGTTGGGGAAATATTTTTAACAAAAAATTSTGCCTCATCCATACGTTATTCTTTTCCCAATAGAAATCTCTAAAGCTGCAACAGTTAAGCAAGATTTGCTTCYAAGAATAGTAAAGTTGAAAAGAAAATTAGTAGGTCACTTGTCTACAGTTTAGTGACTTGAATTGTGTTTGGCTTACTCAGTTTCCAGCAGTAATTTGTTGTAAAAAGGGTGAATGTGAAGCAATAAATGCATTTCAGAGTATAATTTTTTTGTGATAACCGTTATCTCTGYGTGTCTTCAGCACAAAAATCCATAAGTTCAAGGAGTCAAAATACCTTAGGAATAAAAGGACCCTATGTTGGGTGTCATTAGGTTTAAGATAATTAGTTTCATTCCCAAAGAAAACATGTCCAAAATACCCACATGTGTACAAGTCTGCACCCACACATTTACATGTTTATCATAAACAGATGCTTTGCTGCTCTTGCATGTTGCAATGAGATTCAGACACAAATATCTATCAAATCCTAGTTAGCCCTTGATAACAGACAGCAGGTTGAGCAGTTTTTCCTCTTTAGATTACCTTTATATTTCTTTCAGTTTCCATCACTATTTATTAAAAAAAAAAAAGTGAGCAAGAAATATATTTTCCTCAGGACGGAAGTAAAAAAGAAGATGTATACTATAAAATCATATTTTTTTCTTAAGAGCTGACTACACTGTATTGAAATAGGCTTGGGGTTTTTTTGTGTTCTTTCAGCCCTGTCTCTAAATTTGTTCATGTAGTAAAGTTTAATAAGCTTCACCTAAAGGCACAATATTAAACATTGTATATTTAAGTACACTCTGTGTACAAAAACAAGAGCTCTTCAGGCCGAGTTATTCCCCAGTGCTGGTCAATGTGCTTTGTGACATGGGCTTCTCTGTTTGTGCTTTCAGGACACTAAAGCAGAGTGCAGTTCTGGTGTAGAACCTGAGGACAGAAAAGTAAGTGGCTCGTTTTAATGTGATTTGTCAGGCAACTCTAGTAGCTGGGATTTGCTCTGGTTGTTGTTTGGGTTTTTKGGGTTTTTTAAATTAAACCCTGTTAAATTATTTTATGGTTCTTTACGTGCATATGTGTTCATGTTGTATTTTTACTTTAATGGGGACAAAACAGTCTTACTCTATTGAAKACAYTTGTTAGAAATYTGAATAACTGCTTTTTCARAAGGGAATTATACTCTTAATCTCTTTATACTACAAGTTTAAAASGCAGTTGCACTTCCTATTCTTAATTTACATGATTAAGAAAGTTATTGTGTCTTTCATGATAAAGTTGGCATACCATGTTAAATATTTGTAAGACAGCAAGATGTCTATTTTATCTTGCTTTCTAAGTAGTACCTTTGAAACTTCTTTTTTTTTTTTTTTTCTTTTAAAGGGTTGATTAAAACAAATATTTCCAGTTTTATTTTCTCTGGACAAATATAAACCAAATGCAAAATACATTTTCAGTTGCGTTCTTCACCTTACTCATGGTAAAAACTTACCAAGAAACAAAGGCTTCACCAAGAAACCTTCAGCCTAAAACAAAAATTGAATTGTCAGAAATAAATATCAATCCAGTTTTAAAGAGAGTAACGTGATTTGTTTAAATATCTGTTGCTCCTGACATGTGAAAATCTGGATTACTAGTTCTGTGCTTAGGTATTTCTGTGTCAAGTAGTAACTGAGTTTGTGGAAGTGTTGAGCACATGACTTGTGATTTAAAGTCTCTAACGTCAGCTGGTACTCACTCTGTCCCACAGGCTGCAGGCTCTCAGCATTAGCTTTTATCAAACCCTCCAGGTGTTTCCATTTAGGTTCATGTTCTTTTAGAGTGTGCTAAAATCCAGGCTGGGATCTTACTTCTAAACCGCAAGTTGTGACTTTTTTTGGTGCTGGCAGCAACTACTAAAACTGCCCAACCCAGAAGTTCTTYTTGCAATGTGAATTATGGGAAAGGGTGTCAGGAGCCTGGCAAGCTTTGGACAACAATTTATTAATGTGTTGTGTTTCTTGTTCCTTGAATTACAACTTGCCTTTTGTCTAGCAGAGGCACCAGCCTGTTGCCAGTGAGCTGTGGGGTTTTTAATGGTGTGTGATACCATGGTTTGTACCCCAGTGGGAATTAGAGGAGATGTGTGTCTGATACTTTCTCTTGTGACTGCTTGTGACTCACAGTGACTGCTCTGAGCTAGGCTGGTTTCCTACAGGGTTATTTCCACCTTCATTGACTCAGGATATCCAGCTTTCATATGCAGAGACTGCAATTAGCAGAAAGGATTGTCTAGAAAACCCCTCAATTTTTCTTCTTCCGTTTGTTATTTTGTGGAAGCACTTTGAAAGAGCAGAAATGTGAAAAACACCTGTTGTTGCGTGATATGTTTCATCTTTTTTTCTGTGTTTGGTCCCAAAACTGAAGCTTCCACCAAGTTTAAGTGGTAGTTGTTCTTTCCAGTCTGGGGAGAGAGTTACAGTGATCATCAAATACAGATACATCAGTCTTGGTTAATGCTAATGCATTGTTTYGTGTTTGCTGAAAGCATCCATTAAGAGTGTAATGTAATTCATAAACCTGAAACATTGTAAATAAATATTTTTATTTCCTCCAACTTGAAATCAAGACAAACTACTGCAATTAGGGCATGCATCATTAGTATCTAATAATTTGCACTTCCATAATGAAATATACTACTAATGAACTATATCATTAGTAATTGATGGGGAATTCTCCCAGTTAACCACAAAAGACAAACCTGCAAGGTGCCTTTTCTTGTGTTCCTTTTTTTCTGAAGTTTCCTAATCTATAATTTCTGAAGTAGAAATTTATGTGACCATGACCAAAGCATTGCCTGGAGGCAAACTCAAATTTAATAACTGTACTTATTATTTTGAAATCTATTATTCTGTAAATTACAAAATAGCAGTTAATTATCGTAACCACCTCATCACTGTGATCTGTCTCTCCTTCCGTTGTCTTCAACTGACGTTTTCATGTAAGATTTTTATTTATTTTCTGCAAGGATAAGAGCTCCCAGGTTTGAGAATACAGGTGACAAGTAATGCACAGTCTGCTCTCTCTGGCCTGGATGATTAGGCATTACTAATTTGCCTTTACCATTCCCAGCAGAGGACCCACAAGTGCATGTACAACTCATTCCTGCATAGAGAGTACTTTTTTCTGCATTTGTCACACCCGAACTTTCTTGTATGGATCCCATACCACCATTCTGAACATCACAATATTGGGTGTTTAGTGAATCGTGTGATCACAGAAATGGCTCAACTTTGCTTCTCAAAGAAACATATGTAGAAAAGTGACCCTTAAACTCTCACAGGAAGAAACCTGTTAAAAACACACCAAGTGTGATTTTTGTAAAAATACAGTGATATCTGCAGGTAGCCACGTGATGTTTTGGAATTTGAGTCGTGATTTCAAAGCCTGTGTGATGTTTTGCTATCACAAGGACGATGACAGATGGTCAGGTTGTTTTTCCTTCTGCCCATGTTTTCTGATATAACTCTGTGTGCTGGACACAAACAAAATGGTTCTGGTGGAGGGCAATTAATAAGGATATTGGCCACTTTGCCAGGAGGGAGAGCACGTGGATTCCTTTGAAATCCTTCCATTTGGTATAACCAAACCATAGTCTGTCTCTAAGAAGACTTCTAATGWGTACAGCCTTTTTGTTGGTGTTGGTCTTACACAGCTCCATCATCTCCCATTACCCACAAAACCTACCCTTCATAAATCTTATTTGTTTTTTATTTAATCTTTACTTGGTCTGAGCAGTTTTTGTTTGTTTTGTTTTTGGGTTTTTTTCATATGTTTATATGGGACTCACTTCAAACAGTAGCCTTCAAAACTATAAAAAGAAAAAGAAGCTGTAAATAAGATTTCTCTCAGTCYTGCTCTCTTTGAGATCTGAACAGAGCACAAAGGACATATTTTGTTTTACTCTGCAATTGTCATATCATCAAATTAATTCATGGCAATGCTGTTAAACCAAAACTCTGATATAAAGTTATCTCCTCTGACACCCTTTGTGTGTCATTTCCACCTGAAATGGAAAACTGACRCCGCAAACCGAAAGTTAACTCACAGTGACCTTTCCGTGCTGGATAACTCTGTCTCGGCTCATTTTTACTATGCTGGGAACGTTTTATTCTTCAGCTCTGGCTGTTTCATTTCTGTTTTATTTCAGTTTATTCTTCCCCTAATGGGGCTGCGCTGGCTGTAATGTGCAGTGACATTCTCCTGCCTGTTCCTTGCCGGCAGCAAAATGCCCCCGTTCAGCAGCAGCTCAGCACCATTAGCGAGGGGCTCAAGGTCACCCAGGGTCTCCTGCTGCATTTTCCCTTCTGGAGAAGGGAAGGGCTCATGGAGACGTTTTTGAGATGCATCTTGACTTAAAAATTTCCCACTTCCGAGCTGGGAGCGCAGAGCTTTATGAGAGCTGTCGAGTTTATGGGAGTGCATTAGGGCAGTAACCTGATAGGTCAGGAAGTTAGGAAAGTTCCCAGGAGTGACATAGTGTTTCATAACTCCCTGTATCCTGCTGTGGGATATGGGGTAGGCAGTAATGCCTTTCCTTTTCTCTGCCTGCTCTGGAAAATATTTTATAATTTTTTTTTTTTTTTTTTTTTTAGTACCTTCTGTCAGTGGATCTCAAATTACTTTACAAACAAATTAAAAACACCTATGAGGAAAGTACTTACAGTTACATGGCTTGAATTACATATGGGGAAATAGAAGTGTGAAGGGCAGATGTAGACAAGGTTATAAAGTGTGTCTGAGACGAAATGAGCAGAAAAAGAAACAGCATTACAAATATTTTTGCTTTGTCTATTCAATGGCTTCTTGCAGGTTTGCTTTTTTTTTTAATTTATACATAGTAATCATCTAAAGATGTTTTTCATGGAAGTTTAAGGGATTTTTTTTTTTTTTTAGGAGAAAATATTTATCCAATTTCTCAAATCTTCAGGTTACTGTAGAATGGAATTAATAAGGRTATCAGATAGTGAGGAGCTGATAAGCACCATGAAGGGACTAAGTCAACTACTGGCATCATAGATGTGGATTTGTTATTACACTGTTTCCTTTCATGGGAATCCCTTTTTCTGCTGTTTAGGGGCTCTCTAGCAGTGAATAGGAATAAGTGTCATTTTTATTCCCTTGTGAAGGCATCATGCAATCTGCATAATTGTCGATTACTGAGATGCATTTTTACTCACATTAAAAGAAATTATTTTTTGTTCTGAGGGAAGATCATAGACTCAAATAGATCAGTAAGGAAGTGTGTCTAAMTTGTATTTGGGCATAGATTTAGAGTAATCTAAGGAAGTTTTGAATGTTAATGGTCCTTCTGGTGTCTGACAGARTGAACAAATGATTCCTTTCTCCTGCCTCTTTCACTGTGGTACAAACAGTACCAGGTGGTGTTGAACCATTGCAGGACAGGACCACACAAAGTGTAGAGGGTTACAGAATCCAGGAACCAGGGGGAGTAACCCAGAGGGGGAATAATGAGCTGCTCCAGGAATAGCATCCTCCTGTCACAGCACAGCAGATGTTTCCCCTGACATCTCMGCTCATGTAAGTCAGATTTATGAGATGCTTCTTGAGCCTTCCTCAGTACAGAGCTGGAAGTTTCCCCAACTTCCACAAAAGGGTAAAGYTATCTAAGGGGTGTGTGTGTATGTGGTGTGTTATTTGTATGTTTATTATCAGAAAAGTTACTTGAAATTCATGGCTGATTCCATCACAGTTATTTGAGTTCAAGATCTGTTGCATTCCAAGGATCCTAAAACTCAGAAAGTTTTAGAATTTCAAGAATCAAACCCATAACCTACGTTGTTTAGGCAATATTTATTTTTATTCATACTACTCTAAGTGATATTTTTAAATCAAATTATTTTGTTCTCCTTCGTCTTAGTTTTATGTTCTTTTCAAATAACAGCAATACTTCTGGAAACACAGGGAGCTGAAAGTTGCCCTGGAACTTAAGACACATTGCATTAGTCAGCCTAATAAATATTGGCAATTCTAATGTGAGGAATTGCTCAGAAATCCAGTCCATTTCCTGGCATGTGGCTTGACAGAGTGCAAAGTCTTGCTGCAAAGTTTCCTGGTATTTGAATGCTCATAATGTCAGCCCTATTACTGCTCTCTTGTTCTTGCTGTCACTGACATGCAATTATGGGATTTCACAACTGAAGTGGTGACAGTTSCTCCTCTGTGTGTGTGTGTCTGTCTTTCCCCTTAATCCAACTCTATCTAGCAATCTGTAATTTGATGAAGTGGAATTGAAGTGACAGGCGTGACAGAAGTGCCAAAACAATAATTTGACCTCCCACTGAAGTGTCAACGTGTTCTGCTGCATGACTTTTACATATGCTGAATACACAGGAGGGACATGGATAGTGTATTTTCTGTGCTGCAATACCTGGTAAGGCAGGGTGCTAAAAAAAGCTTTTACTACAGTGTGTCTTTTTGCCAGCGTGTTCCATCTTGAACTGCCACATCCCCTATCCTTGCATTACTGTGTATAAACATGATTGCTGTTGCAAATRAATTATATTTTTATTGGGAGATCTTTTTCAAATCTTCATTTGGAAGATATTTTGATGAATCTTGAAATTATAATTCTGTGACTGTCTACAGAATTAGTTCTCAGACTTTATTTTACTTTTTTTTTTTTTAAATCTCTTCTACCTTGAAATAAGTTTCATTAGGTATATGACACATTCCTGCTAATAACTCCTAAAAAGCTCACCGAGCTAGAAAGAGCATTCTTTCATATGCATGAATAAAATAGTTTGGTATCACTGAAGTGAATGTATGCACAAGTTACTTTGGCATATATTCATATCTACCATACCTGCATTGCATACAAGTAATYATGTTTCACCTGGGGATGAGGGAGGGTGCAGAAGACAGAAACTTTGTGCTTTAATACTTGGCTAAATGTTAAGTTAAAATATTGAGATTCAGGGGGAAAAAAAAAATCAGAGGGGAGAAGGAAAACTGAAGTCCGATTTGATGCTAGCTACCTGTCGGAATTAACTGAAAAATAATTAATGGGAGACTCAAGCTTTGCTGAAATTTTGTTTACATCTGGCCATTAAGTTTTCCACAGGTTTAAGAACAGAGGGGAATTGGCTTTTGAAGTTATATAAAAAAGAGAAAACCCCACAGATTTATAAATATTAGTATGCTGCGAATGGAAACATGTCTTGGACCTTGTGTGTCTGTGAACCAATAAAACTTCACAGCAACGGGACAGTGCAACTTTTGCTACTGTGGCGGAACAGTTCCTTTTAAAAGGTTTTGGGTATTGTCAGCTTTTCATGGCCCAGACTCCTCAGTGTGTGGTTTTATGTTGTTTACATGTGCCAGAGAGTTTTATGGTCACTGATACTTTAGAGAAAATTATGTTTCCAGTTGACATTTCCTTCCCTTTCTTCTCGTTTTTTTTAAAATAAAGTTGCGGGAGATTTGATAAAGAAGGACAGAGTTAACAACATGTAACTATGACCCACCTTATTTGCAGGTATTTTTGTGGTCACAGGGCTTGTTGGACCTGGTCTAAAGAGCACTGAAAGGGGGAGAGAGGCTTTACATTGGTGTGAGCAAAATGATTCCTGTACAGAGAGAAGAGTCTCAAGTCGGGGGCTTTTCTTTCATTTAACTTCCTGCCAGCCTGTGCTTAGGCATAGAAATGTCTTGTTCCTACATTTCTGTTTTCCTCTCAGTAAGGAAAATAGCCACTAACAGGCCTGTTTTCATGAACTAACCTTAAAGAGTCCTGTTGGTGAGGTAGAAATCTAGAGATCATGTATTTCTCCAGAAAAAAGAATGGAAATGTGAATTATTTAACGATTTCTTCTAAGTCCTTGTAGTAGAGCTCCTGTTGAAACAAGCCCACAAACATGCTGCTAGAGAGGAGGTTGCAGTTGCTGTGTCTTTATTTAAACCTGACAAATGGTCTGATCTCAGGCTGCTCCTCTGTGGTGTAAATGTTGTGTAATCCTGTGTGCTCTTCACTGAAACAGCTGTACAGGAAACTTGGAAATGGTACTTGACATTTGTGAGAAGAACTCTGTGCCAGCCACTGCCCTTAATCATAAAATGGAGAGCGATAAATAACATTCCTKCTGTGCCAAATACTGTATCTCTGTGGAAAGTTTTAAATTTTGATATTGAAAATTTGAGTCCTTTTAGGAATTGAACTGCCACCTCTATCAGTTCTTCTTATAACCAGTATCAAAAGGATTCTTATGGAAATACTTAAGAATATTAGGTATTAAAAATTCTTATTTGTGTCTTTTTCTTGCTACTCCATGTCTTCAGCATAACCATGGGTGGGAGCAGAGGTTGCTCTGTGGGTCAATTCTGTACCTGCAGCAACTTCCGAGTCTGTTGGAAAGGCCTGGAGTCCTACACCAGAAATGTTTGGCTCCAGAGGCTGGAGCTCTGTGATTCCTCCTCTTTATTAACCCCCTGTGTTGGTATCYAGGTATTGTCCAGGATTTGGCTCGTTGTGGGGATTCTTTTTGGGAATTGAGGCTCTCTGCAAACTGTGATTCAAAGCGAAGTATTGCTTATGCTTAACAGCATTGTCACAGAGAAGAAGGGAAAGAATGTCACCCGAAGGATTTAACACACTGTGAGGAGCTGGCTGAGGCAGCAGCTGAGTTACCCCCAGCCACCTGACAGTGGGACTGGAGAGAGACAGGAAAGGYAAAAGCAAGAAAATTCATGAGTTGAGATGAAGACAGTTTATTAAGTGAAGAGACAAAAAACCCTAACCCAACCCAAACYGCYAGGAGATGAGGAGGAAGAAGTCTCCAGCTGCTGAAAGTGTTTCCAGGAAGGAATCCCAGCAGCAGGACAGGATTCCTCTGGTCCGTGGGGGAGCGATGCTTTCGCCTCCTTCTGAGGCAGCAGTCTTTTGCTCATACACGGCGTTAATTCATCTGTAGGATTTATTTATTTTTAGTCAAAAGGAGCCCGTAACTCTTTGAGCTGCCTCCCTTCACTGTGCATATTCCAGCAGCTCCTTGGGAAGCAGAGGGCCCAGTTACACACTGCTAATGGTAGGGAAAGCCTCATGGCATTTGTATGTGAGTGTAGATTGTGCTCTCACCTCGGCATACATTGATCAGACGGCTTTCCAGGAGCACATGCGGGGCAGGGTTATCAGTGGCAGATTGTTTGCAGCATTTTTGAAGGGGACAGACTGAATCAGACGATTGTTTTGTTTGCCAAATTAATATCTGGGATGTAATCCAGCCTGATTAACAGCATGGCTGTGATTGGATCGTGAAAGGGTAARCAGGCATTTGGAAGGTTTTTTATACCTGCTGGCTCTGTTACTTTCCCAGTAGCTCGAACACGTGCGAGAATATGCTTCTGTCCAGTAATCCAATTCATTTCTCATTGATTCCAGTTTGTCTTTTTATGTTGTATTGGATCTCTTGCCAGGTAAATCTTTTCTCTGTAGCAATAGATGGCTTTTTATGGCTGCCTGGTGTTGGGCAGCTTGATCAAAACTTCCTAATTCCATTATTCCAGAGCTGATTCCTTCAGCAATGATGCAGGGTGTCTTTCTCTAACAAAGCCTGTTATTATAAGAGCACTTACATTTAAATTTATATATATCTATATTTAGAAACCTGAATATGTGTGCATGTTTCTGTAGTCTTTGAAACCTTGTTGAGGATTCTTATGTAAGGAGTAAAATAAGGGTTAATGCATTTTTTTTTTCTTTCGATTTTTCCCACAGAGGTATGTTTTATTGTCTTTCAGTTTGATGGATGAGACAGAGACCATGGTTTATATATAAACCATGTGCTTTCCAGATTAGATTGATGTAATCATAGCAGTTTTGCACAGTTCAGCTAAAAATTTGTTCTTGATCAAGGTCAGGAAAATCCAGGGATTCTGCCATTTATCTCATCTCTTCAGTACTAAAATAGGACACCCAGGGCAATATTAAAAGGACTGGGGTACAGGCATGTCCCACTATGTCATACTTGCTGTCTCACAACTCTTTTTTAAAAGATCAGGGATTATTTCTGAAAAAAAGACAGTATAAATGTTAAAAAAAGAATGCTGATGTTCAAAGTCTAATGTAAGGCTTCTTTTATCCTTCCTTCTATCCTTCCCTATCAGCAGGCTAATGTACAAAAGAGAGTTAATTTTGCTTTTTTTCCTAGATAATGGCAATATGCATACCATGCAAGGAGCAAACATTTTGACTTCAAAACAATGCCATTAAAAAAAGAAATCTGATCTCTGCTACTGTCTTTCGCTTTCAAGACTTGATAAAGGTTGAAGTCTAAGGAACAGAGCAGGTTTTTTACATGTGTGAATTGTCTGCAGTCCAGCAGGGAACRTCTGTTTCAGCAAATTTGTTTGATGTGTTTCTTAAAATTTTTTGGTTTGATGTGGCCTTTTGCTGAACAGGTAATTGCTTAATGAGTGATGTAAGACAAAATTTGCAGGGAGGGGTAAAATCTTGCTTAACTGAGGTGCTGTCACAYCAGCTGGATGGAAAACACTCTTTGTGCCTTAGATGATCACAGTTAGGAYGCTGTTACTGCTGCCTCCTGAAAATGTTTGCCTTTGCACCCAAAGTTTCATGCTGTTTTATTGCATTGCTGCCTTGTATTTCCTTTGTCCTCATCTGCCTGTRTTATTGCATTTCTCCTAAACAGACTGCATTATTTCTTTGGTTCACAGCAACCAAAGAACATCAGGCTTCGCTTTTTAACTCTGAGATGCCAGGTGTGGGAGGTAACATCCAGTCACGAACACATTGGCTGGCTCTTGTGACCTTGGCAAGTCAATATCTCCMCCATTCTTTTTCAAAGCAGCAAAACACATTTCTAGAGTAAAAGGGTTGGGTTTATATCTGCTTTGATGCCTTTTCTCTGCCGTTGAAGATGCAAAATGCTTACTCGGTTTGTTTCTAACTGAYATTGGGATGAAATTTCTCCTGACAGTATTTGAGTAGTTTTCTTGAAAAGTTGGAACAACTGGAGAACTTTGTCCTTCTATATTGGTGATATTTTATAAAACGCTTTTGAAGAACTGTGATGCACTGTTTATTAAAATGTAATGAATTTTGAATCTTTGCTACACAGTTTAAGTAAAAAATGCAAAAGGTAAATTGAAAACCTTCAGAATCTGTATTGCATCAAATCTGTGAGAGCATTAAAATTCAACAGCATGCAGAAAAGGAACACTCCATCTCTTCAGGACAGCTTCATTTGTATCAAAGTCAAAATCTCCTTAAAAATGTGTGTCAGATTAAGAACATTATTAATTAAGAACATGTGTTAATTGTTTCAGTTCTGTGAAGCACGGAGTTCTCCCTAATTCAGTGACCAAGTTTTGTGTATTAAACTACCTTGTCTTCTGCCACCCATACCACAGTCTTGGTTTTTCATGTGTTCTTGCCTGATGTTTTACTCTACAACACTCACACGGTAATTTCCCTATGTATTTTATTGTAAAGGATGAAGTCATTTCATATAATCACAGATAATGTGATGTAGAAATTAATTTTGTGTGCAACTCATTCTGAGGAGACATTTAAATGTGAAAACCTGTTTTACTGTTTCCAGGTAGTTACAGAGCACTCATTGATTTGATACTTTATTACATAACATGACACCTACTTTTTTTTTAAATTTTGCTCCAGCAGTTGGACTTTACTGAATCTGCCTTGAAACTGTATTTCTCTTCCTTTGGGATGCTTGCAAATAGAGCTTTTTTTGTCAATTCATCAAGTGCAAAAGTCGTCCATGTCCACCACGTACCTAGTTTTGATCTGAGCCCAAATTAGTACATGCTTATGTTTTCCAGCTGCATTTATTTTCCAAGTTCTGTCCCAAAAAGCTGATTATATCTCAGCTGAAGGCTGGTTTCTTTAAAAGAGATCTGTGCTGTCACAGCTTTCCTACACTGTGCAGAATAACCCCCCGACACACCAGGTGCTGGAGTTCTGGCCATTTTTTGTTTGCAGGGAGAAGCAAATGCTTTCAAGGGACGTGGAAATTCATTCTTCAAATGAGCCCAGGCGACCTTATTCCCAGTCACTGGCATTTCCAAATGAATTTAAATGGAATGTTGCTGTAGGATTGAAATTCCTTTGAAAAAACATCCAAAAACTTTGTAATTCTGGGCATTGCCTCAGTCCTCGCCATGGCCATTAAGATAATTCAGGCAGCTGGGTAAGGTTGCTCCGTTTACGTTGCAGCTGTGATTCCAGTGRGGCTCTGTCTCTGTTCCGTGAGGAAAAAAGCATCCAGCTACATCTGGGGGAAAGGAAGGATGATGTGGGCTCACTTGCAATGCTTCCAGCCTCAGCTGGAGTAGCTGTGAGCATTAGTTGTTGCTGTGAGGTTTGGAGATTATTGGGTTCCAAATCTTTTAGTGTTTGTTCCTAAACTCAAGTCCTCAAAGGAAAGTGTCATAATTTTTAGAAGTTTTGCACAGTTTTCGAGATTCGTAACCAGTACAAGCTCTGTCAGAGTGTCCATATTTATTTTGGGGGCTCTCTAAGCTGAACTCCATTGGGAATTTATRAACTTTATGCCTTTAAACCAAACAGCAGAGTACTCAAATCTGATCTGTTGTTATCTGGCACAGAAGACTGTGAGGATTGAGTCAGATTGGAACCTAGACCAAGTTATTCTGCRTGCTAATGAACTTATCTTTCAGAACATTCCTTGTACTTACTCTTTCACCTCAAACACCGCTTCAAAATTAATTAAAAGAGCTCTGAAACTTCATACTCACTTTAAAAAAGTTGTTGGTGCAAATGTCACAAACTTCTCTTACCTTGCCTCTTACTTTCCTGTGTATTTGAAACCTACCCRTGCTTACTGTGAGTTTTCCCAGGGCCACATACATCATGTACTGGGGATTTTTTTTATCCTATATATCTGATTTTAGGAGCAGACTTATGACCTTAACAGTCCTTAGCTACCAAAACTGTCTCTCCATTACTTTTATTTGAGCTTTGTCTAAAACATCACTCAAGTTGGATTTGCTTACCCTTAAAGTTGGTAAGCTGTAATTCCAGAAACTAGAGAGGTGCTGTTATAATCATTATAAGAAAGAAAATGCTCTTTTTTTTTTTTTTCCCCTGGCATAGTGAAGTGCAGAGTCGATTATATATGTGTAGTTTAAATGTCACAAGATACATAGTTCAAAACACATTGTTGTAGTCTCTTCATTAATGAAATATTCCTTTGTGCTTTTGCCTCTAAGGTCCCCAATCATAAACTATTTAGCAGTGCTTTTCAAATTACATAGTTTAACTTAAAGTTTAGGCTAATAACACTATTTAAAAAAACCAAAACCAAAAAATGACAAGGCTAGCATGATTCTAGATTATGTGGCATTTTTAGCCATAGGTTATTCRGTTGATTTGAATGTTCTGCTCTCATGTTCTGTCTTTACTTGAGAATCATATTTTCATTTATGCATTCAATGCTTTTCCATGTAAATACTACAGCTCCCCTCAGTATCATGCATTTTTACAAATGTGTACAGTATTAAGGCTTGTTCTTTTTTTACATTTAAATGTTTAGCTGGCTGCATTTCCCCACCCCATGATGATATAGCTTCYGTAGCCAGACGATGGCACTGCAGGCTAAAGAACATACCTGCCAGTAAATCCTGTCTCCTTTTGAAATGGAATAGGTGCTGGGTTTATTCCTCATCCCCAAAGACTTCATTTCATAATAACTTCTAACTTATTTTAAGGCTTGTTCTTCCTCGGCAGAAGCCATGGTCTGGGTTCTCCATTATGGTACTGTCACTGCTGCTCTTCTCTTGTGTTTATTGGACTYGGTTTAGATCTGATACAGCACCAAAATAATCATTCTTACTGCCTGTGTATTATTTTTTAATGTGGTGAATCCTCACTCCACTAAAACTATTTTTGTAAGTGTTTTGCACAACAGAATTCGTAAAAATAGCTTCTCTCAGCCCACCCTTCCTCTTTCTACTTCTTTTCTTCACTGTTGTTTGTTGTGTGTAGTAAAAATTGAAGCATTCCAAGGGCCACATCTCTGTAATCCATTACAATAGTTGGAACTSTAGTTCCATGTTTGTGTGTTGCATCAAATCCACGTGTGTGACAGCAGCTGCTCTTTTTCTCCGAATCACATGAGAAACAGGCAATGCAGAGATTAAATTAAGGCATTACAAAATGGAGTTTATTTTTCATGCTGGTCCCTGGAAACTAGCCCTAAACACTATTTTTTTGCACTTCAGCCTAAAATGAGAGCACTCTTTTTGACCAAGTGGCCTGACTGTGACAGCAGCCTCAGTGCTTTTCTTTTACTCTTTCACCTCCGTCCTCCTTTTCTCCCTGAACTCTTGATGTCATTTAGCCATTATTTGTATTAGATTATTTTATTAGAGAGAGAGGATTACTGCTGGATTTATGTATCTTGATAAGGATTTCCTTTTTATTTATTTATTTCTGTTCATAATGAGCAAAGAGAAGCTGGGGTAGCCAATTCTCAAAGCAGGAATATGGATGATATACAAAACCAGCTTGGAGGATTTGGTGATAAGTAGGTGAATTGTTCTGGGATGATGCTTTGGAAAACAGAGTTTATTTTATTTATTTTTGTAATAGTCATGATGAAATTCTTTCATAAAAACAATTCTATTAATTTGTTCAAAACACAAGTGAATACATTACTAAACTGAAAACTACACCACAACCCCCACCATTTCTAAAGCATTTGATTTTGCTGAGATTCGCTTTGCTCCGTAATACGATTGTTATGCTTAAGCGTATTTATATGAGCAGTTTTATTACCTATAATAGTGGGCTTTATTTATTTATTTTTACTTATTGCTGCGTGTGGGATTGCCAAACAACTTGGGCTTTCATAACGAGGTTGCTCTTACAATATCGCTCACAAAAAACATTTGCACGTGAGTCCCTCAGGGCTGGGCTAATACGCGATGCTTGACATTTATATAAGGGAGGGTGAAATTAGCAGTGGATTCTTTTACTGTGGAGCTGCAATGTGGAGCTCCTGGGGATAAACCAGAGACCCACAGCTATTACCTTGCCTTTTCCAGCCAGTCGGTGACAGCCTGGCTCGCGTGGCCTGCAGGGCACAGCACAGGACCTGGCTGCTTAGCCAGGCATTTATTCACAGCGTCTTGGGGAGCTGAATGGGATTTTTTGACTGGCAAGCTTAACAGCAGGTGGGGGGCAAAAGTGCCATGGCTGTGTGTAGGGAAAGCTGCTTTTTTTTCTGTAGGTATTATAATAAAGCAGTTTTTAGTAATAAATCAGAACTTGCCTGACTTATGTTACTCCCTGTAACCTTTGTGCCGCTGCTGGTGAGTTGCTGATATGATAATGTGCATTGTCGCACAGAGTGTTTGATCTCCTGCACTTGCTGATACAATTTCCTGTGCCACACGAGCACATTTGAAATCTAAGTCCCGTTGCCATTGCTGGCATTAAACTTTTTATCAGAATTTTCAAGTCTGATGTTACAATTATTTACACACAGCCGTTTATAGTCTGTGGAAAGGGGAATTCTAGTTGTTAGACACATTGAGGACATCCAGCTGCATTCTGGACACAACTGAAAAATAAATTCTTACCGAAATTGCAAGTTGTGAGTTGGTTCAGCTACTTGTGTGCTGCTGGTAGTCCATGGTTATGTTTCAAGCTAACTGGAGTAGCTTTTTTGTCTGCCTGTCTAGAGATCTGATTGGCCCAAATGGACCTGTTACTCTGGCCTTGGAAATCTGTAAACTTGTGCAACAAAGCTCAGAATTTGCAATTTCTATAATGGAGTTTGCCCTGGTTGTTAGGTTTTTGAGTTTTTGTTGTTTGTTTTGTTTTCCTTTTACTGAGTTTCCTAATCTTTATTTTCTCAGTAGGTAATGCAAAGTCTTTGGTACATAGTCTTGTTTATTCATTGTTTCTGCCTGTTGCTTTTGTCTCAGCAGGCTGATTTTTATTTTTTATTTGTACTTAAGAACCTGTTAAAAAGTTAGGCTAAATTTAGTATGTCATTCCTTTTGTAACAGTGCTCTTTGAAGGAATAAGATACATGTTTATGGTATTTTCTAATTATTCAAAAAGCTGTTTAAGGTTTAATGAAGTTGAAATCAACAGCCAATGACATTTTAATATGGATGTAGTGCATAAGAAATTTTGGTGTCTGGATGTTGTATTTTGAATACGTCTCTGAGCTGGGCCTGTACAGCTGGGAGTGGAGGTGTGCACTGTGGAGTTACCATTTACAGCTTTTAACTAAATTATTCCTAATTGCATTTCTATTAGTGTAGTGACTCCTTGAGAATCCTGAAAGATCTTTCACCATGAATAAGTCATCCAGTGGTATTAAATATTTACCTGTCATGAAGAGGGAAATTAAAAAAAATAAACAAGCTGACAGAGATTCAATGTTACATCAGGGAGTTTATCTTGTAGAAAAAGACATAAACTGTATCTTACTAGGGCTTATCTTCTAACTTAATATTTCATGCTAAGTGCTAGTCACTGGAAAGAGGTTCCTAAAATATCTCACCACTTTTTTTTTTTTTTAGTAATTAAGACCGTTTAATTCCTTTTGAAAATACTGAAATGACTGCACAGTGGATGACTGGATATTGCCTGAAGGGAGCTAATTACCTGCTTAGTGAATTGGATGGAGAATTTGGCTGTTTGAGGAAGAGTCCCTGTTCTGTTCTACTTAGGAAAAGTTTTTAGTCTCCTACCAGCTTCCCTGGCACAGGGTGCCCAGAGCAGCTGTGGCTGCCCCATCCCTGGAAGTGTCCAAGGCCAGACTGGACAGGGCTTGGAGCACCCTGGGATAGTGGAAGGTGTCCCTGCCCATAGCAGGGGTGGCACTGGGTGATCTTTAATGTCCCTTCCAACCCAACCCATTCTGGGATTCCATGATTTTCTGATGCTCTGATTTTTCTCTGTGTATTTTTGGGTATGACTTGTCTTGTTCCTTTTCCTCTGTAACCTCCAAGTACAGTTTGTTGTTGTGAAGCCTCAGGACAGGTGGAACAGTTTATTGGGGTCACAGAAGAAATTTGTTTATTTATTTATTACTCCAGAAACAGCTCATCATACAGGGACATAAAAATGGTTGCTTTGAACTGTCTTAATTTTTCAGGCACGTACAAATCTCCTTTAGAATGATCCCATGATGTGGTATTTTTTTTCTTTGAGGAAGACAAATGATGATATTTGTGATGTGAGATGTGTGCAGTTGTCAGTTTAGGCACTTCTGTCACTGCTCACTAATTCAAGTTTCCTGTTTTCTGTGTGTGATGATAATGTGAAGCCTTGTGCATCTGGTAAATGTACAGGTGAGGTGTTTGTCTGCAGCAAATAACAAACCAGTAATGCTGTTCTTCAGACAGGGCTTCATCTGAGAGACGGGAGGGGCAGGAAATCAATTCTTCTTATCTTTACCAATTTCTTATAGGAGATAACAATCTCTTTGAGTTGACACAGATTAATTATACGGATTATATCAGTTGTCTTCATCAGAATCCCTTGCTACTAAATCAGTCTCACTAAAATGGTTAATACACCGTCCTTTTGAGCAACTTGTAACTTCTTTGACAAAACAGTATTTCATTTGTGTCTTGTTACTTTCTTTTTTAAATTTTTGTTTTATTATTGGAAGTTTTTGTAAAGCAGATCCACTAAATTCAAACTYAAAAATGTGAAATCAATCCTGACATTTAATTAGATGTTCCAGGTTCTCTTCAGTATGAACATGAAAAAGCAACTGATATTCTGAGGTCATGTAATTAAAAAAATTGTCTATAGCTGTCCTTTGAGGATTTTGTTTTATTTAGATATACATGTGCATTTATGGAAACGTGCAGCTGCCTTAAAAACTCTCTGTAATTCTTACGTATGCAGTTTTTTGGATTACTTCTTTAATAGTCTGCTTTTTAAAATTTCTTGTTATCTCAGTCTTAACTCTTGCATACTGAATAGTGGGCAAATGGTAAAAAAGACTTTCCATTTCTATCCAGTGGTGGTGAAAATTTTGAAAACACAATGCAAGCAGTAATAAATGCAAAAGGGATAAAAGGGGGAAAAGTGCACTATTGTTTCTGTGACGGTATCAATACAATCCTTTAACCATATACTAGGGCCTCTTTGGCCATCTTTAGGGTGCTGTGGTTTATCTGGATGTTGGAAATAATCTCTGGAACAATTATAACACTGTACTGGTTTATTTTACACATTAAAGGTACAAGTGATTTTAGAAAACTATTCTTTTTGTAATTTTTGTTTTTGAGGTGCTGTAAAGTGGAATGTCATTTTTAGTATAATTGGTTTTCTTATAAGGGAAAAGTCAAACACCTTCAGTGGTCTATAGAATATGTTGAATCTTTTAATTGAAGAATACTTTTTTTTATGTTTGCCCAAGCACATTATTCCAGAGATAAAATGCTGCCTTATCTTCAAGTGGAAGCAGGAAAAGAAAGACTAATGATGAGCCTCTACCRTGAGTTTTATTCAACATTCCCGATGACTCTCTGAGTGTTCTGATCTTAGAATTTCCTCTGTGCAAGAGGTGTGCAGCTCACCTGTTGCAAATGCAGAGGAGGAAATGTGAGGGACATTTCCAGGAGCTTTGAGCTCTTAAATCATTCTTGTATTCTGATTTTGTGCGAAACATTCTTAACTGGCTTTTGGTTTTTGTGTGGCTGCATTGTTGTCTACAGTAGTGGTTCTGTAATGGTCTGCAATAAAAGGGTTCTCCTTTTGTCGTGGCATTCTGRGGGTGGGCAGAGGGCTGGGTGTCCCCAGGAAAACCGTCCCCTGAAACACTCTTGGGTTTTCAAACAGAAAAGAGTTTAGAACTGCTGACCTTCAATGTTCTCTGCAAAATTACCTGCTTTAATGAGGGGAAATATGATGGTTACAGGAGCTGGCTGAGGAAAGAAGTGTATTTATTGTCAGTATGCAGATTTTTTGTTATCTGATTCCTGTGCGTTGAAGCAAAAAAAAAAAAAAAAAGTTTAGCTGTTTTGCTCTGAAGTTTTCCTGTATGTGAGTTTTCACTCTCTCTGCTAAATTGGTGAGACATGCATAGTTCCAGATAAAACATGCAARATACTTAAGTGCATGATGGAAGATAGAAAACAATGTTTTCACAATCCGTTTTCCCCTTATAAAGCACCGAGTTGATGTGGTTTAGCTGTAATTTTTCCAGCCAATTCAATATAGAAAGCATCACTTACTAAAAAAAAAAAACCAAAACAAAACACAACAAAAAAAAAAAAAAAGAGGGGAAAAAAAGCTCCATAAGTGTTTTTTTGTTTTTTTTTTTTTTTTAAATTTGGATTTGTTTAATAGGGAAGACTGATTCATTTCTGGGAACAAATAAAAATATCTGCACAAGTCTATTTTGATGCTTACTATGTACAGTTTTCATATTACACTGTCAACTGAGGTTAATGCCCATGTGTAGGAATAAATATATTTACACTGGCAAAGATTTTACCCCTCTAGATGCTGGAAATAAGCACCAGGATGGAGGTAAGTGGGGATAAGAGTGTTTTCAGTTTTTTGTTGTTGTCTGTTAATAAAACACAAAATATGTAAGGTGTTGTTTTATAATGACTCCCTTTATAAACTACAAAGTCTACAAATGCATTTATTTATTTGCTGATTATAATTCTATACTAAATCAAAAATTACTGCACAAAAACACTTCCGTAAAGCCAGCTCAGTCTTTTTAAATGATGGTCTGGAAACARGAGATCCTTTATTCTTTCCCCCGCTTGTTTTTCCTTGGAGTAATGAAAAATGAAAAATATTGTGTAAATGTCAAAGATGCCGTCAGGAATAAATCCTGGGGGCTGGTTAATGAAACCTTGGTGCCTGGTGGCGAGCAGCAGGCCCTCAGCACTCCAGCAGGCAGCACCAGGATGCTGGGAGCAGTAATATCTCAAGAACTGTGTACCACATTCCATCACTGATTCCTCATTTTCTTAAAGTCTCCCAGGCACGTGGCTTAAGCTGAAACTGGAAGCCCCCACTATTACCAGCAGATTTGTAGCTGTCTGTACCATGTATTAAAAACCAGAGGATTTGCATGAGTTAGGCTGTTTGTTCTCTGCCACAGTTTCATTATTTAATGTGTTAAGTGTGTGTGTGATATCTTAAAGTGAGATTTTTGCTTGTTTTTACGATGTCAGACACGCACCCTGTGCTGGCACAGTTGCACTGAGACACAGCTCATGTTAATGGAATAAGAATAACAAGAAACTGAATGGAAAAGTGAAGAATAAAGTGTGTGAGATCCCAAAACAGGACAGTTAATAGCTCAGGAAACACATTCATTTCTGTTAGATCCAAACTACTTATGTTGGGAAGTATGTCCCTAATGAGGAAATGAAAATTTCTCCTGAAAATCTTGGGTAGTCAGGATGGGTGCCTGCATTCCCCTGTTTACAGGGCAGGTGATGAATCCAGGCTGGCTGGCTGAGGGGCCAGTGCTTGCCAGCAAGCCCAGTTCCACGGGGACTGTCCACAGGATGGCCACAAGCAGTGCTGCAGGACAGGGCACAGATCCTGTGCCACAGATCCTGTGCCACTTTCACTTCTGGAGTCTGAGCATCTAGCAGGAATATCTCCTTTGCCTGCTGCCAGCCTGAG
>RAHM01000035.1:4411487-4506842 GCA_003713295.1 Parotia lawesii | reverse complement strand
GGTGGGGAAGGCCAGGGCAGGTGTGTGTCAGTAGTCTTGAGAAGAAATGGCTCACTGGTGTTTGTTCTCAACGGGCTGGAGTTCATGACAGAAATGGCATCCTCTCTCCTGGAGTACATTTATGGAGGGGTGTGTTCATATACTTAACAATTGGAATGATGAGATTTATTTAGGAAGGAAAAGGAGTATTTGCTGACTCTCAAATTCTGGTTAAATTTGCAGCCAGTAAGTGGAGAGAGAAGTGGAAATGGGTATCCACTACAACCAGGTTCAGGTTTTTCAGCCACTGTGGTTTGTCCAGTTGCTATCAGGAAAAAAAAAAATATAACCTGAGCATCTATTCCTCAAAACTTGCTAAGACTGTGGGAGCAGTGGAAAGGCTCCTGCGTGAGAAAACAGCTCTTTGTGTRTTGGTGATCCCCTGGGCTGTGCTGTGGTGTGTTTCCAGGAGTGCATTTACAGGTTTTAGGAGTAAATTCAGAGATTTGCAGTTAGCTTTCAGGCAGAGATCTAAGTCAAAGAATGTGCATTGTTTTAAAGCAAAAGATACCAAACTTCAGTTGAAAGCTAGAAACCAGCACTCTATTCCTTCCTTCTAGCAAATGGTAATCTCTCTTTATTGCGATATTAGATTTTTCAAAATTATTTTCAATCCTAAATATCCAGTATGTTTTTTGTTGCTCAATCTATTTAGAACTCTTACCTCKATACTACTGAGAAACCTAAGAATTTCATTAAATACTGAACTAACTGATCTCTTATTTTCTAAGATGACCCATTATCTGTTCCTTCTTTTAGCTGGTTGATACAAATTTTTCAGTATGCTTTTATAAAGGAGAACCTCTTTTGATCCCACACTAAAAACCAGTTTGTGGTGTGTAATTACTGTATGCGAGGTGATTTCAATAGTAACACCTATTCAAATCTGTGTCATTATCCACACAGGGGTGGAATTATTCATACAAGTTTATGAAAAAAGATTTGAACCTTCTTATTTCCTCTGCAGCTTTCCATATATAAAATACCACATTTGGGAAATCACCTGAATTATTAATAATTATTTCTTTTAAATCTTGTCAGGACACGTGTTCTGTGTCTTACATATGGTCCATCATGTATTTTTTCTTTCTTGTCAGGATAGAAACRTCTTGTTCTGTTATTGGTGAAGGAAAGTGTTGGATGGAGAGTTTCTMTTTGGCAAAGGCTTTCTAACTCAGCTGCTAGATGAGTAAAGTGGTTTCAGAGTCACTCAAATTTATTTTCTCAAGCTTTGCTGTCTCAGTAGCAGCAAGGTGGCATCCCTCTTGTTTGTCTCCAGGGAAGGAAATCAAGTCCTGCCATATACAGCAGCACAAGGCATGAGTTGATAATTGTTGGGAATAACCGACAATATTTGTTGTTTGTAACTTGGTGAGATTTCTCTGTGAATGGATTGCTGGGTGTGTGTGCTCTTTCTTATGTTTTGGCACGTTAGTATCAATTATGCACGTGGTTTGATGGTTTTAGCATTACATAAAACCTTGAGTAATATCTCAGCTGCTTGATGATAGACAACGTGGGGCTTAGCAGTGCTCTTGATATTGGCATCTTTCATGTGGATGGAAGGGTGGTGGTTCTTTTCCTTGAACTGGCAAAGTGCCAGACTGACTGGAGAACAGAATATGATAAATGGAAATTCAAAGAACACATTTTTAAATAAGTCAACTTGGTAATTACAAGTCGGTGTACCAGTAGATTTTCACAGCAGGGAGGACAGCAGGGAAAGCAAAGAGCACTAATTTTATTTTAATTAAGCTTTTCTGTTAATCGAGATCAGAGGATTCTGCCACAAAGTGGGAGAGGAGGAGCTGTGTGATGATAGACTTGCTCCATGCTTGACTCAGTCAAGTGGCTTCCATTTTACTGGGGTTATAGCATGAAGTGTTTTCAAGTGCTGCTGAAGGAGCTCTTCAGGTTGGGAATGAGCATACAAGGAACAGGATAAAGCTCTCTTGATCTCTCTTTAGTTCTATGGCTTTAACAACTTTCAGCAAGCTCACAGGGCTGCCACCCTTGCCCTCCCAGAAGGAGAAAAGAATTAGTAGATAGAGTCCTGTTTAGAGGGTAGGTGAAGAAAACACAGATTATTTCTTTTTTCAGTTTTGATCTTTAGAACTCTCTGCTTAAACTAAAGACTTTATATGGTTTGCATCATGACACCATTAGTGCCTTGTGGGAAAACAGTCACTGTGATTAGACA
Source organism: Parotia lawesii (assembly GCA_003713295.1). Taxonomy (NCBI): domain Eukaryota; kingdom Metazoa; phylum Chordata; class Aves; order Passeriformes; family Paradisaeidae; genus Parotia; species Parotia lawesii. The sequence continues at coordinate 4,504,603 of RAHM01000035.1, read as the reverse complement.
TGAAAATCTTCAAATCTTCTGTAGCTGCCAGGTCCCCTTAACTCCTGGCTATGGTTAGAAATTAAGCAGAGCTGTTTGCTTTGTATGAATAAAGAATTTTTTCTATATACAGACCAGTTAGTAAACAAAATCCAGTTTTATATAGGAAAGATATTGTTTTAGGTAACTGTGATTAGGTTGCATGTGAACGTGCCTGAACCTCAGCAGAAGCATTCAAGGAGATGCCCCTGGTAATGTGCCTTTTCAAAGCTGACCCCACTGTCCCACTCACACAAATACATTCCTTCCTCACGAGTACAAAACAAATTATTGGCCCAGATTTTAGCTTGGGTTTGCAGTGTGGCTCTGGTCTCCTGATCCRTGCCCTGACAGGCTCCCTTGAACTGATCAAGGTTAATAGTAAAGGCAATGTTTATTTTTTACAGAACTCCTAAAGAAATCTTCTGTTCCAAGAACTAGCTGTGGGCTCACTGTTCTCTTTAAAAATTTTCTGAACTGCCTTACCAAATACTTGAAAGGATAAGAATAGTAAACCTATTATCTGATAATTACCTGCTGCAGGCTTTCTACTCATTTGCATGTTCTGATTCTGGCTTTGCATTATATAATTTAAATCTTTTGATAATATTCCAGTTATGAAGGGACTTGGCTTTTTTTCCTATTAACCACACTATCAAAAGGCTATTGCAAGACATTCTGGATCCAAATGGTAATGTTTGGTCCAAATATGTCGGGGAGCAACTGGATTTCAATATCTCCAGCTAAGCCTGTAGCTGTAGCACTCAAGTAATTTCGAATTGGAGTGGACCAGTAATCAGTGAAGTCAGAATGAAAAAGAAACATCAGGACTCTATTTTGGCAGATTCTTTAACCAATGCTGGAAAGATTTTTATAAGGCAGCAGTARGAGTTCTTTGTTAAGTTACTCTAAAACAATTCATTAAAAGCATAAACCAAAGATTTAKCTGGGATATAGCTTTGCTAATAATTAATTGATTAATMATTTGCAATGAGCCTCTTCCTGAGGTTTCTATGCTCTCTGGACTCTAYGTATCTTCCTTTCCCACACTGTATGGCAGAAAGTCAGGAGGGCCCCTGTTTTAATGAGAAGTGTAAGGTATTTGTGKTTTAAGTTCAGGAATTCACTTCTTGTTGGGGTAGTTTGTTCACAGGTTTTAGTTTGTGTGCAAGAGTATCATTACATCAGATAATTCTGCACAGATAATTCATTTCCATGATTTAGGATGTTCTTAATTGCTTTACTGAAGGGAGATTGAGCACCTTTTAACCAAACAGCTGAACGATTTGCTATGACAATTCTGCCACTGTGCATTCACTTAATTTCCAATTAATCAAACATTCAATAAATCATTAGTATAATTACACCTGCTCAAATATTCCTACCCCAGCACATTAGCTGTGCTCAGGCAGACTCTTTTACCAGCTGTGTGAATGGATTCATTTGTCTGACCCAGTTGGTTGCACGTCCTTGCTTCTTATGAGCCTTGAGAAATGATAGGGCAGAAATTTTAATTATTTATTATACCAGGCATTCTTTTGATTCGTTGTTCATGCTTTTTGCTTGGCTGCTTCTGTAGCAACTTAAAACAAACAGCAGTGCAGTAGCGGCTGGTTAATTTCTGAAGATTTTGAAATCATTTCTATTCCCCTGCTGTGCCACTTTCCTAATTACACCGTGTCCCCAAGTGCGTGATAATTCCCTCATTGCTGTGCATCTAAAGCACAGATGATTAAAACAGTATAGCCTGGGTCATATAAATGTAACCACAAGTGTATCCTAAAAGTGCTTTACTGGCAGCCAGTAAACCGTTCCTAGAAACTGATTTTAGGACCTGTTTTTAAAAAATCGCACAAGTAGAAATCCACTGAGATGTCTTCAAAATATCAGTGTAGTTGCACTTAGTGCCTGAGGAAGGCTGAAATTTGAGGCAACTCTCCAAGTATTGAAGAAGGTAGCTTTGAAACACCTGTGCTACGTAGGTGTGTGTTGCTATTTGCTCCATCCACACAGAGGAGAAATCTGAATTTCCTCAGGTCCAAGCGGGATTACTCAGTATTTGTATCTGCTCATTGCTGTAAGCTTTAAATCGTGCTTAGTGTCTGTCTTTGTTGTGAGACTTAAAGTAAACAGACCCGGCCATGCAATCTCAGTCTGTAATATTTTAAATAGGAGCCTCTTTATGTGGGTGTAGACACATTTTAAATTGTGCAACGTAGGTTCTGTTGCTTCAAAAATAGATTTACTGGTTACAACTTGCCTGTATTTTATCTTTGAGTTAGGAATTGGAGGAGATTCATAATACTTTAATCCCTTAGTACAAATAGGTAAGATTTTTTAAAATTAACTGGAGGTGTCATGATCCATCCAGATAGTAAAATAGGTTAACTTTCCCCCGGCAACCCATTCCCTATTCTGTTTATACTTTATTTTCTTTCTACTGAATATGCTTTGTGTAGTACTTAGGGGAAGTTCTTTAACCTGAAGGGAAAAGGCATCAAAGAATCTATTTGAAAAAAAAAAAAAAAAGGGGAGATGAGAGAAAGACACACTAATTAGACATTATTTTAATTACTTAAACATTTGTCAAGTTTCTTTCTCATCTGTTAAAAAATTATTGGTAGAGTGCATCAGCACATGGGTTCTCTGACCCTTTCAGYGCGTAAGAGCACTGAGTGGAAAAAAAATCTGCTCTGGATAAATGTTTCTTGGCTCCTCCTGGCATGAGGCCTTACTGCTGGGGCTGACAGAAATGTCTTAGTGCACAGAAAACARGGAGATTTATTTATCCATTAAGCTGCATTTGGGTTTGGATGTTCTGCCCAGCGTTATTGATTAGGAGCTTTCCTAATTGTTTGTTTACATTTCTRATAGTGGCTCAGCATATGATCAGTCTAATGCGTCTGCATGGCTGAGGTTGAGTGGAACCCAGAAATCTTGCTGTAAGGTGTAGTTTGAGCATTCTGTGGAATGCACGGAATCCTGTTGGAAGCTTTAGTGCCTTGTTTTTAGTTTCTCTTGCATTTTTGAAGTAGTGCAGTACAGTAACTTCACCAGATACGCTTCCCTGTCTTTACAACCTTAAGATTCCCTTTTGCTTCAGCCCTGAAAACTTTGAAACAAATCTATATTCTCAAAGTTTCACTTCAACCATCCATATTTTATAGTCAATCATTACATTTCCTTTTACAATTTTCACCCTCTAAAGCTGACAGGATCCTTTGTCTAGGCATTTTATTTTAGTTCCCCTCATCCCAATCTTTTTCATACCTTCAAAATGTCTTCCCAAGTCTGAGCTCATTTAGCTTTACTGAAGTTTGTTGTAAATAATTTATTACCTTGAAACATAACAGTCTAGGAAATTAATCATCATAAACAACAGCACAGCTTTTAGTTGCCTAGGGACAGGGTCACAGTCTGAACAGAATCCTCTTCACCAGTTAAAAAAGGGATATAAAACTCTACTTTACTTGCCATTACAAGGTCCTCTTCAGGAGTTTCCTTTAAGATTTACCTTTGTTTCTTTTCTGGCTTATCAAGTACACTGTAACGTGTGGGTTCTTTTTCTGAAGCTCTTCAGCAATTTAGTGAAAGTATTATAACATTTGATTTTTTTTTTTTTTTTAATTGCTAAAGTTTTTTTGATGAGTATTGTGTAACAGACCTTCTCTTCCYCAACATCTCTCATCCCTCTGGGTCTGGAGGGGAACAGTTTAATTCCAGGTTCACATTTTCAGAAATACCCTGCCAGGTGTTGGTGAGTGTTTGGACTACTAAAAGATGATAGCTTGCAACTGGTTTGAAGCAAAAAAACAACCTCTAGTTTACACAAACTTTAATTAAGCAGCCAAAAGAATTTTGGCACCCTGGCTTGGGTACCACAGGCATGGAAGGTTGGCTTGGTGGGCAGTGGCTTTGCCTGGGCATTGACCTTCCTCTGGCTCCTTATCACTGTCAGATGGAGCCAGTTTGTAACTGGTGGGTACTGGGAATGCAAGAGCTGTGTGTTTCCGTGCCTAAAAGGCAAGGCAGCCTAAAGACAGTCAGCATGAGGAAGTGGAAGATGAGATGTCTGGTCCAAAGCCTCACTGCAAACCTCTGGCAGATTCTGTAATTTACCTCTGGATTATCCTGAGCCTCGATCAAAATCTGTTTGCAGTCAGACTAAACAGTAYGTTAGTTTGATGTCATCATTACCTATGCAAATATAATCAATTTTCAGTTCTTCCTCCATTCATTCACCTCCTTTCCRTCTGACAATGTGAACTAACTTTGTAGCATGAAATAAATAGTATCACAGCATAACATAGAAGCATAACAGAAATAGTCAACATCTGAAGATAAAACCAGCAGAAGAGAAAGTGAAAATGCTCCCCCAAAACATGCTTAGAAAAGAGAGAAACAAGGCTAAATTAAAATAGTTTAAATATGGACATTCACATTTAGGAAAAAACTCATCACTTGAGCTCTAGAACACCATGTAACTCTATCATCTTGATGAGGGCAAATCAGTGTCCGTCATCCCAAACTGGATTTGAAATAGCAGATCACATTTCCACTCTTCATTATGCAGAAAAATGGCATTAATGTGGGTAGGATTTCCTAGCAGCAGCTAGCCACGTGCAGCAGTYGCTCAGCTAAAGCATGCCACTGCATAGACAAATCCATTTAATGCTATCTGCAATGTGAGATTTATTTCAAATGAAGGTGAATTAGCTTCCCAAATTGTCAGATTTACTTTTTATGGACGATTTCAACAAGCAGAAGACCACACTGGAAGCAGGCATCTAGATGATGGAAGAATCAAAAGAGATTTAAAGTCCCTCTCTGTGCATGTGTTTGTCCCCCAAATACCTCCTTCCCTCTAATCCCTCTGAAACCTGGTGGCAGATACCTCACACCTGTAAAGTCTTTCCACAAGCATTTGGAGAAGGGGGATATTTAAAGGCAAAATATGGACATAGAAGGCTGCTGTCTGCATGGGCTGAGCAAGAACTACCAGGGCTGCTGATTTGTACGACAAATTCCCCCAGCTCTTTATTTTGAAATCTACAACAATTATGATTTTTTTTWAAATTTGATGTCAGATTCTGATATCAGTCAGATTTCTGCTTGTTAACCCCCTTTTTAAGATTGTATTGCTTTCAAGCTTTTATTATTTTCAATATTCTTATTAAATATTCTTTCTAGATCTGAAACAGATCTGCATAGCACCTCCAAAATCATAATTTATATTATAGGGATGATAGACTGAGGAATGAGGGGAATTTTTTGAGGACTACCTACACCTCCCAATATATTATCAGTAAAGACTGTTCTATGAGGTACTTATAAGACCTCCTAATTTCATATTAACAGTTGATTAAACTTAATAATACAGTGAGTATCATATCAAAGCATATAATTGTAAAATGCTTTGCCTTTTGGAGCCCAGAGGAGTTTCTATGGAGATAACTTTAGAGGCTTATAAATGTTTTTTATGTCTTTTTTTCAGATTAATAAAATTTTTATTATTTTAGAACTGTGTTTGGCTAGTCTACAATTAAATGAGTTTCATGAGCAAGCTAAATKAAAAGCCACAGTCATCAATACAGAGTGAATGATTGGGCCAGGATTCCATTTGTGATGTTTCTGTGTGTCCAGATGGGTGTTTTGCTTCACCATATTCATCAGCAAGGAAACCTCAGAGCATCCTAACATCTGTGGGAGGCCTGAGCACACACATTAGATTATTTCCAAACTGCAGTGAACAGCCTATTTTTTTTTCCTCTCAGAAATGGTTTTTGTACCCCATTTGTGAAGGGAGAGTGGCTTCACTGAGCCCAGAATGAGCAGGAGGAATCTGCTGATTGCGCTACAGAGTGGGAGAAGCAACTAGTTACTGTGATCTGGTGCTGCACATTCTCATGGCTTCAAATGATCTCTCATTCCAGAGTTTGGAAAAGCACAGGGCAAACACTTCAGAGCTTCCTCTGCCAGCATAAAGTTAATTTCCATACCAAAAGGCAAAACTCTGTGCAGTGATCAGTAGCCACTGCTTCTACAACTGTAGTACTGTTCCTAAAGGATGTGCTGAATAAAATCCAGCAGCATTTTGGACACAATCATYGACTCTATCACTTCCTGGTGCTCCAGGAAAGGCAGAAAGGGTCCCAAACTAAAGCAGAAAGCAGAATTCCTTTGTGTGGCCTAAAATCTGTGGCAATAAATATAAAGCGGACTGCAGAAAATGGGCAGATTTGATGTTGACAGAAAGGATATCTGTGCCAAGTTTGGGAATTTATTGAGGCATATTTCACCCTGGGAGAGCTGCCCTGACAAGGTCAGGTACCAGCTCAGCAAGGCCCAGCTTTGTGCCCCTGGTCCCAGCTCTGTGACCCAATCCTGCCCTGGCAGGGCCTTGGGCTGAACAGCTCCTGTTTGAGAAGATCCCTTGCTGTGTTTGGCTTTCTGGGCCCTTCCCCTCACTCACTTGAGTTGGAATTCGTGTACATTGTCCTTCCGAACTGCTTCTCCTTCCTGGCTGTCATTTCACAGAGACTTCTCAMGCCTTACTCTAGTTTGTGCCAAGAAATGTTTTTTATGAAGTTACTGCCTAAAAGTAGTTTGTAAATATAATCATATTAATTGTTTTCTTTTGAAGTATAAAATCTTTTTATGAGTTTTTTTAAAAGCTCACATAACTCATTTCCTTCCAATTTACGTGTTGGTTTTTAGTGCAAGTTAAATTTAGCATGGGCTACTTTTTCATAGAAACTTTAAGCTGAAGTAGTACAGGGTTTCTGTTGGCAGGATCAGTTGGCATTTTATATTTCTGTCATTAAGAAAACCAGTGTTTTCTTAAAATCTTGAGTAGTAAAGGATCACAGGCATAGACACCATACCACTACCACCCTGCAATGCAAAAATCAACACCACAACCCAAATCTGAAAAAAACCCAAGCACAAAACCCCAAACCAACCAACCAAAAACCCCCAAACAAACAAAAGAAACCCAAACACATAAAACATCCCAAACACGAAACAAAAGCAACACCAGCTTAACTTGCATAAATAAAGAAATATTTATGTTCTTTAGGACAAAAAGCTTTTCCCCTTGAGCATGGCGTATTTTTCTTGCGTTTATGGAACTACATGGTGTTCTGCTGCACCATTTTGCCATAGGACAGAGAACTTAAGGATGATTCTGAGCAAATAATGCAGAAGTTCTTTCACTCCTGTGTTGAACTTGCTGCTTTTAACTTCCAGGAGTCGCCCAAAGCCATCACCTGTTCTTCCAACTTTCTGTATGGAGGGAGTCTGTTTTAACTGATAMAAGAACATCATCCGTATGATTTTTGGGAGTTGAGAGAAAATGTAACTTTGTTTTACCAGTCCAGGAGGGGGCAGTAAATTTCTTTTTATTGTCTTTGGAATCAAGCCCAACTTTCTCTCACCATGAAAGGCTCTTCTCTTAAAAATAGCACTTTTTTAAATTAGAAACCAGTATTGTTACTCCATGATTTCTTAGCACTGTCATTGTTTTTAACTCCCTTTTCCTGACAGTCKTCTTTATAAAATAGAAAGTTACCAGAACTTTCAAAATCAATCATTTGTAGCTTTGATCTTCAATATATTCAAAATGATCTGTAATATGATAGGCATTTTAAATATTAAAATTTCATATGTAATTTATTCTATTCTTTTGTCAGTTTTGTTGAAAATACTCTTTTTTCAAAGAGCACTGATGAAATGGAGCAGACTTTCCCTCTGTGCTAAAATAATCTTGTTTTCTAACCCTAATATTCATGTACATATGTATACAGAGGAATCAAGCCGATTTTAAATACTCCCAAATTGCATGTTTGCATTTCTCAGTATATTACAGTGAAGTAGAAATAAATAGGAGGCAAAAAAGTCTGGTTTGTATGAATGCACATCATTTTTCTGGGCAGTTGTTAAGATTCAAAGTTATTTTTCTTACTTGGCTTGGAGGTAAAATGGAAATGATTATTGGCTCTGAGAGGGAAAAAACAAAAGTACAGACCTAGTGCATATGACATTGGTTGGGGGAGGACARTGAGCTGTTGCAGTCAGTGGATTGTTTGGAGTTTTGTTTTTGCTGTTGGGCAAAGTTATTAGCATGACATTTCAGGTGCAATTAAAGTGGTGTCTTGATTCCAAATAACCTCCTTGAAAGTTTTCACTGCTTATAATTGCTGTAATTCTCAAGAAGTTTCTGGAAAAAAAAAAATCCTGCAAAACATAAGTGATAATACACTCATAGTTGGTCCAGAAGCTCATCCTAGAGGGAGCAGAAATAGTACTTCTCACCTTGATCCTCCTCAAATGGGATAGTTCTATRTGGTCTGTTGAGGTGTTGTTGTGGTGGTGTTATTAATTAGTTTCAATTATTCGTTATTATTAATAACTATTATTTAGGCCCACGTACTCGTGGGCTGGATGGGAGCTTTGTAAAGCCCTGGCTGTGGTTCTGAGCAGTGGAAATGTGTTCAGTGCCCTCAGCGCTGGTGTTTGGAAGGTGTTCCTCGTGCCCTGGGAATACAGAGCGCTCCTGTGGCGGCACAGGTGGTGTCCCACAGAAATATTTGCTGTTTATTTGGTGGATGAATCTACTGGAATATTTCCCAAACCGACTCTTTTTCTTCAAACCCTGTAATTTCTGTGTTTAAAATGTGTTCATGACCCTGGTCCACCACAAACAGCAACAGTTTATTTCTTCTGAAGGACAAACRGCTGTCACAAAATTACTTTGCATTTCACTGTTTTTATTTATTGATTGTATTACTACTACTATCATTGTTATGCACTATAATGATTATTTAGTGAAAAAAATATCCCAACTGTATCTTCTTAATGCCATTTGTGGAGGTAGAGGGTGCTGATGGGAAAAGAAATTATTTCATATGGAAATGTGTCTGAAATAAGTTCTAAGCCTACAAATTTAGAATAGGAGTGGGCTGGAAGAATGTGGGAGAAACTTTGTGAGTGACTTGAATTAATAAATGAAGTATAGATTTTGAGCGAGTGCCAGCTCTGTTGAGTACAATAGCTCTGTGTAGAGCTAAAGCTCTCAGACCAAAGTTATCCAAATCAGGTGCCTAAAGTTGCATATGTAAATGTGATTTGATTCCCAGAGTGGGAGTCAGCCATGACTGGTGATGGGAGTTGATGAGAATTGCTTATGGTACCCAGCTATTAAAAATAGATTGCTGGTAGATATTTCGTTGTTCCCCAACAGATTATGCCCAATATCTGATGGGTCCCTATGTAACAGCATTTATTGATGATATGTAACTTCAATGATATTTATCCTCCTCCCCTATTTTTGCTTTTTAAGGTTAATGACCCAGGCACTTGATGACTTTATTTGATTTTAACTGAAAAGTAATATGTCATGTAATATAATTATTTAGGATTTTTTTATATATATATAATAGCTAATAAATACAATATTTCTTTCCAGTGTTTCCTCAAAAGAGAATGAAAACCTCTGGGGACTTACAGAAGGGTTTTAGCTAASTACTTATAGATATTTTACACTGCAGTTATGTAGCTGAAGTCCTTCTGGGGGTGCTCCAGTTGAGTCCTAAGCACATTCCTTTGAACAATCCCCTTTGTTTGTCTAGTGAGGAATTCTTGATTACTCTGTGTAATATTAACTTAAATTGTTAAGTGTGTTTTCTAACTTAAAATTTTCCAAGTTTCCCTGTGCTTGTTGGTACCTGGAATTCGGAGTGAGGGAYCTCATGGGCTGCCTGTGCCACACTGTATTCCAACTATCCTGCACTGGCAAGGAGAATCAGGGAGACTGGGTTATACATTTCATGAATTTTGTGTCTTTATCATTCCTTACCCATTTTCTTTACTCTTTAGAAATGATGTATCCTTAAGCAGCAACACTACTGAAGCTATTTTTAAATCACTGTTGAGAATTGTTACACACCAATATCATGCATTTTTCATTAATTTAATCTTTTCAAGATTTCTTTAATTCTTGCTTGACCTGAAATGTTTCCTGCTACATTTTGTGTGTGGAATTGCTAGTACTGTTTTACTACCTCTGACTGGAGGCACATGATGGTACTACTAGACTACAAATTACATTCACCAGAACTTAGAAAATTCACTAGTCAAAGTGGRGAAATGAGCTTAAGCACAAACTCATCAAAGATGAACTTCAGTCCATTTTTCTTTTTATAGCTTAGTGTTAAAAGAGATAAAGATACTGCATTCTGAAACAGTGATACATAGCAAATAACCTGTTACTTTCAAAACAATATGTCATTATTCTGTGTTAAAAAGGGTCGCTTTTAGGTCCTTCTGTCTTCATACGCTTCCTAACTATAGCTAATGTATGATATTGATTCTGAATAATTTAAATCGCAATAAAATTGGGTTTTCATGACAGTCAGAGACATTTTATATTTAAYGTTCATTTAAAGAAACATAGTGCCTTCTTACCTTCTGAATTTCAAAGCCATTAAAGTAATTGCAGGTCGTTAAGCTAAATTTCTTTGAATAATCAGGACAGTTAATCTAATTCATACACCATTCAAACCAATGGGCAGGAAAGATTGRAATGGCAGGCATGGATTTTCGAGAGATTCACCAGGTGGATCTTCAGATGTGCTCACCAGCATTTCCTCAGAAATCACCCTCCTGCTTCAAACTTTTGGAACTTGAAATTGTATTCTGCTTTTGTCTTTTTAAAATGGATAGTCTTCAAAAGAGAGGAGGCTTAAGAGGATTGTTTTCTTTCCCTTGGAGTAGCCAAATCACAGTGTGGTCATAAAGATCTTTACTGTGTGCTACAATGTGTTTTACCAGAACTTGCTTTATGGACAGGTAAACTATCACAAAAACATTCCCAGGTGATGTCCCATATTTAGCAAGTGTTATGATTTAGTGTGAAGGCAGTYGGAATGCAAATGCATAAACAAACAGCATCTGAAAATAAAAGTGTCTAGGTCTTATYGGGAGAATGGATACATGTCATCTCTTAAGGTTATTGCTCACTTATTTGGAGGTAGAAAGTGATGGTATGGCAATGGGTGGGTGATGGAACAGACTTAAGGTATCTGAGTTTGCAGACAAAAGCAGAGTGTGCAGGTGTGTGCAGGCTCTGCCCATGGCTGCAGTGCTTTCTCAAACATCCCCGCCCTCAACACGAGGCAAGGACAGAGTAAAAACTGACTGTCTCTAATGGCCTGGTTCATCAGTGAGTGTGAGACTCAGAGACAAGAAACTGAGAGTTTGGAGTCTTGGGTATGTGGTGTGCTGGGGTATTTGAAGAAGGGCCATGGGTTTGATCCCTGTACCTTGAGTCATGCTAGTTGAATGCAATTCGTGAGGTGAACAAGAGCAAAACAAACTCTCYCTAGGACAAAAGAGGGGAGCGTGGGCCCTGTCCATGCAATTGCTGTCCAACAGGCCTGCTCTGGGACGAGGAGGGCAATCCCATCAGTTGGAGCCTCAGCAAACAAAGGATGTTTTGCAGTTGCCCATCGGTGTGAGCAGCTCCTGCTGCACCACGCACCCTTTGGAGCTGCAGGGTCAGCCTGTGGGGCTGCCGTGCCATAAAGGGACCTGGAACTGTCCTGGCCCTCAGGATCCCTGCACTTGGGGTCGGCAGCTCTCTCCCTGTCTCTGTCTGTCCCCTCTCCATACACTGCCTAAGGTGCTCTCCCTGTAACCAGTAGATCTCTTGCATCTGCCTACACCTTTGCAGCTGTGTTTCATAATTGGGGATTTATACTCACACACACTGCTTTAAATAAGTTCCAATTTTCATTACAATGGACTATGATAAAATTAAGATTTTTTTTTTTTTTTTGTTCTCTAAGGAAAGCCATAGAGCAGCTGTATTATTTTTATTCTCCGTAGGAATTACAATGCACTTTAAAAAAAAAATCCAAAAAAACTTCCTACAGAGATTTAAAATTAAAAAAGGCAACCTCCCCATCTTTTCATACTCAAGACACATGACCAGGAAAGAGTTTAAGCTCATTGTTGATCTGGCTTTTACTCTGTCAAAATCATGGAGATTAGGCTTGGTGGGAGATTTTCAGTCAAGRTAACACTGGTGGTTTTGACTTCGCTTTTGGCTTGATGTTATTTATAATTAATTAGCTTACCTTTTTCATAAAAGGTATTAAAGGAATGCCAAATTCCTTATTCTACAGAGTCTAAATATCTCTTAGAGACTGAGATATTTTCCACAGGTGTCACACGTGCTCTGTAAAGAACTGAGTTTTAGTCTTGCAGTATAAGCAAGTTAGATGCATCTGTTCCAAAAAATGTAAGTCTTGAATTTCAGTACCAGCCATTAATATTTTGAGGTCTGATGACAGAGCTTTCCTGTAGGACTCACCTTGTTTCTTAAGCAGACTCACGAGATCTACATTTGATTTTGCTTGCTTAGTAAATGGATATGTTAGGTAACCTCAGTGAATTCAGTGGGATTTGCTCCCAGCTTAGCCAAGATTTACAGCACTGATTCTAGTGGAATTGGCTATTTTTGTATTATGTTATACGAGATTTGAATCGATTTTTTTTCAAGCTTAAAAATTAATACAAATTAATTATAAGAACTCCTGCTTTGAATTGCATATTCTTTTGGTAAATATTCAAAAGTAATATTGGAATAGTGCTTTGAAGCTGCTGTTAGGTCTTTAGAATGTGAGAGAATGCACTTAGAATAGAATGATGTTATTTTTTATTGTACTAATTGGTTTTTTCAATTGTTTTAATTTTTGGTCTATATTCTTACTTTTACTGACATAATGTCTGAAATACRCTCAATGCATGTTGCAGCACTCAGCTTAATTATCTTTATTTGACCACTTAAGGCAGAATATTTTCTTCCTGTTCTGTGTCTTGTCAGTCAGGTACATTTTATTGTTAAAATCTTGAAGACAAAAAACCCAAACCAAAGGCACCATTCAAGAACTTTGAGCTAAATGCATGTAGGCATGTTGGGAAAATACATAAATTATTCCCCAGGGTTAAATAATGGATGTATTTATTACCTTGCTATGTAAGTGCCACAGCTCACATGCGATGTTCTCTGGAATTACAGCAATGATGTGCTGTACTTAAGCACATATATTTTAGCTATGCCTTTTGAATTCTTAGGAATTCATTTCCCTTCCCTTGCTCAAAGCTAATGAACATTTTTTTCAACTGAGTTGACTTGCTGACCTGTTAGTTTCTGGTTTAACTTCAAAATTATGTTAATTTTTCAAATTCTTCCTGAATTTTCCTTGATTTCAGTGACCAATTGCCTACAAGTTTCCTTTGACCAAAATTAATAATTACATTTCATTATGCTCAAAGTCTGACCTTTTTAATCTGCATATTTCTTGTAGGCTACGCTGGCTTATTTCCACTGCAATACATTAGAATGGAAAACTATTAGAAATATTGATTTATCATTTATAATGCCCAAGTGATATATTGAAATGAAATTTGGATGCTGTCCAGCCCTCAGATAACATTGGCATTGTTGGATGAAGCTGCATGATCTCATCCTAATTAATGTGCTGGTTCCATGKGAAAAGCACAGGGAAAATAGACCTGGGAGCTGGTCAAAAGTAGCACTGGAGGCTGCTGAAGGTTGTAATTGTTACAGCGTGCCACCTTTAATATTTAATATTCCACATACAGAGAAATCATCGCTTGGCTTTCTTTCCCCTCCTTTTTGTTTTTCTTCCTGCCTCAACATTCCCTTGTTCTGRAGCTGTTCTGGGTGAGGTGTGGTGCACATACATGGGGGAGGTTGATACAGCTCTGTGTTGGTCATGGGTCACATCCTGCCGTGCCCTTGGTGCAGCAAAGCTTATTTTAAGCAGGTGAACTTCAAATCAAAGGAATTTAAAAGCATTTATCTCAACTTTTATGTGTTTTTCTTATGCTAAATCTGTGATCCYCACCACCTCCTGCATTGAGCACGTMCTCATTCTAGTACCTCCTGTAATATGGACACTTCAGAAAATAAAGGTGTTTCCAGTTAGCATGTGCATGCCCTATATATGGGGTGGTGTCTGTATTCATTGATTTTAGTCTTTATTCATTTATTTGAGTGTCTTTTCCCCCTGCTACCAATCAATCCAACAGCCAGTGGACTCGCGGGCTTGGTTTCCATATTGGCTTTTTCTTTTTTTTTAACGCTCTCTCCTTTCATCTCTGAGGCTCCTGAAGCCTCCCTTGCTCCTCTTTGTTCCCTGTGTGTGTGGAAGGCCGTGGAGGGGAGCTGTCCCCAGATTTATGTGGAGTGAGCGGCGGCGGTGCTGCCGTCGCCGGAGCTCCCGTCTGATTTCACAGTGATTGAGCTGCCTGCGCTTCGGGGAGTTTGGAAGGGCTGGGTTTTTATGGTTGATATGTTTTTGGTCATTTGTCATAAAATCATTCCACCCGAGCTGTTTACTGGTCTGAATACTTAATTACTGCAGGAGCAGGGAACGGCACAAGCTGTAGTTTGTGCTGAATATTCATGTGGAAATAGGAAATAGGTGGTGCTTCTATGGTTTGTTTTTCTTTTTTTTAATGAGGATTTTACCTAAAAAATACCCATTTTATTGTTGAAATGATGGTCAGAACTTGTTTTATTTTAATCCTAATGTATGACAGAATTGTAATAATTTTAGACCCCTAATGCATATTTGAAAGTTGGATTGATTTATTTCTAGTGGTCATCTGTTCCTCTCATGTTGTAGAGACTGCTTGACTGTCCATGCTTTCATAAGAATTTAACAATTCTTTTCAATACTTGAAAAATATAGAAGCAAGATGGAAAAGGTCCATTTAATTTGTTTATGGGCAAAAGAAAGGAAACGCTCAGAATTGTAAATATAATAACTTTGTCTTTTTTAAAACACTTTAAATCTTTTAGGGGCTCATTTTATTTTTAGGCTATTATTTAAAGAGAACCAACAAACCCACAGATTTTCATTTCCCAATTCTCACATTGTCCCTTCCTACTCAGGTGCTTATTAAGGGTGGAGAAGAATTGGATGAAAAAGCATAATTTTGGGTTTGGTGTGCTATTAGAATTTTTATATATATCATATAATATTTTATCTTGCACTGTGCTTCTCAGGTGTAAGTCTGTTTTAAGTGTTACAGCCACACTTGCCATAGAGATGGATAAAACCAGAAAATTAATCTTTTAATGCTATTTTACATGGTTTCTGTTGAAAAAGAAACCAGCCATTTATCATGTTTGTTAGAGAGGGGCTCCGATTAGTTTGATTTCATGAAAAGCAACAGACTCAGATCATGAAAACCAAAAAAAAAAAAAAATCCACAAGTTAAGAATTACAGTTTAGAAAAGTAAAAGGAATTTTTTTAATTTATTTTTTTAATTTGGGGAAAACAAAAGGCTTTGCAAACTCTAGTGTAAATGTGAACTATCAAGTAGTATGACACTACAATGTTTAAAAAAATGAAAAGGAAAATGCATTTTTACATGCTGTGCCAATAGAAGCTGCATTCAACAAATGACTACCAAATAGAGTGTACAGTCGTGTTAGCCCACTGACACGGAGTGAAAACACTTCTCAGCCTGACGTGATTTCATACAATTTTATGTGAGTCAATATAATGCAAAAGCTATTAATACAAGGACAGAGTTCTGGACAGATTTTTGATTAAGGTCCTCTTACTGCATCACATGCTTTAAACCCAAGAATAGAAATAACAAAAACCCGTAGTTACACTAAAAACAATTAATTTTGATCATTCCCAGGTGAGCAGTTTAATTATAACGTGCTAAAAGAATTATTTTATATGCTCATAATAGAATGGTGACCCAGCTACACTTTTTGCCAGTTGTCATGGAAGATAATTTCTCACTCCAATCCTTCTGATCAGAATGTTCATTGATTTTATTCAGAATGGAAAGTGTTTCTTAGCTGGGTGTGCTCACACTGCTCCCATGACCCCACCTTAGCACGCAGGGTTTGGAGACAGGGGTACCACTCCCAAAGTAACTCAGCTTGTCCAAATTTAATTGCCAAATTACTCTTGTAGTGAAGCTTTGTGAGTTGTTTTTATGATTTGCAAGTATCTCATAAATGTTATTACTGCACGTTTATAAAATCAGTTGTCTTTGACAGTCCCCCCTCTGCTCTCCAGCTGATTGTTAGAACCGGCAGCTGAGTGACTGAGTTCAGGATAGAGCTGCTCTAGTTTATTGTGCAGAAGGCACTTGTGAACTTGTTTATCTAGTCTTTCCCTAAAGCCCCAAACATGTTAATACCCAGTGGTTTTCATTGCCACAGTGAAACTGAGAGTTCTCAGTACATATTTATGTGCAATTGTTCCAATGGACAGAGCCTTGGGTTGTGGTTGTATGATATATTGACTATTTCAATAGCACAAATGCTTTACAAAGCATTTTTAAATGGTTTTTTTACAATGGCTGCTTGTTTTCCCAGTCCTTATTTGGGTTCACTSAAYTAGTTCAGAGTTTGTAACTTAAATTGTGTTAGTGACCCAGCTTCCATGGAATTGTAAGGTCGTTCTACTGATGCATCTTACAAAGGCGTTCTACAGGTGGGAGGAGTGTGGCTCTCTGACAGGGTAGGAGGCAAAGCAAAAAGCTGGGAGTYTTTTAAGGAGCCTCACTGAGGAGGCAGAGCCTGGAGCTGTGTGTCTGGGCTTGCAGTAGGCACCTACAACAGGTGATAACCGAGTATTTGCCAAGAGTTGGGGAGAAGTGGGAATGTATGAACTGAAAGCAATGGATATAGGCTGTGTCATTCCAATTCTAGAAAGGGCTGAATCCAAAATGATTGTTCTGAGCAACTGGAGAAGAGGGTGTGGACACCTGGGTTTTGGTGACTGGGATTTTACTGCCATGCAGATAAGACATTATTGCTTTCCACGTTCCAGCCCAAACTATGTAACGTCAGTATAGTTCATTGAGGAAAGTTTAGCTACCTAAAAATAGAATACGACTGTTCTCCTTTTTCTCCAATTATTTTACTGTTCTGCCTTCTCCTGCTTTCATCTCAGCAGATGGGGRTTCTGGATAGAGCTGGAGAGTGTTCCCTAAAAACAATGTTGTTTCAAGGCCTGCTCAGAAGCCAGGTACTGTGAACAAGAGACACATGAAAGAGCCTATGAATATGGTGCTACTCAAGCCCCTATTTGACTGGAGCCTCTAAATTGTACAGTCCACCTGAACTCACAATAAACCTTGCTAAATCTGGAAAGTTAGAATGAATAAGTGACAACAACAACCAAAAAAAAGGAGGGTTTTCCTACCTTCAAAATGAGAAACACACTGTGTATTTCATAAGTGGGTCATAAATCTATACCAACACTTCAGCATTGTCTACTTACTTTAGTGTATAGGAAATAAATAACTTTCAATTATATTTACTTTTGCTTTCAAATCCTGGTGCTCCAAATAAAAAGCAAGGATATTTTTATTGTTCAGAGGAAAGTATTCCGTATATAATGTATCATTTAGAAGCTTCTATGAATATTTGCTGAGCAAATGAAAGTTAATGTTCACCCTATTGCATGGGGAGTTGGTATGCAAGTTGTTAATATATAACAATATATATAATTTCCTAGCACTGAGCTGAAAATCCATCTCTTGCTATCTCAGAGGTCAAGCTAGGTAATCCTGAAGCCAATTAGCTTTTGGAAGAATATATTAACTTATGAGATGTGTATAGTTTGGGCTGGGCAGTCTATATTGCCCTGTGGACTGGGAGAGAACACCTTGTCTCCCGTTGCTGTAACGCTGAAATCACAGATTCACAGAGGCACAGAGTGGTTTGGGTTGGGAGGGACATTAAAGATCATCCAATTCCACTCCCTGCCATGGGCAGGGACACCTCCCACCAGAGCAGGTTGCTCCAACCATTACCATTCTCTATAAAATACACTCTACCTTAAGTAGGCAGTCGTAGACATTGCTTGTGTTTTGATCTTCAGAATGATAGAGAAGAATTCCAACTGATTAGGTTGGAAGGAGGCCTTTAGCTAAGTCTCTTGCTCTGCCATGGGGTTCATGCATGTTTTCATCCATTTGCCTGTGAAATGGCGTCCTGTCTTACAGTCTTCCTGCTAATGTGCCTCAGTCTACTTTCCATTAGTTTCAGTGAAACTCTGAGGTGCAAATAAAATGTT
Source organism: Parotia lawesii (assembly GCA_003713295.1). Classification (NCBI taxonomy): domain Eukaryota; kingdom Metazoa; phylum Chordata; class Aves; order Passeriformes; family Paradisaeidae; genus Parotia; species Parotia lawesii. Next base: position 4,486,438 of record RAHM01000035.1, on the reverse strand, counting down.
TTACTTGGAAATATTCCRTGTGCAGCTCTGTGCAGCTTGAAATAAGATATTTAGAGAGAGACAAATTCTAAGAGGACTACAGGATTACAAATCACAATGTAATTTTAAAGTTGTAATGAGAATAAGTAGCACGGGAAGGTCTCTTAACAATTATTGTCATGAAAATGAAGTAACATAGCGTTAATGTTTCATGTATTCCATGAAAGATGATAATACACTGTACTGCTTTGACCTTATTAATGTTCTGTAATTTGACTTGCTGGCAATTCGCATTTTTCTTTGGTTGCAGCCTTAGTAATGTCTGAAGAAGAGGTAGAACTGACAGTGAATCTAAACATAACTGAGTACTGAAAAGGTCAGAAATATCAAGAATGATAATTCTGATACCTCTTTCTCGTGGCAAAGGTAGTAGCGAAAAGGGACAATGTGTGTGTGTTGAAATAACAAAGCTTATTAGACGAATTTTTCTGTTATTTACTGAAAAGTATAAACAAAACCACACTTTTCCCTTGTAGCTCATTGAATATGCCAGTAATGTTTATTTTTTCCCTTTTGTAGAATCATTGAATCATTTAGGTTGGAAAAAAACCTTTGAGATCCTGTCCAAGCACTGCCAAGGCCACCACTAATCCATGTCCCTGAGTGCCGCATCTACATCTCTTTTAAATCCCTCCAGGGAGGGTGACTCCGGCACTGCCCTGGGCAGCCTGCAGCCTGACCACCCTTTCTTTTTTTCCTAATTTTTTTAGGAAAAAATTTAGAATTTTTTCCTAATAGGCAATTTAAATTTCCTCTTGTCCTGTCCCTTGTTCCCTGGGAGCAGAGCCCGGCCCCCACCTGGCTGCACCCTCCTGTCAGGGAGCTGCAGAGTGAGAAAGTCGTTCCCCTCCAAGCCTCCTCTTCTCCAGGATGAGCCCCCCAGGCTCCCTCAGCCCCTCGGCACAGGACATGAGCTCCAGCCCCTTCCCCAGCTCCGTTCCCTTCCCTGCACCCGCTCCAGCCCCTCAGTGTCCTTCTGCAATTGAGGGGCCCACACCTGCACACAGCCCTCGAGCTGTGGCCTCCCCATTGCCCAGCACAGGGCCACAAGCACTGCCCCGCTCCTGCCGGCCACACCACTGCTGGCACAGGCCAGGGGCCACTGGCCTTCTTGCCCACCTGGGCACGCCTGGCTCTGCTTCAGCCGCTGCCCACCAGCAGCCCCGGGGCCTTTCCTGCTGGGAGCCTTTCCCCACACTCTGCTCCATCCTGCAGCTGCAGGGGCTTCTTGTGGCCAAAGGGCAGAACCGTCACTCGGGCCTCTGGAACCTCATTTGGCCCTAGAAACAGCAGTGTTTTATTTTGGAGGGCCCCCTGCTCTTTCAGGGGAAAGGTGGTTGTAGCCRGGTTCAGGGCGGTCTCTTCTCCCAGGCAACCACTGACAGAACGAGAGGACACAGTCTTAAGCTGCGCCAGGGGAAGTTTAGGTTGGACATGAGGAAAAAATTCTTCACTGAAAGAGTGATTGGGCACTGGAATCGTCTGCCCAGGGAGGGGGTGGAGTCACTGTCCCTGGAGGTGTTTATAAAAAGACTGGATGTGGCACTCAGTGCTATGGTTTAGCTGATGAGGAGGTGTTAGGTCATAGGTTGGACTTGATGATCTCAAAGGTCTTATCTGTTCATTCTGTGAACCAAACTACAGGTGAAGAAGACTGAATTTTACACTCTGCTGAAGCTTTTCCAGTTCCACAGGCCAAATGTTTCTTACTACATATTTTGGCTATGTAATGGAACACAATTTTTAAAGATAGTGTAATCTGTAATCAGCCTGAAAGTTTCAGTTTTTTTCTCTAAAACAAAAACTTCAGATTTTCTAGGAATTTACAGAACAAAGTTGTGATATTGAACGTGAAGGGCAAAGGTCTGATTAACATCTTAACAACATTCTTTGATTTCTACTTACTTGACTGAACACTGAATCAGGCAAGTACAACCCAGTACTTTGTGATACTGAGCAATGTCATTGATCAATTTATTCCTGCATCATTGCAGAGTGAAATGAGTAATCAAACCCCCTAAAAAAAAAGCTTTGTTCTTGGBGGGGGGGGGGGGGTTGAGGAATATGTCAATATGTTAATGGAGATAAAGAGCATATAACATGTCTTAATTTCCACGTGCAAATACACAGGTAGATAAAATCCACTGAATTATTTTTCTTTTGAATCTTTTGCTTGTTATAGTTTTGGGATAAGAAAGTAAAATATTTTGTGRTTTCCTGTTCATAAACCTAAATCTTTTTCAATTCCTCTCTCATTCCAGTGTAATTCTAAATGTAAAGAATGTAGGGAGCTGCTCAGAATGGTATAATGTGCTATTTTTCACAGTTGGTTTTATACAGATTGGCACAGTATACAGGTTAATGGTGACAGTGGAGGTACCATGTGGAATGCTCTTGGATYCAAAAGTTTTGCTTAAAATTTTAAATTATATTCAGACCGTTTCTGTGACACCTTTTCAATTGTAGGTTAAGTTTTTTTTTTTCCTGGAAGTGTGTGTGAATGAGGGTCTTARCAATCTGAAAGTGTAATTTCACATACAGTCCTTCTCATGGAAAATTGAATCCATGAAAGAAAGCCAAGACAAATATCCATGGGAGCTGAGAAGCTCACATAATTCTGCCAAGTGAGCTGAGCAGTACCTACCTAGTTCCTTCTCCAGTAGCTGGAKCCTGGCTAGGGCAGGCATAGCTTTGGGAAATGCCTTAAACAATTTTGAGATGTTGAAGATTTCTGTTTCAGCAATCTTTAATTAACTTACCTGTATAATATGCATGGGATCAAAGTCTCCAGGCCAATTTGTGATGTGTTGAAGTTAAGGAAATATGTAAACAGCAGTGACTTGAATACCTGTCCAGGTGTTTAGGGGATGGTTTCATTTTTCTTTTGTTCTCAGTCGCTATAGCACATTTGAAGATTTTTTTTTTTACCGAGACAATATTAAAATTCTTTCCAGTGTCACATTTCCTACTTTTTAAGACTTCAGAGTAATTATGTAACATCATAGGAAATAATGCCAAAACACAACAGGATTCACAAAACAAAGACCAATGCCTCAAAATCGGTTTTTTTAGTAAAGACTGAGCATTTAGTAAAAGACAAACAGTATGTTTGTTCTTGGAAGAGATTAGCCAAAAGTCTTGGAAAATTCAAGTATTCTGAGCATAGGAGGTGGTGTCAGAACCCTGCCTTATGGGCAGTGCTTTTGCTACTGATGAGCCACAGYTGGACAAACAGTTCCAGCTTTCTGCTGTAGAATGCACACTTTCTCATGTTTGTGAGAATTAATTTTTAACACAACTWTGTGGATTCACGAAAAGGCTTTTTCAGCCTCTTGCTTTGCACTTAGAAGTGCTGCTTTTCATGCTTTTGCCTTCGCAACTCTGCACRCATCTCATCTCAGCCCCATTTTATGCCCAAACATACCTCTAGCCCACACAAACCAGCAGTTACATAACTTGTATTGTTGCACATCATTTACAATTTAATGCTGAATCRAAAATCTGAGGCCGTAGAAAATGTTATATGTGCTGAAGAAATGAAACCCTACACCAGTTTAAGATGTCTCAAGTGGCTGGTTCTTTATCATGCCTTGTTTTGAGGTTTGGCAGGATGGGAGGAGTCTCTCACTGCTGTGAATTTTGCCTCCAGCTCCAGGTGTATCTCACAACCTGGAATGTAGAGCCTGAGAGCGATTTGAAATTGTGAGAAAGATACATGTCGGAATAGTACAGGAAAGTTTTATGACTCTTACAATATTTTTACCAAAATGGTCTGAAATTTATTTTCAAAGACTTGTCTTTACAGTGCTGTTGTCATTTGCTCTGTATTCCTTAGAAATTCTTAATTTGGAATAATATGATGAGGTTTCACTTATCTAAATATGTATTACAACAATTTTCTAGGATGTCTTGCTTGGCAGCTACTGTTATTTTCTGCAGTGTTCAAATGACAAATTATATTACCACATAAATTATACCATTAGTTGGATATTAGTTTGTAATTAAAAATGACTTAATCTGTATATTACGGATTTTACAGGTGGAAGAAAATACTCTCAGTGAGGGCCTACTCTAGTCACATGGAAATGGATTTTGAATAAAGCAGAAGAGCAGCGTGGTTGATAAATTAATTAAAAACAAATGTACATATCTGTGACTGCTTGGAATTTGTAAACAGTCGAGCAGTTGCTGCAGCTCACAGTGCACAGGAACACATGGATGCTTATTCCAGCACTGCATAAAGTTATATTGCAAGGTTGTGTGTTTTTGTTTGTACTTTTCAGAGAACACAACTATGAATCAAAAAGAAGTGTTAGGTTTGTGTCAAATATTACACAATGCTTATTCCATGGGGAATTCTCACCCAACTCTGAAACTAAATATAAGAACTGCTGCTGCATTTCAATGTTAGTCTGGGTGAGCAGGAGCTCATCTCACATGTTTATTCATAAATCCTCTTTATGTGACTGCAGTGTGGGTCCTAAAATGCGTCAAGAACGTGTTTAATGAAGAAGAGGAAAGGAACTGAAGGGAAGGTGGTAGATCTTTAAAGTCCACTGGCATTCATAAAACAGGTACAGGTGGGACATAAACTGCAGAACCAGATAGGTGAGGAACTTGCTTATAAAATCCAAATGTGTGTTATACTGCTGGATCTGAAAAGTTTGAGCAGGAGCTTTTAAAGATAAAGGTAAATTCCAACAATATTATTTGATTTAGTGTACACTATAAACATATTTATGTAATGCAAGAAATATTGTCTCTATTTTTGTTTGAGAGATGTTATAGCAGAAAAGTAAAATGGTAAATTCCATGATCATTGTTTCTTTCTTTTCAAACTTCACTCGGAGAACATTTTATTTTAATAGTGGAGAACAAAAATGGCTTCTCTCTCAGTAACACTGCACAAAGATTAAGGAAATTTCTTTATCAGTGGTGATGACTTGAATTTGTCAGTGTGAATTTGTACTTCCCTTTCGTTCTCCTAACCCTGTGAGCACTACGCAGCTACTGCAGGCATTGCTGCATCTGTGTGGACTTACCTTTGTTACTCAGCTGAGTAAAGTCTGGGCATCCTCCTGTCTACACTGAAGGCCTTACAGCAGTTACAAACAACTTTGCAGCTGCAGGGAACCTGGTGTTTGAGTTTGTGTTGGCTTTGGAGAGATTTAGAACAGGTGTGGGCAATGAATGTGGCCTGGGCASCATTTAAACAGAAATATATCTGTGGACAGAGCTCCTCAGTAAAACCCCCGGGAACACCCTAGGAAAATTGTGAGACACCACATGGCTTCATGTCCTGGGGCAAGGCTTCGTATCCCTGCTTTAGAGTTCAATTCACTTCACTGATGGGATGAACCTCTCCTAGAGCAGAAGCAGGCTGGGTGGAAACTTTATTCACATCTTATTTTAATATTCAGCAGAGGGGAGACCAGGTCTGAAGGAGTAAATTGTTTCTTTAGAAAAAAGAAGTTATATGTAACTATATAAACAAGTATAGGTAAGTACACAACAGATATACATAATATGTATATATACACACATGTATCTATCACTCAGTACCTGCATATAAAACCACTTTTTTTTTTTTAAAAATTACATTAGAAATATTCTCTTGCATACAAGCTTTGAGTTAGAACGGTCTCTGTCTGTCACTGAGGGCATTCCTTCCCTTGCAGGGGACTACCAGTAGTGTATGTGAATTAAAAATATCTCCCAGCTGGGGGCTCAAGGAGAAAGCCCTCAGCCTGAGAGAAGAGGTAACAGCTACAGGCTGCTAAGARCCTACACAGTTAGGGTAGGAAATAAATAAAAAAGAAGCCTAGATTGTTGTTCTAGAAGGCTCTGTGGGCTGTTTTGTGGTACGTGTTGCTGCGGGGGGCTGGAGACCTTGAACATCTGTTTTGTATTCCTCTCACCTAAAGACCAGTGTAGCAAAATAGAGAATTCACATGGTATTCAGGAAGAAGAAATCCCGTTTCTCAGGCTGACACTTTCTTAGCGCTGTGAATCTTGATGTTTTAATCTCATGCATTTTGGTAGTGCTTGATATTCATAACTGGTAGGTTTGATAAATTTTTAACAAGGAAGTTGAAGAGGATGAGAAAACACAAGGGGAGTTTTGCATTTCGCACCTTGTGCTCAAGCCTTCATGTTTAATTTTCACTTTTTGCACCAAGAACCTTCCTTGGAGGAAGACTGACTAGATCTCCTGTTGCCCTAAGCTGGCTTTGATCCATTGAGGTAAAATAAAAACCCAAACCCTGCAGAGTTAACTTTCAAAAACCCCAGTTTTAGTAAAGGCAACAATATGAATGCTTGAGACTCAGAAGAGATCCATTTAAAACTAATATATGTTTTTACTTGTAACCTATGGGATAAATCTTGTATTTTCTGCATAAGTAAAATAACAGATATATCAAGATGGGAATACAGTTCAAATATATGCATTGCCCTAGTTGTATTATGGAAAGAAAATCTCATAAAAATAGATTAAAGGGAAGGCCAATAAAATTTGAAACTGAGACACCAGCTAGGAAGCACAATTCAATTTATTTTAATTTTTAGTATCCTAAATATTTTATTCATAATTCAGAAAATTATATTAATATGAGATTGGAGTTCCTGAGTTGATTTGAAGGAAGCCATTACCTGCCTTTATGCAATTGTAGCAATTCTCTTTCTGTTGCACGGGCCTATTTCAATTAATGCATATTAACTTTCACATGAGCATCGCAATTGTGAGTGTGCTACACGTCATTGTATTTACTCAGAGATGCATGTGGGCTCTAACATTCTTCTCATTAAGGATAAATTAGAACTGGTGACTGGAGAATGATGACACGAATTAATTGCTCAGGAGCAAGAGATGGTGCTTATAACTCACGTTGGATTTACTGCCTTAATGAGAGGGAAGGAGGAGGGAGAAGCAGAAAAGTTGGCTCTCATAATGTCTTGGATGTAGCCTGTACACAGAATTCTGCTGCTGTGAGTAATGCCACTGGATTCACTCCTTGGAATAATCCAGTGTTGACACAGCTTTGCACAAACAGACCTGACTGACCTGCTGAGAGGTGCTGCTGCCGCGGTGCCTCGTTATTAAGAATATCACTGGTGTTAGAGAAATGTTTCTCATGCTTCTTCCACAGTTCGGGAGGGCGCTTTAATTTAAATGCTGTCATGCTACTTTGAGCAGCTTGATTCCCTGTGAAAGGCCTGTGCCAGGAAACTCATGATGTTTGGACATGGTGACTTGTTGAATGTCTCCGYGAGTGACGATAGCTGGTGCATGGAAATGGTGCGGGTTAAAGGAGCGAAGGCACACGCAAGTTCCAGTTACTCCTGTGAGAACTGTTCTTGATGAAACTGTATAGTAAAGAAAGGATTTTGAACTCTGGTTTATGTTATTTAGGAGCTCCTGCTGTTTACCATCTGTGTATTTGTACTTGTTATTATTTAAAATATATTGCTATTTCATAAGATAGAATTAYGAATGAATTGCTTTTAAAGRGATATAATGCCTTTTTYATTTAATTCCTTATGTATAAAATCCTATTAATTAAAATTCTATTACTACTCATCTAATTAAAGGAAAAGACCCTAAGAATTAAGGATGTTGACTTTGTTTACAAAAAATCAAGTGCAAGCATTTTTTTTGGGAGCATATTGTTACAGCTGCTGCTGTGTCCACTGTCGTGACACGAGTTGTTGCTTCATTTATTTCAGGGACCTTTCTTTGGCACATCAGACATGCACAATTTGTAGTGAAAATTTCATGTTTTAAAGAACACGTACAGGTTGGCTCAGTGACAGATAATCAGCAGKGTTCCTTGTCTGTAGGGCACAACCCAAACAAGGAACTCTGGCAGGTTATTAATGCACRTGTGTCCATGACAAGGTGTTGGCTCAAACCTTGTCCACTGGGCTAAATCAAAACTTGGGAAATCTTAGAAAAATACGTGTTTGTTTCCTCTATTTGAATTCTAATGGAAACTCTTGTAGGAGAATCAATTGTGATAAAACCCCCACAAGCTTTGTAAAAAGCTGTAATTATTGTTATTATTGTAATTATTATTGCAATTATTAAGGATTCACCTGCTTCTGTAGCGTCTTTAAAGTCTTTTGGCACCCTTCTATGTGCATAACATAAATTCAGCAACCTGTTTGCTTTTATTGTTGTTCTGTGTTTATTTTAAACGGGCCATGTCTTGCACTCTCAGTTCGAAATGTGTGAACAGTTTCAGCCAAGCAGATCTGTTTCAGATCCTGATTTGTAGAGTGGAAATGATATTTTCTGTAATTAATATATTAATTGTTTTGACACATTTATGAAAACTTTCATGGAAATGGAAACAGAGTTCTGAGGGCAATATTTCTGTACAAAAATACCCCTAATAATGGGGTGCAAGTTTTTATTGTTTCTTGACTCTCCCTTCACATCTGGATCAAATGAAGATAATTCAGGAAGCATAGATGCCCTTCCTTGAGATAAGTTTCTGGACATTCAACTTATAATGATATAGAATACTTTCTTGGTATTTGGGGGTGTAAGTGATAAAGATTTTCTTTTGATTTTCATTGAAACTGTGGGAAGCAGTGGGTGTTTATGTTGCAATGCTGGTAGGGTAATCACGGTGGTGAGGGATGAAATTTATAGGCAGTTATTTTAAAAATGCACAAAATGATGCATATACATGCTTGCCTTCGTGTCTCATCATTCATTCCTTGCAACATCTTTTGTAACTTCTAAGAATACTGAAATTAATTCTAAGCATACTAGAATGAATAATTTTGAGTAACTGTTAAAGACCAAATTATGTTCAATGTGGCAATATGAATATTCTGTTGATTGCAAGCTCCTATTGGCTTCATTGGAAGTAAATCAATATCTCTGAAAGGCAGTGCTGTGCTGCTGTCCAGCTCTGATCACTTCCTGATCAATTCCGATGGGAAATACTACGTTTGGTAGGATAGTTTATTGAATAAACTAGAAAATACTGTTTAGCRTTAAGGAAAGCCTACCCAGAAAAATGAACTGGAAATATCAAATAGACAGAAATGGAATAATTATCTGTTTTTAGCAGTACTGTTCATTTAAGATATTAAATTAGGTGTAACGTTTAAACTGGTTTCTATGGCATGTTATTAGAATTTGTGGATGGGAGAAGGAAGTCTGTGAAAATACTAGTATTGGTATTGCTGCTGGGGATAACTTTAAAAGTAGAATACAAAGCATTTTTCTCTCTCCTGAGAAATAGGGTGGTGAAAAAATAAATATCCAGTGAGATAAAACTGAGAAAGGGAGAATAGTAAGAATGGTATATGATTCAATAACAGCCCTGAATTGCTTTGTCGGCCGGCTAATGAAGCATGGAGTCAAATTCCGCTGCTGCCATAAGTCAGCGCATTGCCAGCGCCCGTTTACAGCAGCAGGGTCACGGGGCAGGGCTGGGCGGCTCTGAGCTGGTACATATGCTCCAAAAAGGGGAAGGATGGAGCACACTGCTTTCTGTTCTTTGCAGACCCCAGGTTTCACAATTGCTGCTGCGTCTGTTGCATCGGTTACGCCGTCTGCAGGGGGCTGATCTGTTGTTTTTTGCAAAGACACGAGCAGAGACTTCACCAAAATCAGATTTTAAAACATAACATTTATAGTCCTGTGACAATACTTTTCTTAATAGATTTATGCTGTTCCAAAACTTTCAAAGCCAGAATTATTGCTATTTTCTTATTTGAAATATTTGCAGTTTAAATTCTTAATGGTGCCATTCCATTTGTTCTGTGTGTCCTAATTTCATTGCTCCCTCACAGATCTTTAGGTTTCTTTGTGTGGAAATTTGCATTTCCATTTAATGTCATTATCCTAATGACCACATATGGTCATTGTTTCAGTTGCTAATTATTTTAAACAGGTAATGTATAAACATGTCATTTGATTTAAAAAATATACCTATTTTAAATATGGCTTAATTTTGGTAAATTTTGCCATGGGTTGTTTGGAATTACTTTCTCCTATTATCATAATTTCAGTCTGAAATATTTTTATTTTGTTTATAAATCGAAACTAGTGGGCAAATGCGTAATAAGAATTTGGTAGCTATGAAAGATAGATGTATAAAAGATCAGAAAACAGGTATGTGACTAAATCCAATTTGAGAATAAATGGAATGTTTTGCTGCTTATCAGTCCTGGAGAAAAAAAAAAAACAAATCCATATTCTGCTTCAATACCAATAATGCCACAGRGACCGTTTGTAATGAGTGAGATGCTTCTCTTCCCGGACTTCACTAGTGAGTATATTAGGCTTTTGAATTCCTCAGATTATCCTCTGCCATGGCCAGAAACGAAAAAGAGATGAAAAGAGACATAGGGCTGGTTGGGCTGTGTTTAACTAATCTGGCACCGTTCCATCAGTCCATTTTTTTGATTCGTGAGGAGCTGGCACTTCTTGGTTTCTTCACGGCTGTAAGGACTCTGCTGCCTGCCGTTTTCCAGGGGTTTAACAGGATGAAGATACAGAAACATGGTGGCAAAGTCTTCCTGGCTGCAAAAAGCAATGATTTACTAGAATGAAAACCTGATTTTGCAGTGATCACCAGGAGCTTTTATACAGTACTTAAATTTGATGAAGGAAATGAATATCGGCGCCTCTCAGACCACGCGGCTTTCTGTAATTCTTTTGTTTCCCTCCTTCCTTCAGGGAAGGCACCTTCAGTGAAACAAGTAAAGTGCAGGAATCTCCATGAGCCCTCTCTCCTGTGCTGATCTCAGTGCCTTGTTTAGATGACCGGGTCCTGCATTCCAGCAGGAATCACTGCTGGAGTGATATCCCAAAGTTATTTTGAAACAAAAACCAATGAGTTCAGAATGCTCTCCTACTATCTCGCAAACTCGAAGGAAATAAAAATAATTCTCCAGATGTGTTCCACTCAGAGTTAAAAAATAACGCATCTGATATATTTCAGTAATTTTCTTGACACCTGTTTACAGGACAGACTATTGAAAGTTTCTGTGAAAATTGATGGTTTTCTTTTTCTGAAACCATAAATACTTAGATTGTTTTTTGTTAGATAATTTTAACTACAGTAATCAGGCTTTCTGGGTGACCTAGCATATTTATGTGGATAAAATGATGAAAATAATCCATGGAGAATGGTAAGAGTAGAGTAAAAAATAAACTAGATTTACTAGCACAATATGTTATTGACCTAATGAGATTAGATTGTATTCCCTATGGCTCTTCAGGGAGTATAATTCAATCTGTACTCACTTGCAGTGGTTTAAAACACTCTTCTCGTTCTTAATATAGTAAGTATCTATTCAAATGGCTTCCCTATCCTTAAAAGCTCAGAAGCTCAGCCTTTTTCAGAGAGGCATCTACAGCAAGTCTGCCTCAGTTTCAGAATGGGATGGGGAGTGCCTGGATGAGTCCTGTTCCTACAGGTTATCACACAGGCATGAAAGAATTGACTCAGTGGATCCTSAGGAGATGATCAAATCTAGTCTTTGGTTGACAGGGACTCTAATGCCAGTGGTAAATCACGTCAGTCGTGGATTTGTCTAGAAAAGTCATAAAAACCTCTGAAAATGGAATTAATATAAAATCTATGGTATGTTACCCACCTGATGCAGAGCTTTTCCATAGCATCCAGACTCAACCTACCCAACTGGTTTGATTTGTTGGGTGAATGAGGCTGAGAAGAGTTTGGCTTTGGTTTCAACTGCTTTACAAGTAATTGTAGGTTCCTGTTAGGTTGTCTTCTTTAGCCTTTTCTCTGCCAGACTGTGCATGTCTGTTCCCTCTCCCTCTGTGCTTTAGTCCCTTTATCACCATGGCATCAGCAGGACCTTCTTCAGTTTTACATCTCTCTTAAACTGGAGGAGAACTGAACTGGGTGTGGTTATAGTCTGTCACTTTCTGAGAAAAACCTACTTAAATAGCTGATCCAACAGAGCAATTACTCATGAGAATACTGAAAAGATCTGCCTATATACATTACCTTTTTATGCCAGCTGTACTGCTTCTGGTGTTCCTGTCAAGTGTTGACACTAGACACATGAAAAGAGTTGGGAGCTATAGGCTTTTTCATTAATCAGTAATATTAAATTAGTTGGCTAAATATTGCTGTGTTGGCGGAAATTCAAGGCAGTCTGAAAAGGATGCAAAAACTGATCTCAGCTTGAATAAAGATACTGGTCTGAGTTCCCATGAGAGGATCTTTAATGAGGAGGCAACTGTAAGGGGGCAAAGCACTTTTTGTGGAGATATTGGCAAATGTACTGGGTCAGGAAAATTTTTAGACTCATCAGAGCTGTAGTATCTGATTTGGGAATGGTCTTGGGAATACTTTCAGGTGTCCTTTACTGAGAAACAGGCTTTCTCAGACACATGGCAAGATTTTGGGGCTTGTCTCATGCAGAGACAGGGGCTGGACTCAATGATCTGTGTGTGTCCCTTCCAGCTCAGGCTGTTCTCTGATTCTGTGATTGATTTGCTGTTATTGGGACAGCACTTAAGAAAAGGGCCAGAGAAAAATATGGTATTTGTCAACCAGATACTCTAGGGAGATGTATTTTAAATCTTGGGTTTTAAAGCGTTTGCTTGTGTTCGAAACAAAGTATTGATTGCCACTGTAATCAAAGAAAGATTTTATTGGTTCTCACAAGTACTTTCCAAGCAGACAAGGCGAGGGTTAGTGCAATGACTTCCCATGCTACAATAGGAGTTATATTTATTGATGTTTCCCAGAGTCATCTGGACTTTGTATGGGATAAAGGCTCTTCCCAATCAACTTTTATGGCATGGCTTTATGTGACTAATGATTTTGAAATATATAGTTTGAAAATAATATTGTATATTGCTTACATGACTGCATGGATGTTAATATTTATTACACTTAAGATTTTTAGCAGTGAGTCAGTGAATATCCCAGAATTATTTGGCTTTTTTTAATTTCCTTTCCTATTTTCTGAATCACAGAACTGTAATTATTCTGTACCTGTAAACTAGATAATAGCACAGTCTCAAGAATCCCTTTCTTTTCAGAGATCTGTTGGTCATATAACAATGTTTGTTACCAGCGTTTACTCAACTTGGTAACAGTGGAGCGGAATTACCAAACACTGGATCAATTGTTTTCCTTAATCAGTAAATCCATCTCTGAATTTGTTTTAGGGTAAAATCATATTTATAGACTGAAGAGCAAAACTTGCCTATAGTTTACCTGCTAATTGAAATGGTTGTGCACAGCAGCTTTTATGTTTTGTTGCCTCTTGCTTGTGCTGCTTTTTTCACCTCATGAATTCTGTACTTGTGTGAAACATCACTGTACATCATGCAGAGAGTGTAATTCAGCCCCTTCTCATGTCAGACTTGTGAGCATTAGAGCAATATTATCATTTTTCTAGGGCTAAGCCACTGAACCGCGGTGGTTTGTGTCATTATCTTTATACCCTGGCAAATATAGCCAGTCCTTTTGGCTCCTGAATTATCAGATGTTTTATGAGCAAATTTCTTTTTTTTTTTTTTGTGATGCATTTCACTGTAAGGAAATTATATTTAAGCAGAAGTCATTTGCCTGAATTCACACTATTGATTATTGCCTGTGGTGACAGTGCAGGATTGCATTATGCTTTATGACTTTTCGTCTCCGTGAATAATGACATTTSTGTTCAACAGAAACTGTGCTAGAGCTTCACTCAAAAATGCTGAGTACGATATGAACTAGAGGGTTAATCAGAAATTCCTCAGAGAGTAGTAAAGCATACACGTTTTACATTTATGGACACTGAACCAGATCCATTTTTTTAATGGTATGGATTTTTTTTTCTTTATTAAATGATGGAGCTGGCCATATATATTCTTGTCATTAATCAATAATTTCTACTGTTTTAATTTTATGTTATGAAAGGCAAGAAAGCTCAGCTGACTTAGGGAATACTAAGTTGACTCAGGTAAATGATTGCCAAGGGATGGCGATTTATTATGAAATCTGGGAAAGATCAGAGTGAATCTTCCCACTCAATCTTCTTTTTTTTTTTTAATCAAGAAGAATCGGATTTGCCAAGTAATGGAAACAAAAAGCCTCCACTTAAGTCAATTATTTCAATCTCAATTAAAAATAATGTTCTTGTCAGACCGTTTTTAATCTAAGTAGTTCTTCTGGTCTGAGCCTGCTGCTTTGTGTACTGAACACCTCTGTTTCAATGGTATTAATGATATGAAACTTTAGTAGATTTAGGCAATGCATAAATCTCTGTAGGATTAGAGTCCCATGTTGTACTTAGATGTAGGAAAGTTGTCTGCTGGGCTGGTACACGTTAAACTGTTCCCTCTATCATATGGTACAAAACACCGTGATAAATTTTAATTTTTTTTTCTTGGTACCAAAGATGATTGGTGTGGAATTATCCATTATATTTAAAAATGTATTTTTACTTTGGTAGCAAAGGCAAGCCATATTGTAGAGGTATATTTTAGTTTGATGGCTCAGTGATAAATGTAATGTGTTTGTCATTTTCAGGACTGATTTTATCAATTTTCAGGTTAATTTTTAGGTTTGTATTTGAGGGCGGTGTCATTTACAAGGTCGTTTAAGTGGTAGCCATTGGTGCAGGATTACAATAATAAATAAGAATGATTCCTAGTAGGGTGGTCAATTGCTGAACTTTTTAATTTCAGTGTGCTTAAAGGCAAGGAATAGAAGTAAACCTGTTAGTTGMATTAACCAGGAAGTTCCCAGCTCTGTGGAAAGAGAGCAGCTTAGTTGTGAGTYTTGCACTCTGGAACTTCATCCAGACTGAGCCAAAGCTCACTAATTCCTCCATCTGTGGAGCAGATGGAGAGATCTAACCAAGGAATACTAYGCAAGGTGAGAATTCAGGCAGCTCAGTGGAATGAAAGGGGCATGAAAAGGGAACACAGTAAATCCAGTTTATGTGCAGAGCCARTGTTGGTTTAGCCTTAGATTAGGGATTCAGCCACATTTTYCTTTCWGAGTGGCTCTCTCTGTGCTTTAACGTGAGCATAAATGTTCCCATATCTGGGCAAAYGCACCAGTCATCTTCAATTTATGGAAGGGAATATGGCATGGGCTGTTATTTTGGGATGTAATGAACCAAAGGCGCTTTGGCTTTAGCTGTGTCTGAGCAGAACTCTTAAAGATGGCACTGGTTGGCTGCATCTGGATTCCTGACTGCACAGACTGGTTTGGTTTGCAGTTTTTTTTTAATCTCAAAACCCAGGGTGGGGCCCCTCCCTGGGAAATTGCCCTGAGGGATAAAGGAATGGAAAAGAGTTGATGGTTTTTTAACACATTTTTCTTACAGCACAAGAGCTCTTGATTCCCATGAGTGAGAAATCAGGCAGGCAAGGCAGTAGAGTAATAGGACTGAGTTAGGACCTCCTGGTGGAACTGAAGTATAATAAGGAAATCCGTCCTGGGAAGAATATAGGGGCRTTGCTAGCATGTGTAGGGATGGGATCAGGAAAGGTAAGGCACGTTTGGAGTTTGGGATTAGTCACGGAATTTGAAGAACCATAGGGAAGGGCTTCTACGAGAACATTGGTCAGAAAAGGAAGAATTAAGAAAATATACCCRCCCACCCACTCCCAAATAAATAAGTCAGGAAATCTAGTGGCAACCAGCATGGAGAAGGCTGGGGGGTTTTCACTCACAGTCTCTCTTCCCACATCTCTCAGGTCCCTGAGCCTCAAAGCAGAGACAGGGCAAACCAAGTCTCTCCCATTTAGGAGGAGGTTGGGTTTGAGACCACCTGAGGAACCTGAACCTACACACGTCCATGGGAAATGAACAAACGTGCCCCAGGGTCCTGAGGGCATTGGAAGATGTAATTGCTAGGACACTCTCCATGATATATGAAAAGTTGTGGCAGTCAAAGCCCTCAGTGACTGGAGAAAAAAGAACACCACGTGCATTTTTAAAAAGGGTAACAAGGAGAATCTGTGATTTGGAGATGCTTGACTTGGAGAATTTGAGGAAATATTTTCCAGTTAAAATAATCAGTGCATCCTAAAAGGAAGTTTTGGTATAGATTTTTTCCTAGTGTTTGTCACTTCAAAATGTGGGGTATGGAATGGTGTTTTTCAAGAACTTGAATCTACTCAGATAAAATGGTTTGCATTTCGCAAGCGAATGCCTCAGCCCAGCTCTTGGTGACCAGACCTTTGAAACTTGATTGGTGTTGGAATATTTGGGGTTTATACAGTCTGAAAGCTTCTTAGAGCACATTATAAATACRTGAGTGTGTATGTGTGACCTGCATTGCTATCTTGGCTTGTTTTAAGGTGTATTTCTATCATAGAGCATATGATTATATGCATTCTATGCATAGAGCATCTAGGAGAGCTCTAATAATACGTGGAAGTGTGGTGACTAAGGAATAACTGAAAAGATTATATTTTCTGGGTCTTTTATTACTGTAAAACATAAAAAAAGCAGGTTTGTGGTCCTGCTTACAGCCAATAGTCTGGATAGATGTTTAGATAGATAGATATATATATATACACACACACTTAACTCATCTACTTATAAATCATCATAAAGAGGTAGCAACTTTATGAAAGTAAAATCGATACAAATTGCATATGGCTCTTGGGATAGATTTTATAAACTGGGTGTTTTTCTTGCAGTAACATAAACATCTATGAATATTAAGCCACTTTTTTTGCAATTCAATTTTAATCTTTCAAATATAGAACAGGGACTATTTTCCCCTCACTATGTAATTTCAATTCCCAGTTTTGTTGATGGCATTTATGATCATAAATAGAGATATTAAAAAATAGAGATATTAAAAAATAGAGGCACAAAATTTGCTTAAGTGATTTCTGAGCAGGCTGCATGTGCATGAGTAAAAGATGCTTAAGTGCACTCAAGACTTTAAAAAATAGTCTCCTTTTTGTAGTGAGGATTATGAAATTTTACTGGATTACAGCAAATATAACTGAGATTGTGACCCTGGCACAGATTTAATTTGAGTGTCTTTTTTCCTCTCATTTGGGACTTCATGAAATAATCAATTCGGAAGTAGCGTAACAATAGAAACAATTTAGGAAGTTTTATTGTGAAGTGCTTAACTCTAGTAAGAATTTGTCTTGTGGGGTTTCTTCATTTTGWTGCTAATTTTACAGTTTGCTGGTTGTATGTGCCTGTACATCGGAATCTGTCTGTCACATGGGAGGGGAATAGATGTGGCCTGGTTACGGGAGTTGCTTGCAACCACTATTTTAGGAAACGTTTGAAAAACAATTATGGTGGAGTAAYAGTGATTTTAATACCAGCAGAGAAAATAAATGTCAGGAATTTGCTGGAAGACACAYTTCAAGAGTGCAATCTGTAGGAAATTAATACTGATGAAATGGAGACTGATTGTGAAGAYGTTTGCTAAGCTTGTTCTAACTTCGATGCCACTTTACTTACAGCATAACTTCATTCCTGCAAAATTTGTACCCATGCGATTTTGCTGAGATTTCTGAAGGGCATTAATTTGCTTGCAAAGTTTCTGCATTTTTTAAATTGGCCAGTGAATGCAGCTGACATTAATCATGAGGTGAAGAGCCACTGCTCAGAGTGACAATAGGGCTATGCATCTTAGTCAAGATTTCACACCAGCTGAAGTGACTAGAATGAAATAATTCCAGAAGATAAAACACAGAGGACTCTAATCTTATTAAAACATGTCAGTAAATAATAGTTTTTTGTTACTGGTTTAATTTCCAAAATTTCTGAGGTATTTAGTTAAACACTTAGAGGGACTAATTGTAAATGATATATACCCATTGTTACTTTGGTTAATAAAAATGGTAATATCTGTGCAAAACAGAACTGCTTTTGATGCCATAATGTAATTACATCTTGGAAAACAGCATAATAAGGYGAGAAGAAAACCCTAGGTATATGTAATTCCAGATTCAATTTCCTGTGGATTGAGAAATACTGTCTGGGTGCGGGGACCACTTTTAAACTGGGCAGGAGAATTACCTCTACCTTACTGTACTATTCCCTTTGATTATTAATTGCAAGTGTAAAATTGCACCAGGATTTCTGTAGTTTTCACAAACTGAAATCGGATCTTTAAGCTGATTCTGAAACTATAGTTACTTCTGAGCTTTTTCCTTGTACCTTTCTATAGTATGGATTAGTCATGCCCTGAGTATATCAAAACAAAATTAGGGCAGAGACAGCTAAAATTGTCCTTGTCTACCCTGGAATATCCTGTGTCCTACTCAGATCTTTCTGTACTTACATTCAGGACTAGAAGCGATTTGGGAAATAAAAATATTTTCATCTTTGAGATTCATGTTTGAATTTGAAGAAACAATAGGAAAGGGAAATAATCAGAACCCAATGGTCATATTTCTGAATTTACTACTTGCATTTCTGTTTTCTGTCTAATTTCATTAGGAACTAAGCTCACGTGGTAACACAGCCTGACCCACTGCTTGTCCAATATGTTCACACCTTGAAAATTTAATCTGGAATGTCTGCCTGCGTGAAACCTTTTGTATGGCATTTATTTTCACTTTATAGACAGGCTTTTGCTCTGTTAACATTGCTGCTGTAGCTGTGGGAACATCATGTTTATTGATGTTATATGCCTGAATTTTTAGGCTGTTGTCTTATTTTTTGGTGGTAAATACAAATAATGTGTCTCAATATGAGCAGAGCACATTTTGAGCATTTAGCCACCTACTTACATGGTGTTTGGACATCAGTGATGAACATTATTTAAAGAATCTTCTTTTTCTAACTTTTGGAAAATTCATTGTGGAAGTCAGAGAATAAAATAAAGCAAATTAGAAATGCATTTAGTTAAACCTAGCTGCATTAAATGATGTATTTAAGAGACACTAGCTCAGATCTCTACAGAAGTGTTTTGTTTTCTTTTTTTTTTCCTTGCAGGGTGAAAATGTAGCGCTCAGGAAACACGGATAATTCAACTATCAAGTAAGATAGAAACTAGTAGCAAATGAAACAAACTCCTGCTTTAAAAGTCTCAAGACAGTCATAATCTTTCTGGATAGATCCTAATAAGTTCAGTTCCTCTATAAAAGTTGAGAAAAGGGAATTATTTCAGAATTACTTTGTATCCTGATGGTCTCCCAAAGCAGAGGCTCTGGGTGATAAGTCTGTGTGAGGAAATGTTTGTTTTCAGAGTAGAAGTTTAGTAACCCTTCAGTGTCCTGGGAGGGGATGTTTTGCTCCGTTCTGTGGCCAACGGGGAAGGAACGGCAGGAGATGATGCTAAACCTAAATGTTCATCCTTGAGGCTGAGGATTGCTGAACTTCCCAGTTTAACTGCATCCCAAAGCCGTGATCCATGAGGTGTTGGGTAACTCAGGGAGGTGGGAGAGAGCTCTGGGTGATGACTGATAGTGGTTCCTCCAGAGCGCTGCCCACGCTTTGCTGTCGGGCTGGGATGGGCTGGGTGTGTTCCCACAGCACACTCCCTCGGAACAAGGTTGGTTCCCTTGGGTGTGAGGCTGTAATTGTCCAGCTGCCCACAGGGCAGGACAGCCACACAGACTGCAGTGTGATACAGGTGGTGTTACCTGCCCTGGCTGATAATCACCCTGGAATGCGAGCTTTGAGCTGCCTGATAGCCCTCCGCTCAACAGTTTCGTCTTGCCTCCCAACATTAAGAGCTTTGTAGCTTCGAGGTGTTTAAGTAGCTTTTTCAGTGATTTCTCAGGTGCCTTGTTTGCAGACGGAAAATTAGTCTGGTTTTCAAGTCTAAGTTTATAAGTTTTCTATTAATATGGTTGTCAGTRACGATATTTGTAGTTTGATTAAAGATATTTCAGATTAAATCTTCGGAGTCATCCACATAATGTTCTTCTGAAACTCTGCTGCGATGATCATTAGGTTCCTTGAGAAATTTYTCTTTATAATAACCAGCAGGTAACAGCTGCTCTGAGCTGCAAGAGCGTTGTTCAAGATTTTGTTTTGGATTTTCTAATGTTTCCTAAGATATCGCAACATTAAAAAAAAATCTCTGAACCTCACCTTCTGCGTGAATGAATATAAACCAYGTTTCTGCACTGCTAGAAATTTCTTAAAAGGCATTGTGTCTGTATAAATAATATAATTGTGGCCTTGATAGCACTCCAGCTACGAAGTCTGTGACATGCTCTGGACCTTAAAAATGAGTGATTCAGTCAGAGTACGACTCATTCMTTTTTGGGCCTTGTGGTCAACGCTTCACAAGTGAATGTAGCAAAACCCTTTCATTTGCATGAGACTTAAGTGTTGAAAGAGTTGTGCATCAGGCATTCAGAAAATGGGAGCATACTTCTTCTGTTCACAATTTTAACAGTTTGTGAACCTATCCCACAATTTGCAGGTGCACAGTGATCATACCTTAATCTGGTCCTCAAGGGCACAGCCAGTGYGTTTGCAGTAAGATACATGTGGCTGTTTAGAAAATTAGGTTTTACACAAGTTGATGTGGCAGTTCAGTGTCTTCAGTGGAAATTAGTTTCTTGTAGGTGTATAGCAATAGCAGTGAAATGAGTGTATAAATTTATTTCTTGTAACATTAGAGGTCATYTCTCTGCACCAAATTGTATTTTTCATGTGTATGTTCTACTGAATTCACCATTACATGTCTGCTGGGTATAGTGGAGTTACCACTGGTATAAATTTGGACAGGAGATGAATTGAAATAAAAAAGGGACGATGGCGGAGATATAAATGAAAAAGCCCTAATTTTGGACTGATATAGTAGATGCTAATTTTGGACGTGAAGTTTCACTGTTTTTGCATGAGCTGAAAGGCATGATGCTCCTTGAGGAACCAATGTTTAAACTCAGTTTTCAGCCTGGGAGATGAGAACTTTATGAATGTTGTGGGCATGTAGAAGCACTTGGGTTTTATTCTATACTGTGTGCTGAGGTTCTCAATGCTGGAATTCACTGCTCTGCCTCTCAGCTTCCCTTTCTGATCCTGTTTTGCTCAGGTGGCTTTAACAGTCCACAGCAAACTGTAGCACCATTATGTGAATGATTTTTCAACCAGTGTACTTTTTTCCCTGAAAATATGGAATATTAGAACATAGGTTTTGCACGGTAAAAGCCTGCTTTTTAACATCTGGTTTTCGATATTCTCTGTTGAATTTGTACCTCTATTTAGAATAATCCTTGACACTTCTGCTCCTGAATATTGCATTCCACTGAAACAGGAGGGACATGGATTTCAGATTTCTGTTGCTCTTCTTCTCTCMTGGGTTTGTGCACATTTAAACCATGGTCTGGAGTGTACTGAAGAGATGAGACTGCCCCTTTCCTGTCCATAGCAAGTGCTTTGCACTAGGAATGGAGTGTGCYGTCACACACAGAAAGCCAGCCTAGACTGGTAATGGTGTGAGCAGTTGTGGCAAAACAAGTTCTGAGTTGATTTCTGGTATGATTTTTTGGGGTCGCTCATAAAGCATCAGTCTAAGTCAAAGATTGGAYGTAAGGGCAAACAAATAAAGTGGACATTGTATTTTCAAATACTGAAAATATTCAATAACCTTTATTTGTGAATGAGAAATGGTATTCTGAGAAAATTCAACTCTGTAAGGTGTGGTAACGACCTCCAGCAATCCCTTCTTGTCTTTTACATCACCAAAATTTTAATGTAGGCATATTTCAGCCTCCTGTTATGTGTGTTACTTAARTATAATAGTTTCAAGTTTTTCTGTTTTATATTATGGATATATCAATGAATGTTAATCTATTTTATCTACCACTAGTTAGGTGTTCTGAAGAAAATAATCAGACAACAGGATTTGGACTAGTTGAGTCAGTCATTGTAGTAGGTATAATAATAATAATATTAGTCTGGAGTGGTGTTTTATTGGTTTTGTTGGGATTTTTTACTGTGATAGAGCTTACTCATAGAAATGAGAGGATCTCTGATTCTCTGGTCTCCTCCTTGRGTAAATATAGCCCGATTAAAAGTGTTTGGAAATGTGAGAACACAAAGGAATCAACCTTATATTTCATTTCACTGCTGTTAGTTTCAGATATCTCCGTAATACATTTTTCCTACAGTAAATAAAACTCTTGAATAGTCATAAAGAATGAGAAGGAAGAAATAAATAAGCAGCACAGCACATGAATGCCGTGCAATCATTCCTTGCAAAAGATCATCTGACCACAGGGAAATCACCACTGACTCCTGTGAAAGCTCTGAGCTGACTAATGAGTCAGGGTGTCTGTGAGGTGATGGAAACCACTTGAAAAAGTCACCTGCAAGGCTGCCTTTGTGTGTAGACTTTCTCTAACAGTTTATTTAAAATTCAGTTGTGAATTATACTTCCACCAGGTTTCACACAGCTCTCCCTGCTACCACACACACAAATACTGCAAAGACAAATGCTGCACCACACACCTTGCAAGTTGTTTTGCACGGGGCCATTTCTACCTGAATAACAATTTCTGTTGGAGATTTACTGTGCTGCAGGAATAGCTTTATGTGGAATCTTGTGAATTTGGAATATTCATGTAAGATAAATTACTTCGAAATTGAATTTCAGGAATGCAATTGATTGTGTTTGCCTGGGAAGAATAAGGAATTATCCACACAGTTATCTGTAACTCAGATATGCTGCTTCTGCAAAAGTAGGAGAATAATTTGGGAATATTTCTCATAAAGGGCAGTATATTTCACAGTGCCTTAGATTACTTGAGAATCAGAAAAGCAATGTTTTGGTAAAGTATATTTTCAATCCATCTTCTAAAAGTAAGGTAAAGGTTGAATTTTCAAGTTATAAAAGCAGAAGTATCAAAAAGTTTCTACCTTCATCTCTGAGACTTTTCTTCTTACAATCTTTGCACATCTTTCAAAGACTTTTTTGTTGCAGGTTGTTGTTTTCTTTCATAGTCAGCATAGACTGGAATTTCCTGTGTTCCTTAGAACATTGCTCCTATGTATGTTATTGACCAGAATTTTTCAGTGGTTGTGAAAAGAAAAAACAAACCAAAAACGGTCATAAGACATGAAATTGGACAAATGGCTTGATTTTATTCTGGCATTCAACATGCTTAGCTGTAAAACCTTTTCTACATCTGTCAACAGGGAAATCATTCTTGCAAATTATTCATTGGTACTAAAAGGTAAAATCCATCCACGAGGGACAAGAACATTGGAAGGTCTCTTAATCAGCTTTCTAATTTACAGTGAAAATAGATTTTTTTATTAGTCAGGAGTAACTTGCAACATAACATGGTGTTACTCACTTGAAAAAATAATTTGTTTTTGATTGCAAAGGAATCAGCTGCTTTCTGAAYGCCGGGTTAACAACGAATATCTTGCTTATGAAGCAGAAATTTACTTCTTCATCAAATGAGTGAAGAAAGGAACTCGAACACAATAAACAAGATTTTCTGAAAAAAAGCAACACATTTGGATTTGATTTGAAAAGAGGAATAGCAGGCATATGTCATGTGTCATTATGGGAGAGAACTGGCGACAGTATTATTCATTATGTGGTTTCAGAGTGCCCTAAATTGGAGTATAAGATTATTGGAAGTGGTTGATTTCCCCAGATTACGGCTTAATAGTGACTAAAGGGCCCACATTACTCATATTTGCAAAGAAAATAGTGCCAAAAAACAGCAGTGGTTGACTGGAATAAAATGTGGAGCCCTCAGGGCTTTAGCTTGAGATGCAGCTTAATTGTGTGTCTCTTGCTTAATACAAATGTCCCTGAGTCTCTGAGGCTGGTGTGCTTTCAGCACTTGCAAATTGATCCAGCAGTTTCCAAACTATTTACTGGGGATTTTTTCTTCACTGCTTTCTAAACAAATTATTATAATGACTTCACAGACCAAAGCAGGCTTCCCTATTTCTGACTGTTTATCGTAACCAAATTCCTCCAGCTTCCTGCCAGCTTTGGTTTGTTTCCTTTATCTGCTTAAACTTCTGTACTGCCGTGGTTGGAAGAGGGATAGGGCCTGATGTCATCACTGGAACTTTCCTCTTGCACTTCCAGGAAAACAGAGAGGGAAGAATGACCCAGCTGGGATGAGGGTGCATTGCATACAGCTCTTGATAATAAAATATAAGTGTGGTGAATTACTTTTAAACTAAAGTACTTCATATTTTCAAGTGGATTTGTTAAAGTACTTTTGGAAAGAGTTTGAACTCTGAATTTTCTTATACTTTTAGGGGCATGTATTGGCCCTACTTGGACAATGTTTTGCTATATTGGTTCTGGGGTATGCACAGAGCATTCTTGAAGAAAACCCAAATTAGAAACAACCTGAAATTTACACAAATATGACCAAAAAAAAAATGTTGTATTTCTTTCACAGGATTTAGAATTTCTCTGCCAGTTTCTGTGAAATTCAGCAAAAATACTACATTACTATGAAAGAAAATTATTTTGTTGTGGGAAGGTGCCGGACTGAAATGCAGAGGAATGAGTTTTAATTCAGTGCTATGTTGAATTCCTGGTATGGCACACAGGACTTTTAACTTCTGTAATTCTATTCCCAGGTGATGAAAGGGAAATTAAAGCACTTTCTTTTTGCCTAGTGAAAATGTCAGGTCTATAGAAACATAGAAATACCTTGGGAAAGAACCTAAGAATTCATCTTGTGCATCTGCTTTAGTAAGCAATACCTGGAACTTAAGTATTTAAATGCTCTATTACAAATAGAGAGATGAGCAAAGGAAGAAATTATTTCTGTATTTTGATCCTGATTTCTACCTTTCCTTCAATACCTCATAAATTTGAATAAGGTTTAAAAGAACCTCCAGATTGTGGAAATGTTGTTTCCAGGTTTTGAATTCAGAGGAATTTGAGTCAACATGTTGACTCAGGAGGTAACTAGGAATAACTGATAAAATTTATAAATATTGATGAACTAAAACCAAGATCTTAAATATATTCAAAATGAACTGAAGTGTTCACCTTCTGAGTGGCACTGATCCCTGAGTAGTGTATCTCGTAATACTGATGTCATTGCCRTGTTCTTCAAAGAGAAAATTACTGATGGGTGTTTTTAATTGTTATTTTTTCCTTTGGCTTAGAAGACTGAATCACTGCCTTACACTGCTCAGCAGAATTTCCAATGAACGTTTACAACTTCTATAGATCAGTGCTTTCTAATATTTTTGAGAGACGTTTCTCCCTGAATTCAACCACTTACACAAATGAAGTTATTTATTACATKGTATTCATTTCAAATTTCTCCTTTGCAGAAATTACATTTGCAGTTCGTATTTCTGCTGTGCAATAAAATAGTAACTGTGCAACAAGGAGCATGGTGCTGGAGAATCCCTGAAGTGTTATGCAATTAATACAATGGCTGGATATCAGTAAAGGTGTCTGAGGTGATTTGATATGAGTGTTTTTAATGTATAGGAGAAATTCAAGATGCAGAATGAAATTGCTTGTGTTCTTTTTAAGATGAAAACTCAAAACTTGAATATAAAAATTTTCTAGAAGGAGGAAAACTGCATGAAAAGCTACAAATTACATTTGAAAATCAGAAGGAATAGTTAAAGCAAACCCATGAATGATCATGTAGTACGCTTTTTTATCATCATTATTTATATGTCATGAATTTTTGAGATCAGTTATTAGGTGATGGAAGCTCCATTCCATTGCTCCGTGTAAAACCCCACTGAACTGTTCAGATTCCTTCCACTTCTGTGAGGCAAGAATTAATTTTTTTCAAGGTTATGTTTTTTCCCACCTGTACAGTCTAATATTGTTCTTCCACCCCTTGGGCAAAGAAAGGACATCTTTGGTTATGTTATGTTTTTCCTAAATCAAAAAACTGCTTTCACTGTATCAGGATTACAGGTGAACAAGTGGGAGATCCTTGTTCTTCAGGAGGCTTTAGGTCCACACAGGGTTGGGTCTCACAGACCTTGAGGAGTCTCGTGAGCTGCCCTGCAGGGCATGTCCAGGAGGTGACAATTGCTGTMCTGTCCTGGCCTCACAGGTTAGATCCACCTGCCTGAGACAGACTCCCCTGGCCCTAAATTCTCTGCATCTGGCTCCCTCCTTCCAGTCCTTGCTTCCCTTGGCTCTGGGGAACATTGCATTGCTCTCCATGTCCCAGCAATATTTGCTGCTGTGCATTAAGACATTTCCCAAGTATATACAAAGGATATTTATCTCCAGCTCTCTTAAAATTAAATGTGCTTCTCCACTGCATTTGAATCAGTAAGGACGAGGGGCCTTGTTGCTTTTTATTCTCTCTAAAGCATCAAAGCACAGACCCAGCTAGAAATAGGTGAGTGTGAAAAGAGCTCTGGTGTCTTGCTGCTGTGTCTGGTTCACATACCAGTGTTAGTAACAGCTGACCAAATACAGAACAGGAATGGTTTGGGTTTTGGTGGTTTTTTTTCTCAGATCATCTGGGACCTCTGTTTTTCCTTTGGGTCTTGTCTGCAGGAAAGAAAACAATCTGAGTATCGTACAATCATCTCCCTGCCATTTTGGGAGTGGCATTTGGTATTTGCCCTGCTCTGTCTGGTGTCTGCCTTTTTACTTTCTTCCACCTCATCTCCTGCCCTCTCGAAAGGGTGTTAGGACTGATTAAATGGCCTGTGGACTGGATGTCAGACCAGATGATTTGGACCCGTCAGTCTTGGGTTTCTGTGAAAGCTGTGAAGGGCAGGTGTTCTAAAGCTGACTGTGCTGGTTAGTTACTGTCACAAAAATCACTTTCGTACTTTGTGCCTCAAAACTCCCATCTGAAAAGCCTGGGTATTATTTAGCAGCCTCAGACATCATGTATATTAAATATGTGGGAAATAATTGGAAGTTTAATCTAATTAAAATACTCATGTAAAGAAAACAAACTATTTGGATTTGATCTTCCACATATTAGAGGAAGATTGGAACTCAGATCACGTATTAATTACCATTCAAATTTTGCACGTTTTTTGTTGAGTGATTACATGCCATTAATCTGTATGTTGCACAGTTGCTTGTCTCACCCTTGTAATAGTCTCCTGTCACTTCTTTTCCTGACCAATGGATGTGGTGCTTTAGCCATTGCAGTTTCTGCAAGCTCTGTGCTCTCAGCGTTCTCATCTACTAAATGCTGTGTCCCAAAGTGCAGAGCATGTGAGGGAATGCTAATTGCAATTACTGTATTTATTCCTCTCGCAGGAGAACTATCAGTGCAGTATAATAGTGTGTCTCAGGGCTGGAGAGGGTGGAAATCACGTTCACAGTAGCAGCAATCCACTTTGTGCTGCAGATAATAGGAGACAGCACTTTGCTGGGAGCAATGACTTTCATGTCTGTTCTGTTGTGTGAAGCCAAAGCCTAAGGCACTCAGATAACACATATTAATAGGGACAAAACTTACAATATTCTGGGAGTAAATATTCACCACTTCCATGTTAATCCATCCACTTTGATTGTGGGATACAAAACCAAATGGAGAAGTATCTGCTTCTCTGCAGATGGAATATTTGAAAGTAGAGCTGGCTGCATCCAATAGGCAAAGCAGCTGTGTTGTGTGCATGGAGCTGTGCAAGGGGAAGAAATTCATGTTACCCTCACCTCTGAGAATTATTGGAAAACCCCAGTTGCATATGTCTCTGGAAAGAATCTGTACTTCCCCTGTACTTCCCACAAAAGTCCAGGTAATCTGGATTTCAGGTTCACAATAGGTGGTTTCTGCTCAGGGTTTGCATAACCTTTACTTGCACAATATTCCCAGTGCTTGCTTATTCCATTGGCTGAAAGATAAACCTTTTCCAAAAGCTGTAAACTTGCATTCTTTACCTAAATAAAATGTGTCCTTCTCATTGTCATGTAGGTTTATCAGTAATCACTTCAGTGTAGGAATGAGCTGGGTTTGCCATAAAAGCAGACACACCCTGGGAGAGCTTTGTTTTCATGTCACAGAGCTGTGCTGTTTTGTAATCAGTGCAGTTCTAAGCTAAATTTCTTATCATTTAATGCCATTAACAGCAGTTTATGGTAATAAAGACTTTTTGTGAGCTTCACTCTTCCCAAGAATACAGCGTCCACTGCTATATTCTTGTTTCCAGTCAGTCACCAGAGCATGTAAATGGTGCTTTTTATGGCAGGGCACAGAACAGGGACCAGGGGAAAGGAGAACAGCTCAAGCTGCTCAAGCAGTTTTGCTCCAGCACATAGATTTTGTGCCAAAGAATTAAATAGTGTCCTAATGATGTTTAGTTGAGCTGTAATAATGATCTTAATGAAACCTATCGTGGCTGCTGTATTGGTTTGGGTGTTTTATTAGTTCTGGAACAGCTCAAATCTAATGCTCAGATCTAATAGTTTAAATGTATGTGATACTGCATAATCAAAGATACGGTCTGAAGCAGCGTTTATTTGCATGTCTTTCTGTTTGGTGCAGAGCCATGCCCACTGACAGTAACAGTTTRCTAAAATTTTTGGGAATGCATTGTAGCAACATGCAGTATCTGTTTGTATGTGATGCTGTTGTACATAAGATATGTGGGGTTTATGTAAGAAATCTCTTGGATATGTTTTGAAAGAGGCGTTGCCTAGAAACCTGCAATCCCAAATGCTTCTCTGTTCTCTAGAAAATAATTTTGTTTGTTTGAARGAGATTGTGAAGTACTCCAAATGAAAGGATTTTAGATCTTAATCGTGTTAAGATGCAATGAAAAATCTGATGGGAAACCATGGAAATTTTGAAAGCCAAATATTGTTCTGCTGTGTACATCTTAGCAGGAAAATCAGGAGCCTGTGGTGTGTATGTTTCTAGCTCCGCTTTGCCTGACTTCTCCTCCAGTGTCAAAACCTTAAAACCCTGCAATAATTCTATTCCATTTTCTACTCAGTTCACCACGAGACTAAAAGGATTTTAATTAAACCCACTCCACAAGCTGGATGAGAGCATCRGCAGTGCTTGTTCATGAAATGAAAAAGTAAATGAAGCAAAAAGATGCACGAGTCTCGGGCACGTTTTATTGGGGTTGACAATGGTAACTTATTTAGCAGGAAAGAGGCACTCTCTTCAGGCCTTGAATTACTGGAGGAACTCTGGGGTCTGTGTCATACAAAGGTTGCATTAGAATATCATGAGCACTCTGTCTTTCCCTTTAAACTTTCTATTATGCAGTATTTTGGCCAGCACAAAAATTGCATATCTAATGTTTTCCTTCCTCTTGGTTTTTCTCGTGCAGGTTGCAATAGGAGATTGCATTTAAAGCAATGTTATCAACGTGGCACTCACAAATCTGGATACCATGGGGTAGCATTAATTTGTTCAGCTTCTTTTCAGGGTTTTCAGAGGAAACAGTAGAGTTCTTTTAAAAATAATTCAAAGTTTTCAACTATGAATAAAAGTGGTTAAATTACATTGAAATATCCAGCTCTCGTGTGAGGTTGGCATAGGGCTGTAATGGAGTAAATAGAATAAGAACTGCCATTGTTACAGCTCTGAAATATTTTGTACCATTCTATTGGGCCTCATTTTGTAATTCACTAATTTGAGATTAAAATTCTGTTTGATGTTGTTCCTGCAGCATCCCTACCTAAATTAACAGTACTGAAATGTAACCTAATAGACCTATCTTCCACCCACACTTTGATTTGTCAGAAACTATTAAAAACTAGTCATTTATTATTTAGCAAAACATTATTGTGTGTTTTCTCTGATCTGTAAGCAAAATTTCAAGGCAGTAAAAAAATGTAGGAAATGGCAGTGGAGGTTTACATCAAGTCATCAGCTCCCAGCAATCAATAGCTGCATAAATGTATGAAGCCRAACAGACTTTTAAAACTTATTTTCAATTTTATTCTTATCCTTGGTAAGTATTAAATGGCCTGTTTTTCTTGCTGAGCAGGTTCTGTCTCTGCTGCCCTCCTTGAGAGGAAGGACACACATTGGATAGGTGCATTTCTCTGCTGCTCTGCATTCCCTCACAGGGCTCCATGGCTGTTCAGCTGAGCAAAATCTGTGGTCATTATCTGAAGCAGACCTTTCCACGGTCTGGTTCTTTAATCCATTTCTCCATTTTTTTAATTAGACTTACTTTTTGTATTTCTGGTGTATATATATATATATATATATATATATTCTGTATATGGTCAAATCTAGTGCACATTCACTGGGTCAAAACTTAGAAAATACATTTTGCTTCCTTCTTCCTCCCTCCCCGCTCTAAATCAGACGGGTGTTATGTCACTTGTTCCCACCAGGGCACAAGAGAGAACATTCCCCACTTGGTTCAACTGGATTTATCTCAGCAACCTTAGCTTGAGTCTTCTCCCAAGATTGAAATTGTTAATGTTCATTTAGCTCATGTTTCCTAAGAAAGTAACAAGCTAAGATGCCCCTCAAACTTTCTGAAGTTTTTATCCCTGTCAGATATTGCGATCTGATAATAAGCTAAGAAACTTGCAGCTATTGCAAGACACTTCACACACCCCCTTCCCAAGGAAAATATTGCGTGGGCAGTGTAATATTTCATTGCAGTTACTAAGTTTTGCCTTTTTAGAGCAGCAGGGCGGAAGTGTCAAAGGACTTTATTTCAAGCATTATTTGCTTTTATTGGAGCAGGCAAGCCAATAAATTAATTTAGCTGTCGAAAGGAGCTGTGGTTTCATTTGTGGTAATTTGTTCCCTCATGTATAATTGTCTCCCAGTCTCTAAACCAGATCTGCTTTGCCTTCCTGTGTGCAGGATGACTGGCATTGTCGACCCCTGCTTTAGTCCTGGAGCTTCAGGTATCTCCTGGTATCTTAAGAAAAACTTTYACCTGAGACAAAAGGTTTGCAGCCCTCAACTTGATCCTCCAAAATAACTGATGCAGGAAACAGTCTTCCCTCTGTCTTTTTTTTTTTTTTTTAATGCCACACATCTTACTGGCAAACAAAGAATGAGTCCAGGCTTTTGGGCTGGATACAGGGAAATATCCAGAATTGGTTAAAGCCTGTAAGTTCAGAATTGTTACAGTAAGGCAAAGACCCCGAGGTCAGACTGTGACAGAGTCTGAATGTTTGCTGATTTGATTGCTACAGTTCATATTTAGGAGTGTCTCTTGTCTCTGGAGGAGTATTTTCTGGGTTCTGGAATTTGTATGGTAGCTTGTACAATTCATCACATCTCCTGGAGTGATTTATATTACTGTGGTCTGCTAAAAGCCATTCCTGGAGGAATAGGCAGGTAAACACTTGATGACTTGGAGCAGGGCAGTGACATTTTTTGTTACTTGTTTTGTGTTCAGTCATCAGCTCTACAATGGTTTGTTAATGCCTTTAAATGCAGATAAAGACGCAGCACAGAAATAACAGAACTTGGAATTTTGTGTCTGTAATTACTGGTGTTAAATACATCAACTCTTTCCATAGTGTTCCTTCTTTTCCGATGCTTGAATGCTAGAGCTTAGAAATGGCAGCCTGCCTGTGTTAAAGATGGTCTGGGCTTTGTGGTGCACATTAAAAAATTACAGCTCTCTCACCTGGACATCTCACACTGTGCTGCCAGAATCCACCTCTGAACACTGGAAATAATGACCTGCTCTCCTGAGCTCCTGGAAACGTCGCTGACTCTCTTGAATTTCGGGTATTTAAGAGGCCTGGGGGGGAGGGGGGGAAGTGTGTTAGGTGAGTGAAAATAATTAAGGTGAGCAATGAGAAAGTTCTTCCTTTTTTTTTTTTTCCCCCCATTTTACTTGGCAGTAACTCCCTCATGTCTGCATAGGAAAATACCKTAATGCTCATACACAAATGTTCACAGGTCACACACACACAGATGTGTCTTACATTAAACCAAAATCATGGGGTGGTTTTCCAGCACTCCCCAGCCATTGTTCACAGCCACAAACATCCTGCTCCTACAAAAACCACCACGTGCATTTTTCTGAAGCTGGGCTGAACAGACTCTGTTTGACATCTGTTGCTAATGCTGCAATCAGATCGATTTCTACCCTTCGTGTCAGTTTCTCACAAAAGTTCCATTTTCTGGTTGTTTGTTTTCAGGTTTGGTGGGGGTTTTTTTTGTGTCTTTGGCTGTTTGGTTTGTTGTTTTTTTTTTTTTTTTTTTTTCTTTCATTCCCAAAATAAACCCCAGAAAACCAGACCTGTTATTGAGAAGAATTTTATGCTATTGGTGATCAAAACTATATCAAATTTCCTTATTTGATTTATTTTTCTTTTTTTTCAAATTAGTCAATGTAGTCGGCTTAGTATGAGTTCGTATATTCTGAAGCAGTGCAAAGGACTGACTAATTGTAATATGATAAAAAGGCAGGAAATTTGCCAATACTCATTAAAAGTCAGTTGGAAATAGGACTGCTAAGAAGATGTGATAAATGGGTTTTAATTTTCCATATTGCTAGTAAATAAAAAAATTATTAAAAATTCACCCTTTTCAAAACTAAATGCTTTCTCTTTTGTGTATTTAATTAAGATTTTTCCCCTCCTTTGAAACCCATTTTGTGCTGAGCAGTTTAAGTTAAACTGGACCCAAATCTGTAAGATTTGTTTGCCTTTAACAGATTGGAGGCTTTAGTTAGCAAAACCCAGCCTTTTCAATCTAAACTGAAACTTAATTTAGTATTGTATAGATTTATCAGCTGGCAAAGCACGTGGTGTGTAGCAGCAAAGAGGAGAACTTGCATGCTCTGCTAGTGAACAGCCAMGGGCTGTTATTTTCTTCAGTGTATTTCTTCTTAATTTCATGGCCAAAGACCACGTGAAAAGAAAACTGCTCTTTGGGCAAGAGGAAAAAGTGTTCTTGTTCACCAGAGGTAATGCCAAAAACTGAATTTGAAGGAGGGGGGGAAAAACATGTGGGAGTGAGAAAGGAATATCATGAATTTGTGGTAACAGTGAATGATGGGATGCAGTGAGAGTAACTTTCAGGAATCACCTTAAGGCCTTTTTACTTAGTCTATATATATATGCATGTATATGTGTAYATAYATATATATATATATRTGTRTATATATATATATATATAAACTGTAAATGAACCTTCTCAGCCTCTGCCTAAACTGATTTAGAACCAATGGCAATATTTTAGAAGCTATTTGTAGGTCAGGAATTGTAACAATTGTGGCTGCCATAGAGGCCTTGGGTTGGACCCTGCAGCCCACAGGTACACTCAGGGCAAGCAGTAATTGTTATCCAACTATGTCGTGAAGGGAGAGAGGAACTTTGAGAGGTATAAAGTTCCTTAAATTCTAGGGAAATACCCCCACAGGTGAAGAATGMAAGAATTCTGCCTGCCCCGAAACATTTCTGGCTACAATCCTCTCAGATGCCAGATCTACCTACTCTGAGATGTTGAATCAAGTGCTTGGTTTTTCTTTCTTTCTCTGGCAGTGATTTCCTGGTGTCACTGTGCAAGTCTCTCTTAATTTTCAGTCTGGAAGGATTTGCTGGTTGCTGGTAATTCTTTGATCACTTCTTCAAACAACTGATCGTAATAATTATAATGCTCTTACTTAATGAGGCAGCGCTCCTCTAAGGACTAAGCAAATATTATTTATGGCTCAAGTAATTCAGGTACAGAGAAGTTTAAATCATCATGTAGTACCCAAGGGAGGGCTGCACTATTTCTGTCTCAGATGTCTGAGAAGAAATACGAGTCCTTGCATCCTATAAGATTTGCTTGGTAGATCTGATGCTCTTCAAATTGTGCAACTTTTTATGCATAAATATGAGGACATTGCATAGGCCTTTGCTGTGATAAACTGTTCCTCCAAGATTTACTGCAAAGTATTTGTTCACATATTTTTCAGACCATAATCTTTTATACTTTCTGGCTCAACTGTCCCTTCTTCCTCTCTTCACAAAAAAAAAAAAAAAAAAGCAAGGTTTTATCAAGTTTTTGTACAGGGACAATAGTTTTTACAAGGCCTTGTTTATACCCAGTTTCTGCATATGGCCTGTTTTGGTTAGGAATAGGAGCAAAAAAACCCCCAACTTTCCTGATTACAGTCTCCTAACTGAAGCACCTCTGCAAGCACAAAGCCCTAAGAGTGATACAGTTACATGAGTAAGGATTGTCCTTGACAAGAAATAGCTCGTTTTGTTCAAAAAGTGGATTAAGCCCCACAGAAGGTTTGTGCTGTTGAATTGTTATAACTTTGGGCAGGCTGCCCCTCGAGCAGAAAAGGGCAGGTTGATCTTTCTTTGGTGATTTTCACACAAGAATGTTTGAATTAACCTGTCGTGCAGCTTCAGAGTGTTGTTCCTCCCAAGCCTTAGCTCCCCTATGGCATTGCACAAGTGGAGCTAAATTCAAGTTAACACTTGGAGTGGGTAGGGGCACAGAAAACGTGCAAAGAAATTCTTTAATTGTAATTAATATTTAGAATATTGAATAACAACMAAGTTATATTAAGGTTAGTCAACTGACTTTATTTGTTCACTTTCCTTTTTGTTCCTCCAAACCCTGTTTCTCTAAGATCTCCTGAAGGGCCTCTGTASTGATGCTGGGGAGGGCTTTGTCCAAGCAGCAGCAGGACATGGGTGTCAGCATCTCCAGAGTCCCTGCGTGCCAGCCAAGGAAAAGGAAAACATTTGCCAGCACTTCTTCCCGAAACAAAGCAGCTGATTGTGCTCCCAAACTGCCCAGCGAGCCCAGCCCTGCTGTCCTCCCTCTCTGAGAACATCACCACCCATGAAATCCTGTTTGCTGGTAGTCAGTCTRTGGAGTCTCAGCTGGCCCTTCCATCCATGATTCATAAGGGCAAAGGTCTTTATAAATTTCCACATAGTCCTGAACTATTCTCTGTCTCTTTTAATCTGCTGCCCCTTCCCCTCGTATCACACCACGGTGCTTTTCTTTGCACCACGCAGCTCTCCCACAGTACTGTTCTTTTCCCTTGCATATTAACCTTGTTTTCTCTTTTCCTTTTTGTGTCTGAATTTCTTGGTACAGAGAGTGGAACTTGATATCTTTCTTTCTTATGTCTGTCTTTGCATCAGAGACCAGCAGAATATGACAGGAATTTATACCAGGGACTGATCGTGTTCATTTCAAATAGAAGTGACCTATGGGAAGAGGGATTTATTGAAAGGTAATGACATTTGCTGCTAGTTCAAAACTGAAGGGAGCTACAGGGTCACTCACTTCAGTGGAAGGGGCAAAAGGTTTAAAATGGATGGAGTAGATTAAGACCATCATGTTCAGATACCTATTTTTCCTCTTGAAGCAAAGAAAATTCTAGTAACAGGACTGGGAAAAAAAAACCCCAAACAAAACACCAAAGGAGCAGCCAAAGGGGTAGAATGTGTAACAGTATCTTTAAAACTGCTGAGTGAAAACAAAGTGGGGATGGCAAATCTTACAAAAAACATTCTCCAATGTTTTCTAGCAACCAAGTAAATAAGTTACTCACCGCTTTCATTTTTAAGTGCAACAACAATACTGAAGATAATCAGCTGCAGAGAAAAGGAGCTTTCTTGGTCTCTTGTGTGTGTGCACCATTTTATAAATGTAATTTCATGAATGGACATTTAGAATTAAATGTATTTTTACGATTCCAGCACCAGAGATGGTAATTTCCCCTTGAGAATTGAGATGTACTTAGAATGGGTAAATCTTACTGTTGAATGTCTCTAGATTGAGAGCACTGAGGATGATCAAGTTATTTTTCTATCATGATTGCTTGATTTAATTTGGTTTCTGAAGATTTGAGGATGCCCCTGCTGAAATTTCTGGGAATTGTTAATTCTGAAGTCTGAACTGTTTCCTTCCAAAAACAGGGAGGTTTTAGAACTTTGTGCTTGGGTGTGTCCTGTTTGTATGCTTTTATGTATTTTTAAAAAAATCTAGAAGATTTTTAGGAATTTCACCAGTAAAAACATATGTGGAAGGGTTTTGTGTTTGGAGTTTTTCATGGTTTTTTTTTAGTATATCTTTTGTTTGCAGGTTCCTTCTCTTTTGAAATAAATTTTAATTATTTCTTTTTTTTCACCAAGGTCAAGCTAGTCTTAGGAAACTTCTAAAAATCTAGAGTGTAAAGATTGTGTTTTGAAAGGCAGTSTTTCAACCACTGAAACAGTAGAGAATGACCTCGTTTTTTTGTAGTGTTCCATAATTTTCTAAATGAGTCTGTATGTGGTTATGACCTTATTAAATCAGTGCAATCATAATCTGAATAATTTACTACTATGAGGTAATTATAAGGGCACTTTAAAAAAAAAAAAAAAATTAGTTTTACCTCTACTCAGAACTGCTTGGAGTCTTTAAAATAAATTTCATGGTTCAGTAATTTGAGAAATCATAAAAACTATTGCAATTAAGGAAGTGGTTAATAATGTCTATCTTGTGTAGTTGCATTATGGAAACCAAAATAATTCCTGTTTTAATTGTAAAAATGTTTAATTTAAGTGGTGGCAGGCAAATGGCTCGTGTAGGGATTAATCGTGGAATCAGACAACGGAGCTGCCTTGCTGCTGGAGGAGGAAGCCTTTTGTTGGTATTCCTGCAGGGAATTGGGGCTGGGGCTGGAATTGGGGCCCTGGTGGCTGCACCCAGGGGCATCCCTGAGCTCCCAGACCGCTCGCTCAGACACCAGGGGCTTTGGGACTTGAGAACAGACTCTGCCAACCTACTTATGATCAGGATGAATCTCTGTGGAGCACCAGGGCTCTGTAGCTCAGCGCCAGGGCAGCCAACGAGGTGGAGGAATTGGTGGGGGCCCTTGTCCAGGTCAGCTCTGTAAAGCTCACCGGGAACAAGGGAAGGTGAGCACCACGTTGTGTAAAATCCTGCTTATTCCTGGCTGATTTGAGGGCTGCACACATCAGGTGCAGGGAAGACGCTGTTCAGAAGGGGAGTCACCTCAAGTRTAGAGTTTCCAACAGAAGGTAACTCTGAGCTACTCAATTCCTTTGCTCGGAGCAGTCTCTGGACATTTATCTTTACAAGCTCTGCTGGAGTGGTTGTCGTCCACAGCACGGAACAAATTTAAAAAAAAACAATAAAAAAAACCTATTTCAAAAAGGCAGAGTTTCTCTTTGAATGATGAGCTGTCCCAAGAGAGTAAGCTGCAGAAAGTAACCATACAGTGTTGTTTAACCAAGGGAACAACAGGGGAAGGAAGGCAGGAAAAAGAAGGGAGAAAATACAGGGCAACTGCAGAAAGAGTTAAGCCATTTTTCTATTTACATGGTTTATTTCACAAGTGTCTGACTCATTGGGCATAACCAGCACAGTTAAATTACAAAATTACTATTTGGTTCTTTTTTATTGACTACAATTCAAAGCTGCTTCAAGCCTTCCAAATTTAATCCCCCCAGCTCTTTGCCAAGAACATTACCTTTTATTTTCAGCATTAAACTGTGTAAGATACCCCTAAGGCTACATGCGAGCTCACCCTCCATGATAGGAGCTAACAGAGTGTATCAATTGTTCATGATTTCCTATTCTCCTGTAAATTGGGAGAGGCGGGAGAAGCACTGGAATGCGAATTTTGTGCTGTCAGCAGTTCCTCTGCAGGCTCTAGCTCAGGCAGTGCATATCGAGGTAATTAATTGTGGGATGTTTGCAGCTCTTCACTCGGAGTTCCCGTTTAGCAGCCTGTCAAAACTAAACTAATCAGCCCATCGCATGTATTTTGATATGCTTACTTTACTTTAACTGTTGGGATGCTCTTTCTCTTTTCCCTCCTTCGCTTCCAGGGAAGTTCAGAAGCTGCCATGAGACAGTTTACAGGGCAGAAAAGGCCTTTTCACAGACATGATGCAGCCTCTCAGTGAAACTTTCTGTGGCTTTGTCTCCCGGCAAATTCATTGGCTTAAAAGTAGTAGAGATTTTTATGAACATATTTTGTGTGTTTGTCCCCCTTGTGCTCCACCTCCTATTCTCAGATGAGGAGTTTTCTTATTGGCTGATTGAGTTGGAGGAGTGAAATGTTTATTTATAACTGTAATTGCTTAATTATAGCATTTTTATTTGTGGAAATTAGTGCCAAACTTATAGTGTAAGTTTTATCAGGTGCCTTCTCRTGTATATTTTGAAAATCAAGTTCTAAACCAGTTTTTAATGGAATTATACTTTAAAACGCTTCTGCCAGCATTGAGAAATTGGTGTTTAATGACGAAGACTGGRTGTGCCATGGTTTAGTAAGGGGGTGTTAGGTGACAGATTGGACTTGATGATCTCCAAGGTCTTTTCCAACCTTGTTGATTCTGTGATTCTGTAAAAATAGTCAAAGGAAAATATTTCAAATATTTAAAAATCTATTAAATTATCTTATTTTCTAAAAGAAACTCTAACTTTGAGCCACTTCCCCCCCTCTTCTCTCCAGTATTTCTTCTATTTCATTCACTGCTATAGACACTATTTTCCAAAATGGCCCACAAGACAGTTACAGACTTTCACTTTTCTGATGCTTTAAAATATAATTTTTCTTTGCATTTTGATGTTATTTTGAGTTCAAGATGGAGGTCAGGGTGAGAATATGACCATGAGGAAGTACATGCATGAATATGTTCAAGCAGTTGCGTATCTTTTTTGTTAATGTGTTTAATCTCTGCATATTTCTGTGGCGTGTGTGGAGGATGTGGCATTGACAGCAGCGCAGTCATGGAAAGCTTCATGCTTGCTCATCAACTTTTCCAGTGATAAAATCTGACTTGTTTCTGAAGCTGTTCATACTCACATAGAGAGGGAYACAGTCGTGTGTGTAAGAAACCAAAGTGTTGCAAAAATAGCACCACAGAAAATACGTGTGCGCTGCCAGTAGCTACGGTGTAGGTGTGCAGGAATGTGTGTGTATATATATATATTTATAAGTTTATGAGCTTATATACCACCATTGCAGCTGAAAATGAATTAATTAATTCAGTGAGAGTGGGGAGACACTGGCACAGGGTGCCCAGAGAAGCTGTGGCTACCCCATCCCTGGAAGTGTCCAGGGCCAGGCTGGACAGGGCTTGGAGCACCCTGGGATAGTGGAAGTTGTCCATGCCATGGCAGGAATTACCCATGTTTGTTATACAACTGACTCTAGTGTCCTGTCCTGTTTAATTTTGGCCATATATGTTTTAGGAGAGTTCTTTCATTAGTTTTAAGGGATTTTTGCGGGTTTATTTAGCACTCATGTCATTCATTAGCTTCTCATCCTGACAGTAACAGTTAACAAGTGGTGCTTGCTAATTTTGCAAGAGCTAGTAAGTGTCTGGGAATCACCAAGGTGAAAGTAAACTGTGTACAAATAGCAAGGTATTCGCTGCCAGCAGAAGTTATTGTGCTTGCAGCTGGTGTAGTTTTTCCAGAGAAAATCATGAATAAGTAAAGCTGTGTACTCTGTATCTCAGCAATAATCATGGATTTCTTTGTAAAAATTGAGATTCAAATTAGAGGCTGATACATGATGRTGTATTCAGTGTCTGTTTGCTGGAGAACTGATAAAATGGCATTTGTTGTGATTATTAATATATATATATATATAAATAAGGTTTCTGGTCTTGTGATTTTAAGCCATTCTGAAAAAAAAGTAATAAAAAGAAAATCTCAAAGC
Organism: Parotia lawesii; assembly: GCA_003713295.1. Classification (NCBI taxonomy): domain Eukaryota; kingdom Metazoa; phylum Chordata; class Aves; order Passeriformes; family Paradisaeidae; genus Parotia; species Parotia lawesii. The sequence goes on along the minus strand of RAHM01000035.1, from coordinate 4,446,932 downwards.
CTCACTGCAGGGAAAAGCTCCAAAGGTAAAGCAACAGGAGGGAAAAGGAAATGAGATTGTGTGATTCAGAGGCTGATCTCCGGAGATCTGAGACTATTTTGCAGTTCTGATTGTAAGTCTTGCCTATGTTAAGGAATTGTTTTTTCACCCAAATCAGTGGAAGGCTCAAGTCTACAATTTGTCCCTAGCAGAGAAATGCACAGTGTGGTCTCCCTGTCTTTGCCTTCCTGCTCAGCCTGAGGGGACCACTGCTTTCTCTGAACAGGCCTTCAGGAGAGATGGGTGTCATTTTGAATATTAAATTTCGGTTTTCCAAAATGCATCACACAACTTGCATTTTCTTTCAAGACTTTGGTAGTTTTGAATTAAAGAAAGGTGAAATGTATTTACCGGAAGAGCTATTTTGATACAATTTACATAATATTTTGAGAACTGCTGCTTGATTGTTGGCTACAAAGAAATGTGAACAAGTAATTAAGTTGTGTAGGAGGTTGAGGTGTTTTAATAGTCTGTGAATGTCCAGATTCTCTGATCTCTATTTAAGTCTTTTAAGAGTGAAACCCCAACCCAAGTGCTATACCCAGGTGTCATAGTTAGTACTTGTCTTTCATTATTTAACAGATAATCCCAAGATATAATATTGCCATTTTTAACCATGTTTCCTGTCACTGCATTGTTTAATCTTTCATCTTCTGCAATTTTACTTGAGTTGAAAGGAAAGACACAGTGAGAATTTTGAGGTTTACTCTTTGAAGGAAGAAATGCTGAGGAGGTTGTGTTTGGCGACTGACAAATGGAGTCGTTACTCGGTGCACACTCAGAAATCACTCAGCTATCAGGTAGCCTTGTGTACTGCCAGCATTCCACTCACTCCCCAGCTTCWAACTGCTTTGTCTCTCAGTTTCATGAGAAACCAGTCCTTGTCTGAAATATTTATAACTGCATAAATGATCTCTCAAGGTCATTATTGAGCTGTTGAAGCCCTGTCACTGAACGTCCTTGCTGACTGTCGCTGTTTTTGTTACCCTTTGGCGTTGAGCAAGTTGCCACTTGGGCTGAGAAATTTGTGGTGGAGCAGTGCCCTGCAGCAGGGCTCAGCTGCAGCACTGGGGACCGGGCGTTCATGGAACTCGGGTCCCTAATCTGAGCGGTTGACTCAGATCCTGATGCATGRAAATCCATTTTAACGAAGAGAACTCACAGAGAAAGATCTTCTGCGCAAAGACACTCCTCGAGAGCTCTCTGGAGCCTAACAAAATAATTAAGAGTAAATATTTGCCTGTCTCTAACCTTATCAAATCAAATATAAACTTTGTTAGGATCTTAAAAGGAAAGGAGCGTGAACTGCAATTTGTACACACAGCTTGGTAGATTAGATTGGTGATCTTTAGGATAAATGAATAGTAATTGATGACAGACTTCCTGGTAAAGAGTGATACATTTTAAGTGTTGGAGTTTCCTTGGTGTATTTTGAAGTCTCCTCTTGCTTCAGAAGAATGTTAATGCCAGACCCTGAAGGCTGGGCGATGGCCACTGTTTCCTTGGTTCAGAGTGGAAGATGATCTGCTGCACGAAAAGCAGGCAGATGTAGAAGAAATCAGACCTCTGCTGGTGTGAGCTGGGAGGAAATAGTGTCCAAATTGAGCCCCAACCCAATTGGGGTTTGAGATGAAAATGATTAGCTCACACCACTGAGGTTATTTCGTGCTTCGCTCTGATGTTTGTAAGAGTTTAAGAATTACAAGGTCGTTAGATACCACTGCCAAACCACAAATCTGGGCATGGATTGGGTTTTTTAGGCTTGTTACAGTACGTGGAAGAGAAATAGTATGAAAAATAGAAAAGATGAGGGGACACTGGGTGGGTAAGAACACAGACATAAGATTAAGCCCAGAGGAAAAAGGAGGTGTAAGAAAATATCCTGTCTTAAAAGTTGGCAGGGCAGAAAATGTCTTGGAGACGAATCAAAGAAACTGTTTCCTTCTTTATTTCAAGAAACAAGACTGCCTGCCTTTTAAACAACATCAAGTACAAAAAAGAAATAATCTCTAAGACAGACTCTTGGCTTAGCAAAAAGCAGTTGTGTTAATTCATTACAGGGATATGATTTAAAGTAAAAAATATTCATCTTGCTTGGCTTTGTTGCTGCCACATATGCTGCAGTAATCTAGGCTTGTACAACACAAGTATTCCAGAAGGGCATCACTCTTTTATTTGAAAATATCTAAAGCATCWWTTTTTTGAAGCTTAGCTCAATACTTAAAATAGACATTTAGTAATATGAACCTGTTCACRGATTCTTTCTGTGCTCTAGTTAATTGTGAGCCCATTAAGGGAATTAACTCTCTACTAGTTTGTCTGAAGAAATGAGGTTGCACCAGGGATCAAATCCAACTTAGGAAAAAAAAGAAAATACTACAATCAGTGATGGGCAAAAAGAAGAAGAATCCAATTTGACTTTTAAATCTCAGTTTGAGGTTGAGCTCAAAGTTGAAACAACTTTKAATTTGCCAACACTTTTGAGAAAAAAAAATCTTTAAGGAAAAATAAATATGATGCTTCAGGATATGAGGGGTATTGTTYTGATTTTACAGAATGATTCTGTGAGTTGAGCTAAGTTAGGAAATGATTTGTCGTGAAATGATTTCCCATTTTCCAGTMAGGTACCCTACTTTAAGCACCTCCTCAACTTAGCACAGGAAGCAGCTCGTAGTCCAGAACWCTGATTTATACTCAGGCACTGCATATGCAGAAAGTCATGCAGCTTTAAGCCTCTTTTTGTATCCCTGTAAGATAAATAAGACTTAAAGATGTGTTTCAGASTTTTGCTTCGCCGCTGAAGTACTTGAGCGGTTTCCGTCGCGGCTCAAGCCCTTCGCACCTCGCGGTGCCCATTAGCTGCGTATTGGTTCTGTTCCGAGCCCGGGGTCTGCCTGGGCTGCTCCAGACGGGGCTGGAATCGCTCCTGACAGTTCMTGCTCCCGGCCTCGGCTGCCCGGGCTGTTGACAGAGCTGCTGTTTGAAGAGAAATAAAGGAAATGCTAAGCTTGCATTTGGAGGCTGGATACGTTTAAAAGTCACCTTTGTCACCAGAACAGCTTCATTTCTCTGATTGTGTTGTGATTAGAGAGCAAAGGTGGCAAAGGCTCCTCAGCAAACCTTCCTCTGTGTTTTTGTTGGAATTGTGCCTTTTCACTCCTGGCTTGAAATTTATAAATGAGGCAAAATATGCCAGTAAAACTGTTCCATTCTTGGGTTTTCCAGTCCTTAAGYGAACACCAGTTGTGCTACTGTGAGTGTTTCAGGTTGTGTAGCAAGATTGTAAACACRTACATTTAATTTTACCAACTCAGAACTCCAGACCTGCAGATCCCCACAGAGCAAACATTCTGATTTTTTAAAGTCTGAACATAACCAGTATAATGAGTAGATACAATTTTAAATCATCTTGGAATATAGTAGATGAAAATCATTTTTGACCRATTAGATTTATACACCCAGTAATTAACAATAAAATAAGAATATAAACCTAATCAGTTAATAAGTAAATTTTTCATCTCCACAGTAAAGTACTTGAATATTTTGAATAAGTAATAGGATATCAAGTTCCTTTAGGATTGCTGAGAAAAATAACTTGCCCAGACAGAAAGGTTCTGTTTGCAGCAGGACTCACCTGAGAAATCTTTGTAATCTCAGAATACARTTTGGAATTTTTCATCCACAATTTGTACACATAAATAGGAGCAATCATCCCTCAACCACTTTTAGATGATGGGGGTTTTATTAAAAATCRAACAAGAAYGTTCTTTCAATTTATTCTTTCTCTTATCAGAGTAAGTGGGGGAAASAGTAAAGTAAAAAAGGAATGTGTTAAGATGTCAGTAAACTCAGACCTGTTGTTAGATCAAATCCCTGAGTTCTTGTATCAAGATCCTCCAGGGCATTAACCATGATGAGGTGGGAGATCACATTGACTACAGGTAACCATACTCACTTGAGTAAAACACTCTAATAAAGACTCATTAATAAAGCTTCATTAAAACTTTTCTGGAAAAATGAATGGATGRAATGACACAATCTATTTTTAATGTTCCTTCACTAGGGTTGCATATTATTTAATCTGCTTTGAAATTATTTTTCTAACCTGTAGAAGTTAGATATATAGTTTTATTTATTTATTTGTGTATTCTCCCCATACATAAATGCCAAATTCTAGCTCAAAGCCTCTGAAAACAGGTAAATAATATTCCTGGGAATTCACATCTAGAAACTGTGTTTCCAGCTGTGAGCACAGTACTAACCTCTGTTTTATGAACATGAGAAAACCTCTTATCACATCAAATCAGAACTTATCTCATGCTAACAGATGGGGAAATCCCTGCCATACTTCTGTGTCAGGAATTCACTAGAGTGTTATTGTATGCTCAAAAAGCGATCTTCAGATATTAGAGAGGAGGATTATTTTTGTTAGGGATTCCACAGAATGTGAAGTGGTTTTTTTGTGTGTTAGGCTAAATGCTTTCGGTATGCTCTTAGAGAGAATAGCTTTGTATACAGAGAGAAAAGGTGTTTTTTCCTCAGAAGTGTTAGATCAAAATTGTCTAAAATTAGTTTCTTTCAATTCTGGGCTTTTTTTTTTCTTGCCTTTTTTTTTCCTTTTTTTTTTTTCTTTTTAAAAAAATATTTTAGGACTAAAGGRTCAAGCTCAAATGTTTGTCAAATATATTGAATTTTTTAACATTTTTTCGACCTGGTCCTTCTCAGATCATTTGCAGTTAGGATCTGCGTGTTTCTCTTACCGTATGTAGTTTTACGACTCTCCAGTTGTATGCAAAATGAATATTTGCACATCAGACATTTCAGTTAGTGTAATGGAATTTATTTAGGATGCAGGTACAGAATTCTTTACTTTCAGACAGTGGTAGGTTGATCTTTGCTGGCTGCCAGACCCCCCTGAGCCACTCTCTTGCTCCCTCTCTGCAGCAGATCAGGAGGAGGAAATAAGATTAAAAAGCTCATGGACCGTGATAAAGACAGGGAGATCACTTATCCATCACCAGGCCAAAACAGGCTCAACTTAGGGAAGACTAATTACATTTATTGCCAATTAAAAATGGAGTTGGATGGTGAGAAACAAAGACGAAAATAAAAACACCTGACCACAGCACCTCTTCTTTCCAGGCTCAACTTCRCTTCTTCATTCCCAGCTCCTTCCTCCTCCTCCACCCCAAGGGCCCGGGGGGAGCTGGAGATGGTGTTTGGTGTTCAATCTATGTATTTAAGCAGTGAGTGTGAAAAATGAGGGGTTTCATATTCAGCATTGAATCATTTGAGCTCAGAGCCTTGAGATACTTTGAACCCTTGAGCATTTATCTGACTTCAGATTCCCTTTAAATGGTTCAATATAGGCATTTAAGTCTTTAGGAAGAGGAATGTGTAGTTGAGAGCCAGTGTTCCCCCAGAGCAGAGCAGCAAGTAGGGATCAGCAGTGTCCTTGGAACCAAGGTTCACAGGGAGGAAATGCTGCTAATTCCAGTTTTGACTTTCCTGGATATGTTTTTGAGACCAGCATGGAAATTCCTTGATAGGCAAATCATATTACTTTTCTTTATTTTAAAGAAAAACATTATTGCAAAGAGCAAAATCTATTCCAGTCAATCCAAAGCACTCCTCCCTACCTCCTTTTTTCCCAAACAGCTGTAAAGAAACCTGARTGAGGATAGACTAACTGAGGAATATTTCTTCCACGTTAAATTGTACGATTATAGTTCTCCTTCATCATCACTGATAAGAAAAATGTTTCTTGGAACCTGAAGTCTGGCTTGAGATGGCACTCATAAAGCATCCAGCATGACTTTGAATTTTTTATTATTTCACCCGTTCAAAGTTTAATTTAAAACCTATGACTGTCTTAAGGTTTTTAAAATACCTCTTTCTCTGGGTGTATTTTTAAACTCTCTGAAATGTAAGACTCTTGATAGATCATATGGTGAAGATGAATCGCTCTTGAATCATATACATCATGTACTACATCTTTTCTGTAACTTGAAACAATGAATGTAAGGTTGGCTGTGACAGTCAGATTTTTACTTCACATATCAATAMCAAGTCTCATAATGTGAAATTCTAAACAGGAAGAAAAGGAAATTGTGTGAATRTTATTAGGGGAGTTTTTATACAGCACAGTTTAATTATTTGCTTCAGTAATGTTAAATAATTATTTCAACGCGGAAAGCCCTCACAATCCCATCCCTTCAAAAACTAAATGGTTTCATTACCAGTAACTAATTTACAGGCAATTTCAAAGTCTCGTGATTCCTTGTCTGTCTGAGATTTACATTCTCTAATAAAAGGCCCTGGCTGGGAGACATGAATTAACAACTCATTAAAAGGAGAGCATGCATTTGGTATCTTTATTTTCTGTCCTCACCCTCCCTGCTGGTGAACAGCCCTGTGTGCTCCTTCCCCTGCTCAGGCAGACACTGAGGGATTCCAAAGCACTCGTGGTGTCTCCAGCAGCGCTGGTTTGGAGATCAGCCTGTGGCAGGAGTGCGCTGGGTTGGTTCTCCCATGTCCTGAAATAGTTTCTATTCCAAAACACTTTCCATGCACACAAAACTCACCTTTCTGTTTGTTGTGTTTCAGGGCTGAGGACAAAAGCTTTCTCCTGCCTAAATATAAGCTTCTTCAGGATTTTTTTGATATTAGGAAGACAATTTTCTTTTTTTTTTTCTCCCCTACCCCAGAGACTGATTCTGGCCTTGGGCTTAAATGTGTTTCTTCCTGAAGAGAATGAATATTCTTTTTGGAGACCCTGGATATATTTCTGGCCCCAGGTCTAACTTCATTTACATTATTAATTATTTCATCCTTTAGAAGGGATCTAAAGTAAAATTTCTGACTATTTCAACAGCAATCTTTTTGTAACTTAAAAACCAGAGAGAGTAACCCTGGTATTTTTGCTCTGTTTCAGTGTTCAAGACCGCCTCTGCAATTTTGTCTGTGCTTTTAAGCAGACATTTAGTTCTGCTGCTCTCAGCACAATTGTGGTGACCTTTAATCCCTTTTGGATCCCCAAATTTTCCCCCTTACTGTGCTTCACCAAAAGGGAAAAATACCCCAAACCCTAAAACAAATCTGGTGTGATCTTTTAAGATTTTCAGTTCTCAGTGGTCCTAATTTTCTATTTTAATTGCCTTGGGAGAATATCTCCCATGTTAACACCTCTGAACGTAGAGCAGAAGGTCTTTGTTGTCCTTTATTGTGTGGATGGAGAACAGCTGGACCAGGGGCACGGTGRGGAGTGGAAACAGCTTTGCAGGAAGGGCCCTGGGGTTCCTGGGCATGAGTCAGCAGCGTGCCCTTGGCACGCACACGGCCTGTGGGATCCCGGGATGTGCTGGGGAAGTGCTGCCAGAAGGTCGAGGGAGGTGATCCTTCCATCTGCTCAGCCTGGACTGCCGTGTCCAGGCAATGTCTGAGACTGGGAACGCCAAAGGAGAGAATTCATTGCAACAAAATAGAACCAGGACTTCTCTTCTGCCCTGTCTATGCCACCAGCGCTTTAAAGATGTGTAAACTCTTCCCTAGTTTGCGCGTACACGCGTGAACGCAAACTCGCCGGAAAATCCACAATTTACGTGTTTGAAATCACGCAGAATCGAATCTGTTCATTGTTGTACTCAAACACAGCTAATTATGGTCAGTGAGGATCAGCACCACGGTGGATGGACCAGAGCACCAGCAAACACCTGCACTGCCCTGCACCGATGGCACGTTCCCGTCCCACCCACGGGTGGCACCTGAGCCCACGCCCCAGGGCGGGTGGGAATCCCTGCCCACACACCCACAGACAGTTCCTCTGCACCTGAACTGCAGAGCAGCTGCCTCAACGCAGCCCACGGCCTGTTGTGGTTAATTTGAGAACACTTGCACAGCTACGCAAATCAACTGAAAAACCACACTGCTGGAGAGATATTTTGTTGTTGTTGTTGTTGTTGTTTTTCAAGTGAGAAGAGTGGCAGCCCAGCAGTGAGTTTCCTTGGCTTTCAGAATGGGGGATTTGTGAGCGTTTCTGGCAGTTCTTGATACCAATCCATAAATTGTCATATTTACATTAAGATATTCAAGGAATCTTGAACAATAATAATAGTAATAAAGTGTCAGCTCTGTGCATGCTAATGGAAGATGACTTTTAACTTTGTGCAGGCTAACTAATCATCAAATATCTTTATCCACTCAAAGTGACCAAAAGATGAATTACAAACCCATAATGGCATTAAAATGCATCAGAAATGAAAAGAACATAAGGATTCATCATAGGTCAGAAAACAAAAGTGCTTTTAAACTATCAAGAGCACAGTATATGCTATTCTCATTTTTTTTCTACTTCAAGTTTCTGAAATATTTATTAAGGAATAATCTGCAGAATAATGAATATTGCTTTCTTATAGAAGTACAGAATGTATGCTATATTTCTGCTATAGCATCTTATTAAATATGGATGTTATGAGTTTCTAGTCACTTTGGGGCCAGCTACTGACTGCTCTGTGTTTTAGCAAACAATGCTGGTTCAGTTAAGGTAAAAAACCCAAACCCATTACTTTAGTGATAGCTTCTCATCGCTTCTCATTGYTGAAAAATTAATAAAAAAAAAAATTCTTTCTCTCTTTTGAAGATTTGGTGATATTAGAAAGTTACATGTCCAATAGGGTACATCTCACTGTCTGAATAAAAGATAGATTTAATTTTTGAAAATATTACATGTTTAAGCAGAAAGCTTTATGCTACTCTCATTAGTTAAGGTAATAATTCCTTAATAAACAAAAGAGTGGTAAAAGAAAGTATCTAGGATGTGTTCAGATAACGTTAAAGCAAAAAAAAAAAAAGGCATTACTAAATTTTGGCCAAAAAATAAAAATTGTAGGAGAAGCTACTTCAAACTCAGAGAAAAAAAGAGAAGACACAGCATCTTTCAAGGCTGTCACAGCTCTACTGCCTTAGCACGCTATCTCATAATTCCTGCTGGGATAGGCAGAATGTGTCCTCAGYGATTGCTGGGAACCAAAATATTCCTGCAGACATGTCAGTAATGTCTGTCTCCCTGAAGTCACAGCTGTAGTTCTGTCTACTCAGAGCAAAATGCAAAAAAATAGATATTGCCTGTTTTTAATTACCTGTGGAATCACTGCGTCTGTGTTGACTGACATCTTGAAAATGTAAAACAAATGTTCACTTTTATTTGTGATTTAGGATCTTCATAASGTTTTATTTTCGAAACGATAAACAGCTAAAGTAAGAAAGTCACCAGCATATTACCTGGTATTTTTAAATTAGCAGAACATGCTTATAGAAAACCTTATTAATGCCATAAATGATACAGGTAGATGCAATATCCAACTGACAGATCATCACTGCCAAGATGGGGATTTTGCTGTTGGTATTATAGGTTCATTTCAGATGGGTGCCAGGGTATTTTTAACTGGATAATTTTGTATTGCTAAATTAAGGAAACACAATTTGAATATCTTTTCAGACCCTGCTTTTTTTTAACCAAATGCAGCTGTCTGTTACTGAAAATCTGAATTAATGGACCTGGTTTATTTACATATACTGTGGGAACAATGTCATTTAAGGCTGGTTGAGTTAAATCACTGTGTTGCTCCTGTGACAAATGCAGTTGGTTAAAGGGGGTACTTCTATCAGAGCAAAGTCTTCCCTCAGTGTTATTATTCAAGGCACTACTCAAATTGCCTTCATAAATATCCAGCTGTAAGGACTCGAGCATCAAGGTGTGATATATAGATAAGAGCAGCTTCTGAAAATGGCTTGTAGCTGGTATCTACACTTTGCTATAAATAWTGCTCTCAACTGTGTTTTCCCCACAATATTTACAGCACTAACTGGGCATTTCTGCATTTGGCACCCCTTTTAAAGAACTTTGCAGTCTCTTCTCTGTTCTTTGTGYAAGCAGCACTCACGAAAGGAAGATAGGAATTCAAATGTAGCCCAAGTCTTTAGTTTTCAAATAGTGTAAAAAAAAATAAAATCTTGATTTCTAAAAAAATAGTTCTTAGCTAAAATACACTGCCAGAGTGGAAATTAGAGAATTAATAATCTTTATGGGGTGGGAGGTTTGATTGTCAGTATTAAAGCCTAGAACTGGAGTGGTTCTCGTGCATCACCGAGCAGCTGAAGAAGCCATAGCAAATAAGCTGATTAATTCCTACATGAAAGTTTCACATGGAGGTTCTTGAAACAAGAATCAACAATATTTTATGAAATTTCAGAGGAAGGAAAGATAAACTTGCCTATTCAGAATTAGAACATATGGATAAATTCTGTTTATTTGATCCTTTAGTAATTCTGACTCTTGCTCACTTTTTTTTTTCCCCATCACACTTCCTGAGTTCATTTTCCAGGAGGAAAACTTCTCCTTGGTAGTCTGCAAGTTCCTTTAATGTTTCCAATACTTCAGTAGTACTTTCTTGATAGCATTCTGCCATTTCCACTAAGTGGTGACTTTCTTCCAAACCTGCTGTGCTGCTTTTTTTTTTTTTCAAATTTTCCCTTCTCACCAGGAAAGGTACAGTGTGTGCATCATGGAGAGAAAAAGGAAGTACTTTTTGAGGGAAATTATTTTGTATTTTTTTTGTACGTATGAATGAAAGCTGAGGTGACAAGGCCAGATTTTGAAAAATTTTGATATTTTAGAAGTAAATCTGAATTTGGTTTGGCTTTTGCCATATGAAGCAAAACTGTGAGATAAATTTGAGTAATTGTGCTGTGCAGTTTGTTTCTTGCTGTAGAAGTTTAGCTCCAGCCCTGTGAGAAGTGTGACTCCCAGGGTGTTTTTGTTACCTGCAGCTTTGTATCTGTGATGGAGCTGATCAGGCAAACTCTGGAGTCAGTGACAAACAGAAATCCTGCTGCTGCTGCAGCCCAGTCACTGCAGAACCAGGAGGTGAAAACAGGCTGGAGATGATTTGACAGTCAAGTAAATGAATAATAAAATAAGAAGGATATCTGCTTGTCTTTGGTACAGGAGAGATCAAATGGGGGACTATCTGATGGTATTTGCTGACCTAAGAAACTGTGRTTTAGTTAAAAACGAGGTTTTACACATGGATTCTACTTTGTRACGCAGCGAAGTTGTGCTAGAAGGRTGGAAATGAATGTTTTTTCCTAATTTACCTTGGTAACAGACTTTAAATGCACTGCTACCTTTTTTGTTAAACTGGCAGAGTTTACCTTGGGCTACAGAGCTGGATATAAATATAAGCAGCGCTGAATGAAGGAGCTTTTGCAATATTTGTGATGTCCTTATTTAAGCCATCATATACATAATGTTTATATACTGCATCAGAGTTTACCATTCTTGGAGCTTCTGGACAGTTCATAAATCACAGCAGCATCTCACACTGTCAGATTTTAGCCGACACTGTGAAGTGTCCCTGTGCATCAAACCCATCCCTTGCATTGTTCTGTATTTGGCTGTCAAGAAAGGGGGTAAAAGAAAGATTGTTTGAAGTCGTTTTGAGGCACTTGATGATTTTGGTTGTTGGGCTGGTTTTTTTTCTTTTGTTTGCTTTTTTCAAAATAAGCACTAATATAGGATGATAGGTGGCTTTGTGTTTAGCTTTAAGTTGTCATAAAGCCTTAACAGGAATATAAGTGTCATGTTTGTTCTGAAGGACTGTAAGTGGTTTATTGAACTCTCTGTGTCTTGGTTTTTATAATAGTTCTGTGTTCAGCTCTAAGGTAGTTTAGAATATTTTTTTTCAAATTATAATAATCTTCCTTTCTAATGCTTCCTAAAAAGTGTGTGTAAATTGAGACCACATAGTACTTTGTTATATACTGTTACCAAGATTACAATTGCTTGATAAAATATCACTGAGAAGTTGATTTCTTGAGCAGTGAATTTTCTAAGGAAGAAATTTGCAGCTAGAGAAAACAGTTTTTGAAGCAGAGCTCTTAAATTAGCGATAGATTATTTCATTGTTGAGGATGTCACTTGTTGACTAAATATGCTTTCTGTATGTTGAAAAGAATGGTTCATTTTCTCCATTTTCAACCAGTAACACTGCTGGTTAAAGTGCAGCACTGAGAGGCTTCRGGGAGAGGTGGGAAACTGTAACCTGAGTGCAGCACTTTCGGAAAAGCAAATATTAGTGCCTGTTTGTGTTTGCTGCTTGTCAGAGACAGTCGCTTCTGTGACTTACTGGTTTCCAGCAGGCAGGACTGGCTCAGTTTGTAGAAATCACAGCCTCTGTTAGATTTGGAATGCCCAACAGGAGGAATTTGGCTGCAAAGGCACGGCTGGGGCAGTGATGAGGGAAGTGATGCACCTTGCAGGTCGTTCTGAAGGGACTCACAGACTGGTTAGGGGCTCATCCATCACTCGTGGCTGTTGCTGCCTTAAGAATGAAAYGGGATTAAGTTGAGCACATATTGGCCCTTTGGGTCTCACTGGACTGGTTAGGTTTAGATGGTGACCAGGTGCAAAGTTTGCAGATCAATACAATGAAATCAGACCYGAGCTGATGCCTGTGCTATTGACTCTATGGAGAGGCCAAGAAATGAATGAGTCAGAGGTTCTGCTTTTCTCCCTGTTGCTTCTCCTCATGCAGGAAACAGGAACTCTGCTGATCCTGGTAGTTCAGATACCCAGCTCATCCTTTTTGCAATACTAGACACCAATTGTTTTAACATTAGTTTGTCATTTGTGTACATACACACAGAGATACATGTTTAAAATTCTGCTGTACTGTGAAAAAATGCATAAAGCTGAATCTTAGACTGTAATGTACAATAAGAGGCAGGCATCCGCTGTAATAGATTTTGACATCTTCTGGCATGGCTACAGGAAATCCAAATTATAAATGGGAATCAATCTATCTTTTTTGGTGGTTTTGAAAGAATCAAATTCAGTTGTGTAATGTTATTTCATTAGGCTTCCTTTTCTGTTTTCAAATAACGGTTATTTTCRTATTTCAGTTCAATTTCTCTTTCTTATGAAACAATTTGGTCTCCATACAGTTTCYATTTCTGTCACTTATCCCTAGTGTAAAGTATAGAGAATATCTTAGTGCTTCATTTCTCCTTGTAAACAAGTACATTTTTTTTCTGGTAAGTGACTATTTGATACAACCAAATTCCTTATTTGTGTTATGCTAATTATTACAGCAGGAAATGGGCATGACTGCAAAAGAGAAAGAAGTTCTGTGTCACCTCCCCCCCAGGTCACTCTGTTTAGTTCAGAAGCAGCATTTTGTCACAGCTCCTTTGTCTTTGTCCTGCATTGACACCCAATGGTGACTGCCTTGGGGTGATACAGATCCGTCTATGAAGGTGCAGGGCTGTGTTATGACAAATAAAATTCATAACACGCAGAATGGCAGTGCAGATGTTATGGGAGAAAAAGCCAAACGTGACACGGGTGCCTAAATCTTCACCTTTGGACTCCAACTCTTTCACCCACTGCGCTCCAACACCTTTCGTCTTCTTGGAAGGGTCATGGAGGAGCTTCTCAAACAAGTCAAATGTGATTCAGTCAGCCCTGTGAGCAGTGACTTGTAGCATCTGAAGGCTCTCGGACTTGTTCCAGTTACATATTCATACATTTTAATGCTTGTTTTAAAGTTGTCTTAGCTCACATGTGGAGGAAGTGTGTCAAGTGATTTCCATACATCTGATTCCACTGATCAGAGCTGAGCTTTACAGGTTTGCCACAGATRTGTTACCCCTGCCCATTCCAAATGCTACAGAGCAGCTGTAACAAGTGAGATTGATCATTTTGACAAGATGGGGGGGGGAGGGGGGAGGTGAGGTAAATAAATACAAAGAAACAGAAGAAGAAGAACAAAAAGTTTTTAGTTGAAAACAAAATTGCTTGGAGATTTCAATATTCTCTTTAGGTGAATTTTAGGTTTGAAAAATACTTAAAGGTTTGAAAAGGTTACTTTAAGAAGGCTCAAACAACTGAGAACTGTGAGTAAGCGCACRTGTTCTGTATGAGATCAGCAGGCTTTTTTTTTCCCCATGATTCAGCCACTGTTGGTGACCTCAGCCCAAAAACCTGCAAAGATGCTGCCCRAAGTATGATGTTTCACTACTGGTTTTGGCCTTAAGGAGGGGARTGCAGAACTGTCTGTAAGAGAGAGGTTACTGAACACCTATGGAGAAGCAAAGCCACTATTCACAATGAGGAGTTTTCTAAATATCATCAAGTCTTGGAAAGAGAGAGAAAGGAAAAGTGKTGCCCATAGCTTCATGTACAGTGAAAATGTCCAGTGAAGAAGGGGAAGGAAAAGTTAGTAAAGTGTAGGGTCTGTCTGCATTTTCCATGAAGTGATGCTGAGCATTCAGGAGAAAAAAAAACAAAACAAAACTTCAGTAAATATTGAAGTGAATAGAAAGAGTTTCAGAGTTTTTTTAAAGTACCTACTGAGGTGGATATTGTGCCTGGGTGACAGTAGTGGGGAAGACAACAGTTTAAATGCTGGTATGGCCTGTTGCTGTTTTACAGTGATATCCCAGAATCAACCATGAGCTGGGTTTCCCCACGAGTATTACAGCTTGTTATCATGGGAACAGTGAGAGGTAATGTGTGAGTAGCCAGCTGCTGCATAGTGACCATTTATTTAGAAGAAAAATGCATACTACAAGGACAGTAACTTTGCAAAGTAGCTCCTGGTGCCATCTGAAGTACTGAATGTTACCACTGAGTTTATATAAAACTATAAAGACAACTTTGGCCAAGTTCCTGCTGTTACAAATTGATGTTTCYGCACTTAATTCAACAAAGTGATAGCAGGTTTAGCATACAGCAAATTGGATGGAGATGTGCTTCCTTTGTCTTCACGGTGCTCTCTTATACTTACATTAATAATCGTTATAACACAGTTATTGCTCAGCTCTTTCTCCCTTGCTAAAGTAAAACAAAAGCAGTCCATCTCCTTGATGTATTTTGCAAAGTGAATATAGAGTGAATCTTGCCCATAAAAGTGCTGTTGGGTTGACAGCATTGTGAAATGAAGTTCTCTRCCCAAATTAATATGGCCTATATAAAAGTACAAGTCTCTCAGACGTTGTTTAGCTCATGAAGGGTAATCTGCTCAGGTCCTGTGTTTTGCAGTCCCTGTTCCATCACTTTTTGGATGGCCTGTTGAGACTACTAATAAACACACGTTTTAAAAACAATGCACACGTAGATGAGTGCATAAAATTAACTCTAGTGATACCAGATAGCATGGGGTAAGGGAAGCCAGACTATTTCCAAGTCAAACTTCCAAAGACTCGTTTTGCACTGACAGATTTTTATTCTTTTGTTTTGGATCGGGTCCCAGCTGCACCAGCTAAGACTGAAGTTCTTTAGATGTTCTTTCTGCACCTTCACATTGGATAAGTTGGGGTATAAAAATACACCCTGATGTGAAGGGAACCTTCCAGCACCAGGTAACTGATGGGGAAGGCAGAACTGCTCTGGCACCCATCAGACTGGGGAACAGTTTATCCTGTTCACTGCTTTTCTTCTRTAATGCTGTGTTTCTTGTAATTCTTTGGAAAAGAAGTAAAACTTTGTTTTCTTATAAATCTTTCTTTGTCAGATATTTAAGTGTCTGTGATGCAGTTTTGTTATATTTTTAGTTTTTAATGAGAATCATAAGATACAATATAGTTACTTCAATTTGGTGATTTTTAGCACCCTGCCCCATTTTGTCTTGTCTATCTGCAGGCCATCGTACTTTTACCTTCCTTCTGAGAAAAGATCAGTAAATCCATTCCATTTGCTCACTGGATTGGAAAAATAACCAAAAAAGCAACAGGAAAACAAACAAAAAATAAACCCCCAAAAGCCCAAACCCAAGCAAAACAGCTCGTCTTTTCTGCTGGTCAAAAAGCACACTGTAAGTACTGCTGTGAAATTCTGAGTTGAATGATAAGAGCACTTATTCTGATTCCGTGTTGGGTTTGAACATAAACAAATTAGAGTTGTTAATTTTGTGAGAAGTTCCATCTAGATTAAGCTTTACCTTGAACTCCCACTATAATATTCCCTAGGACAACAGAACAATAATTTGTTGTATAAACAATAACAGTAGGGACTTGGTCTCTCTGGATACCCCCATCTGGCAGAGGAAATCTGGTTGTTAGCATATCAAAAGACCTGATGAATTTCTTCAGTGTATACAGACTTAAATTAATAGAACTTTGTAAAACTTTCTACTGTTTCTATTATTTTTTAACTAAAATTAGGAATTCTATAACATTTAGGAGACTGTGTTATTTTTACTTTTAAGTATTGAGAGAAAATCTCTACTCTCCTTTTCTGTATGCGCAGAATTTTTTAATTTCTTAAAAACCAAAATCCCCAAATCATTTATTATCAAGTCCCTTCTTTCTTTATGAAGGTAATGCTCACTGGAGACAGAATGTTGCTTTCCTGCTGTGGCTAAAAACAGTCTCAGGATCCCTCATGGTTGTTTTTTGTTTCTTTGCATTAAAAAAAAMCCCATTTCTGTCAAATTATCCATTGTCTTGAAACACCGACAAATAACACTGTGTTCAGCATGTTAAAATCCCTGGTAATGCTCTGAAACCCTGGCTGATTTGAGGTTTATTATTATTTTGTGTTATTGAAGCTTTCATAAGAGCATGGGCTTGGGGGAAAGTGTTTGTCCTTTTGGTGCCACTTTTGCATTTGCTCAGTGTTACCTGGGAGATGGAAGGAATGAGTCTTGGGAAGCACAGGGTTAAACTGATGTGTATTTATTCCACTTTATTTTTATTGCTTCTTTTTCTCCTCTCCTTTTGTTGATTTAAGTCTCTATTTTCTTGGATTCACTTAAAAAGGATAAAAAACACACACAAAAAACTTGGTTGCTTTTATATACGGGAAGAAGAGGCAAAACTTAAAATAAAAATGACTTGCCAAATATTTTATTTTCATTGAAGTATCTGAGAAGGTTTTGTGCAAGCACTTCTATCTCAACAGAAAGTGCATATGCAAAAGTAGAATACCAAAAAGATTTATTGGCTGAAACAATTCCCAGTGTCATGTGGTACATAAGAATTAAATATTTATTCCTGCTCACTGGGATAATAAAACTCTATTCAATTATGTTGCAGACACTACCAAATGATTGTTGAGGCCTCTAACAATGCTGCAAATGTTAAAATATATAGTATAAACAATACATGAGAAAACATTATAGGAAAATATTCTCTAGCCCCCAGAGTTTGCTTTTTTGTTACAGTAATTATTGAGACAGATGACAAAGCCATCAGCAGTCTGTGGTGCCAAAAATGTGAATTCCAAAGGTGTTCTGCTGTTGATGAGCCCAAAAGCTGCAGTGGTTTGGGGTTGTGAAGGATGGTTGTCCCTCCTGGCTGCCCTGAGCCTTAAAAACTCCCAGAAATTCAAAAGAGCTGTTTTTTCTTTAGCCAGATTCATGTAACAAAAAAAAAAAAAAAAAAATCTCACTTATCCCCTTTCTTCCTAAATAAAAGTCACTGGTCCTTTCGCAGTGGGACTCTGCAACATGGGTGCATTTCTCAGAGTCCCTGTCCTTAAACAGGGATGCCACGGACGGGGTCCTGGGCCTGCTGCAGCCCCTGTGCTGTGGTGCTGACTGTGGTAATTAGCACAGCCCTTGTTTAGACAACGAGAAATCTCCCGGCTTTGGCACCTTTGGCAGAACCTGCCTCCGGTCCCAAACACAAAGCAGCAGCATCTTTTGTTCAGGATCTCTCCTTGTAGGTTTACAATTCCTCTTAGATTTGTTCACTGCAGGCGTGTCTTTGTCAGAAATTCTTCCCTTTGTTTCTCCCGGGGCTGTTCTGTGTGACTTTGCCAGCCCAGGAGCTCGGGCTGTGTCGTGACAATTTTGTAATTAGCTGTTCCTGAGCACTAACATTGCTTTCAGAGGGAAGAGCATTCCTAACCCTTGCTTTTCCCCCTCATGCCGTATTTCTCTCCCTTATCTCTTAGAAGGTGGCGTGCACTTCTTTGCAAGCAGTTGTAGCCATTAGTAATCAAAACCCAGCAGAGCACGGCATTTGTCAGAAATCCCATTGCTTCCAAACTGTTGCTGTAAATGAATCCATTCCTATGCGAGTATGATAATTTTAAAAGCATTCTCAGAAGAACTGGAATTATTTTCTCATTTCCTCCCAGTAAATGGATCCATTGATCCTTAATAACTTCGCAGTTATTCTGCTAATTGTCATGTTTCCATTAATAAGTTTAAAAATATTCCATCAGATTGGTAGGTGTGTGTATGCATCACTATGCCTTGAGTGCATCAAACTATTTTTAAACAGCAGTAATGAATTTTGGCTAATAGGGAAATGTTTTCATACTTCTGTTAGTCAGCAGCCTCAAGTAAATGGAGAAAATGGGAAAATATCAACAGTGCCCATCGTCTGGGCTACGTGCCAGTATTGATAACAGAATAATTAAAAGGTAACAGTGTTTAAAAACAAACTGTGAGCCTGGCCAAAGTAAAAATCAAACCCAATCAGACTAGTTCTATGCCGGGTATGCACAATATCAGCTTCTGTAATATTGTTTGCTTTTATCCTTAGGAGCTCTGAAAGAGCACTCAAACACACATTACTTCTTGTAGGACCCTGATGATTCTTAATTTTCAATTAGTGTATAGTAGAACTGTAGTATGTCTTCTTTTTTTAACTTACTTTGTGTTAAATGAGAATAAATTAAGGAAAATTCCCCAAGTCAGGACTGTTTTGCCTGAAACATATACTCTTTTCAGGATGTCTGAGTAGCAAACTGCCACAAAATTTTTAATGTTGGGTATTTTTACCATGGAAATGGCTTGCTTCAAGTCAGTGTTTGAGTGAGAGGAGGGTATTTCAGGGAGAGAAAAGAGACCGTGTTTAAGAGATTGAACATGACACAAGAGAAGCATTTGTCATTAATTCAGCTTAGCATTTATCTAGGAAGACTTGTGTTGTAGTATTTTATTATTTTGCATTAACTGTGGGATGTTCTTCCCTCGTTTGGGACTGCTACTGGTAGGGAGCATTTCAGCCACCTTGGAACCGCAGCCTCCTCACGGCTGCAGCTCTTCCCTGACAAACAAAAACACTGCAGAACCCTTGAGATCAGAAGTGCTTATCAGATACTTTAAAGCAATCTGCTTTTAGAAAATTAGAAATGTTGGAATTCCTCAGGAACCCATTGTATGTCAACATCTGGCTGGGTCCTCGAATGCTTTGCCAGTTGCGACCGTGAGCCTGCTAATTGTGCTGGGTTTGTTTTGCTAATTGTTGGTGTGGAGGCTCCCCAGTCCCACCTGTGGAGAAGCTGTTCCAGAGAGCAGTAATTTGGGATGGAGGATCCCTTCTCAGGGGGGATGAGTAAGCACTGATGTACGCCTGTGCTCCTGGCCTTGCAGCCAGCACAGCCAGCTTYGGGGATTCAAGGGTTTTTCACCCTGATGTGCTGAGGTGAGAAACTTTTGTCCACTCTCTGTGTTCAACATGGGTGATGAAGATCAGGGGAAAATAGCACCCTTTTTCCATTTTTTCACCAAAAGCTCAGGCCCAATTTCTAGTACTGTGTGCAAGTAAGCCCATATTTGGACCTGCTTCATAGAAAAAAAGAAGCCATCTATCACAATGACTTAACCCAACTCTAGAAAAGAGGAAGAAACAGACATTTATTCCCTGCTTTTTTGCCTTTTTGCTTTTTCCTTTTTATCCATTACAGTTCCCTCCCCCCCCCCCCCCCCATAATTAAATGAATGTTTAAAGGTCTTTAACAGATGTTTTCTTATTTCAGTCAGGTGGGATATTTATGATGCATTAGTCTCTTTTATGTCATTTTATTTTGGCAGCTACATTCTGAACTGATTAGCACACTAGGGAGATCTCCCAATAAGTGCACACGGGCAACCAGTGGTTAAGTATTTGGTAGCACATTGCAGAGTCCACGGACTGAAATGGGAGGCTGCAGCGTGTGCAGTCCCTGCATGGGGCATAATTGCATTTCTGAAACACTCAGCTGTTGGTGCTCTGCAGGTTTTGTTTGCGCAGCTTTATGAGGGAAACACCAAAACCTTCTTAAATTGTTCTGAATTACAATTTTGTAGAAGTTACCCTGTGCTGGCTGACTAATGAATATGTTATGTTGTGCTTGTGCTTTGTGAAAAAAGACTGGAAGCATTTAAGTGTGTGTGTACATATTTATGTGTGTGTATGTGTACTTGCTGTGTGACTGAGATTCTGAGTTTTATCTTTAATGCAGCTAAAATTTTCAGAGTTACATTTTACATGATGCTGGTGTAGAGAGAAGGAATGCAACAAAACCAATTTCAAATTTGTGCTAGAAAATTATTTCCTCCTGGAGCATTTTGTGTCCTGTCTAGCATTTATCTGTAGCATTACATCTGCAGTATTTCTCTTCCAAAAAGCAGAAAGTTTACTGTCATACTGAAAGCCGGAGTGTCTGACCACCGTTGTAGCAATCCTAACTCACAGTCCACCTGGCTGGTAGTGGGAGATACCAGAAGCGAGACCGAAACATTTATTTTTAGTTTTCATCAGAAAGATGTGTCAGTAGGAGAGAGAACGAGTTAGTGAAATGGGCTGGAGCAGGTTCAGGAAATAGCCAAGGTGGAGGAGACCCAGAGTCCAGAGCTGTTCCCCCTCATTTGGAGTAATTAGTTTTCAAAACTGAAAAAGCTCAGCAAAGGATCCCCTCTCTGCAGCTCCACTTGCATGTTTCCAGCAGCTTCTCCTGCCATGAACCTTCTCAAGTGTCTCCCAGGCTGTTTTCCCTCTTTCCCTGAGAGATGATTCCCTTTCTGGACATCCCTGAGCCGAGGCTCCGTGTGCAGCTCAGGCAGGCAGAGGTTGTGGCCCGTGGGGCCTCTCTGGGCTGGCTGTCAGGGCTGTGGGGACACACCTGTGACTGGCCCCCTGCACCCTGCACGGTGTTTGTTAACTGGTGGTGCCCGTGCATGAGTTAATTAAGCACTTATGCAAGAACTGATAGCATGCTCATGTGGGAGCTAACTGGGCACTCAAACATGAGCYACTTATACACTCGTGTGAATTCAGTGGACGCTCATGCATGGGTGTGGTAAACCACACGATTTATGCCCAATACCCATGGCAATCATTCCTTTAGTTCCTCTTATTTTTCCTCAGAACTGAAACACCTCTCGAATCGGGCCTTGGCAGGAACAATGGGGTCCTGGTTCTGTACATGTGCACATGACTGCTGGTTTGTATCCAGGAGGAYTGAACAAGAGACTGGGCGTTCTGCCTGCCAGAGGAAAGCCCAGGTTTTGGTTTGTCAGGTTTTGTCCTACCTGAGAGTGGCCTACAGGGCCTTTATCTGTGTAATGTTCACCTGTCTGCCCAAACCCCAGTGAGGAATTGATTATATACTAGTGTCACTCACTGTCAGAATGAYTAAAAAGAGTTCTGCTTCCATCCTTTGAAGGAATTAAGGTTTTGGTTTGTCTTCACGGTTTCAAGTGAGCTGCAGCATCTGAAGTGAGAATCTGTGAACCAGGAAATGTGCAACAATCTATGAAACAAAAGCTTTTCTTTCACCTGTTTTTTGCCAATGCATAGTGGGGTTTTCAGAAGTCTTACTGGAAGAGTGGAATTATAGAATTACTAAAAAAAAAGTTAAATTTTAACATGGGAATTTGAATGCCATCAGCATTCTGTCTATCCAGCTATTTGTCTTTTGACACAAAGCAATTGCTGTTTGTAGATGAATATACATAGCAAAAGTAGCACAATCTCTCTGCAGGAAAAGTAACTCCCTTGTCTTCTTAGAAATTCATTACTGATTTGGCAAGAGGATTTTCACTTTTTCTAGGCTCTTCGATCCAAAGATTTATACGACTGTAACCTTGAATGCCATTTGAACAGAGCACAGCCATCTTTGCCATGTTTGAATCAGTTCAGAGATCAGGTTTTAATTAGATTGGAGAAATCTGAAAGAACCTGAGCCTAATCACGGTGTATCTGAACTGCAGTATGAAAGCAAAATTAAATTCAATACGGTTTTGTTGGTAGCACTTCATTGACTGTAAGAAGCACATGAGGTGTTTGAACTTGAGGATTGAATTTAGTATAAACTGTTCAGTAGAAACAGTCCTTTATAATCTGGGAAAGATTTTAAAATCCACCATGTAGTTTTTCTTTTAACTCACTGAAATGTGAGGAATTCTGCTCACTGTTCTGATCCTCTACTTGAATATGCCAAGAGACTTTTTTTTTTTTTTGTGTGCACCTTTTAGCTATAAATCAGTGCTCTTTCATACCAGGCCTT
This sequence comes from Parotia lawesii, assembly GCA_003713295.1. NCBI lineage: Eukaryota > Metazoa > Chordata > Aves > Passeriformes > Paradisaeidae > Parotia > Parotia lawesii. The sequence goes on along the minus strand of RAHM01000035.1, from coordinate 4,424,611 downwards.
TGATGTATACTCAGTAAAAGATGCAAGGGAACAAGTTTGTCTTTATTAATCATGGTGAAAACAGAGAAGCTTTCCACCCCAGTGATGAGATTTGTGTAACTAAAAGACAGCAGGAGCCTTCGCACTCTGCAGCTTCCGACACTCTCCAGAGTCACTTCATACATCAGTGTCAACCTTGAACTGTTCTCTCCAGGGACAGTATAATTATCTTCGTGAAGTGCAACAGGCTGGTGTTTGTGAAGTGGTAAAATTGAATCTCAGTTTTGCAAGAATTCTCCCTGCTCTCGTGCAGCCAGCTCTCCCATTTGATGAGTAACTTGTTTCCACCTGGACACTGTCCTGGTCGGGCAGCTCTGGGTGTCCCTGCTGGAGCCGTGGGGCTGGGCCAGGAGACTTGCAGGGGTCCCTTCCACCCTCAGCCATTGTGTGACTGATAAGGCATCTCTGGGCTGTAAAGAGACTTCGAGCTGTCCAGTGGCTTTGCAATGTTACAGCTGCACAAAGCTAATAGAGAAGGATGCAGCGGGTTTCCATCGTTAACAGAACGCTCGTTAAGCGCTTGCTGGGTTTTTAAAGTGTGTTGATGGTGACGCAGACTGTGGCAGTCAGCTGGCAGCAGAGCTGGTGGTCACATCCTGCTGCTCTCTGCTGTGGGAAATGGCCAGCTGAAGGAACAGAAGTACTAAGTCTAAAACTGGACACATTTGCTATTTTGACAATTAAATTATGCTTTTTTATCACACCAGTCCATTTAGCACTGAGGTTCATTAGAGTAGGCTTCACCTTCCTTCTCCATTTCCTGAATGATGGAGATAATGGGATTGATTCTAAAGTTATTTAAGTGTTGTTAGAGGTGTGTCAAGTGGAGTTAATGATGCTGCATTCACACAAGTGAAGTGAGAATCAGTAAACTGAGTATAGGAAAGAAGTGTGGTCGGCTGGGAGAGCAAAGACTGAGCAGGAGGGTAAATCTTGGTAGTGAGGATGTGAAATTAAAAAAATGTATCATGTGGAAAGAAAATAGCCCATGAAGCAACTCCTCTGGTTTGTTCTCACTGTTCTCAGTATCTCCCACCTGGCTGAGTTCTGCTGTGYACTGCATACCACACCAGACTCAGATGTACTGTTTCCAAAAAATGTATTTTAAAATATTTTTTATCATTTATATAAGGGAAATTGTAACAAACTGGGCTTTCAAAACTACATTTCTTTGATTATTATTTTTGCCAGTGTTTGTTCAAAATTCCCGGTGATCTACCTTTTTATAACTAGGCATGTAAACCCTGAAAACACTACTTAAAATAACTTAAAAAAAAAAAAAAAGAGAAAAATTTAAATACAGTTTAAAATATGTCTGCACATCATTTTAATGCTTGCATTAAAAGCTGACCAGAATCAAGTCTGGTCAAGGATCAGTCAATAATGACCCCACTTCCTGAGGATCACTGTCATTATTTTGTGGTTTAGTGTCTTATCAGTTCTCTGTGTTAGCAGGTTTTTCATTGTCCTCTCCAAGGCACGATGCTCTCCTTCATTATCTCTCCCTTCTGCTCTGCTGTTTTATACACCTGCTCTAAGGCATTTCCCMCTCTCACAATTAACAATTATCCCACTACTAAAAAGGATAGTGAGATGCACTCACAGTGTGCAAAATGATGTTTCAACTTGTTCTGCCAACTGGATGCATAAAAATAACTTATCTGGCTGCTTCATTGCTGAGAAAACTTRAAGCAATTTATTCTTCTTTAAACATGCTGTGCCATTTGTATGTTTCAGGTACAGTAAATCTTGCTTCATTCATCATTTTTAAATAAATGCATAAAAAGCAATAGCTAGTCTTCAGTTAGTTAAAACTACCCACGAAATAAATACTGTGCAAATCTCTCTCCATTGTATTTTTTTTTTTTAATTTAGTTTAAATTCCAAATTAGCACATTGCAAATGTGTGAATTCCTTGTGTGTCTGGAGAATGGTGGTAATTTTTTTTCAGTTACTTTGGAAAATGCAAGTATAGATGTTCTATTGTGAAACTACATAACCGCACTCACACCTTACTAACACTGAAGTTATTTCCCAGCTGAGAATTTCAGCTGTTTTCCCAATGTAACCAAGGCAAGGGATGATGGCAAATAATCCACATAYAGAAGGCTGAATTTCTTTAAGAACTCCACTACATAATTTGAGGCTGATTATTTGGGGGGGGTCTGGTGACTGGGTGACAGCCTGGCTTTCCAATGGCATCCGAGAGTGTGGGGACCTGTGTATAATTCCTGAGGGGAAATTTAAGATTTGACATTAGCTCTGAGTCCTAGACGTGGTAGAAATTCCTGAGACAGAGTCCTGATGGGATCATTCCGTGGAGCTCTTGGTCTGAGTGGAATCCAGCACTTGGGTTTGGTGCAGTGAGGGGGTTTTGCAGCTGGAATGGACAGCACTGATGGAAGGATCCACACACGGAGAGTTTGTTTAGACAGCACATCCTTACCAAGTACTGGGAAAAAAAAAACAAACCCAAAAAACCAAGAGGTTTGGGTTCCAGCTTTCCAAAATTGTTCGTTTCTCAATCATCACTTGGTGGACTGATCTCGTCAGATTTTATAATTTAACCTGTGATACTTTGGTAGGGGTTGCCCAAGGAAAACTCCAGACATGAAGCAAATACCATTCACTTGTGGTATCATTCTCATTGTCTTACCCTGACTTTGGAAATGAAATTAGAGCCATATCCACTAATAGAGTTTTCAAAGGAAGCAGGAGGGTGAAGCTTAGCGCGGTGGCTGGTTCCCACCAAGGATAATGGCACTCCTAAGATCCTTCTTTCCTATGTTAACCTTTTGGGATTTTTGTGTTTTCTGCTGTACCCTTACATTTTATGCTTCAGCATGGTCTGTGCTTTAAAATGGCTAATGGGATGGAGTTATATCAGAAACTCTTTTGGTAGCAGTGCTTGGTAATTATTGAAAGCTTATCCAAATTACCTGCTTGGAACACCTGAAGTATAAGGCACATATATCTAATAGTTTTATATTCACTTTCTAATGACCTTGTTTCCCCAGGATTTTCCACTTGAAAAAAGAGAAAAGTACAGATTCTCAGGCAAATTGGTTTTCACATTTGGGAATTTAGTGTGGGTGAGACAGTTTCTCTTTTACAGTATTTTTAAAAAATTAAGTCACTCATCATTATTTATAGAAACATGCTAAATTACTTTGCCAGGTTGTGGATAAGTGTTCTGAGTAGAAATTTATAATAAAAAGAAAAAATAAATAGCTCATTACTTGTGAGAAGAAACATTATTTTTTATGATGTTAKTTTAAAAGAATAATGGTTTTGTATCCCCAACAGTTTCATAAACTGTTTTACTTACTTGCAAAACATGTTATGTTTTGGGTTTGTTTGTTTTTGTTTTTTTTTTCACAAGGCTTAAAAATCCAGCTGTGATGGAGAATGACTGCAAGGTGTCAAAATAATACATTTTTTCCTCAAAAGGATCTTGTAGCCTGCTCGCATAACCTGTACATGGAAAAAAAATGTGATACCATGGGTTGTTTTTCTTTTTAACTGTTCATTATTTACGAAGTGCAGAGAAAAACAGTTACAAATTATTGTTTCAGGGGACTTCCTGTAGCTATACTATTGTGTTCAAAGGAATTACTCAGAGTGGTTTAATTCCAATAGGAAAAGTTCAGGCTCTTGTTGTCCTAACCTAGATTTCAAAAAAAGGTTATTCCATATTTCCGTATGCATATATATGTGTGTATATATATATATATATATGAATATTGGTTGGAAAAGTCCTATTTGTTTAATAGGAGGTGCCAAACATTTGTTAACTCAGCAATATTTTCCTATTTCCACATCAGTGTTGCCTGAATTTGCAAATGGGCGTGATAATATTTGCAAGTAAGTTTTTGGAGACACATTTCACATTCTATGTTTTTCAGCCTATTAAGGGGAAGAGAATAATTCCTGTCCCCRGGGAAGTGTGAAGTGTGGGAGTTCCTGCTCCACTCTCTTGAAAAGTGCTGGAAAAGAATCGTTCTGGCTCTGGGATTTCTCAGTAGAAGACACTGTACTGAGCCTCCAAATTACTGTTGTTCCACAGAAAGCACAAAATTCAGCTTAGTCAAGCAGTTAAAATCTGCTACCCCATTACTGTTCTTGGTTTTCAATGATCATCTATATAGCAAATGTCCTTTATGCCAGTCATAATATAAATTGCAGGACAGTTGGGAGTGCAGTGACAAGAACTTCTGCTACGTGTTTCAGCTTAAAAAGAGGTCTATGACTTGGATTTCCAACTCCCATTTTTGGCATTAAAACTTATGTTGTAAGTAAGCAAGAATATATTTCTTCTCTGTGTTTTCTGAAACCAGAAAAAAAAAACAAATAAAAACTTTCACTAAACTATTCAGGAGAAGGTCAAGGAGCTTTTTAGAGATTTGAAGACAGACACTTCCTGCTCAGGATAAATTTTGTCTGTCTGTAGATATTTTTGCTTCCAGCTGCAAGGATGTTCCAGAGCCACAAGGGGCAGGTAGGGAAGTACAAGGTGGGAGCTGTTTGTCAGGGAGGCAGCAGCTGATTGTACTGAGCCTTTCCCTTCACAGGTGTGGCACTTGCGTCCTTGGAGCCTGAGAAGCTTCTTGGTAGTGATGCCTTAGGTTTTAACTTTTATATTTTTTAAATTCTGTACTGCTTAGTGTGCAACTTTGAAGTTTCTTGTAGCCTGTTCATTTCTGCTCTCTTGTGCTCGTTAGACATAACAAAGCCTCTCCGGACTGCTCTTCAAGGACACCTGGACCATCCTGAGCCCAAGGGGTGTAAACCAAGGAGTCTCTGAAGGGGGGGGTAGCTAAGGGGAATTACATCATTAAACTGGGGCTTTAATTGGAGAATTAACTCTGATATGCAAATGAACCACACTATAAAAGTGTGAAGAACTCGTGACCTGTCGTCCATCTCGGGGTCCATCTTGGCAATAGCCTCTGGCTCCCCAGAGTGTACCTTGAAGGCCTTTCAAATAAATACCTACTTTTATTCCTTTACTCTGTCTAGTCTCTGTGTCTAGGAGGCATCTTAAGGCATCAGTAGCACCTGTAAGTGATGTGCAGCCGGGCTCAGCTGTCACACCTGCTCAGGTAACGCTTTCATCCCAGTCTGGTCAGCCCAAATGCCTCCCCTGGATTCAGCAGGGCGAGGTACTTCTTTCAGGAGACAGCCTAAATTAGTAGGGAACAAGGTATTTGCCCACAGGAAAAAGTTAGCCTTGTGTTTACCTGAAATGTAACATGCTATGTAATAATAATAATAATAATATGGGTTATGTGGAAACTTTTAATTTGGTAGTGACAACTCTCAGAGAGAAATATACACRTAAAGCTGGAAAATCCTATCCTAGGCTGGCATGTAAAACTAGCACAAAGTCAGAAAGATTAACTCTTTTAAAAAYGTTGGTGCTGTGTTGCAAGAACCATTTTTCTTTTTCCAAAGCCTGGTAACAATAGGAGATATATAATTCTTATATATATATAAGAATATATATTAAAAAAAATATATTTATTTATATATATATATATATATAAAAATATCTATATATATTTATATATATATTCTATGGCATTTCAGTATGGTTTGTGCTACATTGGCAGCAGGCTTTTGCTGTTTGTTTTCTACCCTGGGGCAGGGTGAAATTTCCTTCTTCTGTACCCAGAGGGGTTTCTCCAGCAGGGTGATGCCGTTACAGGCTTCTGGTGTGCAGGTCACTCTTTTGAGGGATTTTGCTTGGTTTTGTTGGAAAGAGCAAAGCAAGATTTTCATTTTGCTCCATTCACCAAAATCTTAACAGTGTTTAGTGTTTGAAGATACAATCTATGCTTTAGATGGAAAATTGTCCTGCTTACTYGAGAATTAATTAATCTGTTCTGATACTGCCTGTAGTCGTCAGTGCTCCAACAAATGATGACAGGCCGATGTTTTCCCATTCTATTTTGCTCTTTTTTGGTTGTCAGTAATATGATCACACACTTACATAATGAGACCCTGAGTCAGCTGGATCTTTTAAGTGGATTTAAATAGACCTCCTCTTTATAGAGCACTCCCCAAAGAAAGCTAAAAGGCTTTTTGCATATTTTAAATGACAGGTTATATTAGAATTAAAACCAGAATACTTAGGGYTTTGAACAGAAGACGCTCAGAGCAAATAAGTAATAAATAAAAGGGATTTATCTGYGCCTGTTCTTCTGCCTGCTGTGTCTGTGGAGGCAGGTTCTTACCGACAGACCTGATTTCAGCTGGTGGCTTTGCAAGTGGCAGCAACCTCTGTCAACTTCCCTTTAGCCCCTGCGAGGTTCTCTGTTCTCAGAGCCCCTTCTGGCTGCCCCCTGCTCATCCCTGTGTTTTTCCTGACTCTGAGCAGCCAGTTCCCCTCTGTCACCTTGTGCTGACCATGCTGAACCTCCCCAGTGAGCACTCCTGGTAATTCTCAAGGGAAGGGCCACTCTTTCCTTTGCTGCAGGGCATTTCCACCTCATCCCACGGCTCTTTTCAAAGTAACATTGATTGTAAACAACATGAAGTCTGTCACAACAGTTTTTCTTCTGTGCTTTTAAAATCAAGGCCTACCCTGAAAACCATATGATATTTTCCATATTAAAATGAGCACCGTTCTAAGACAAGCAGAGGTTCACTTCCATGARTGTTCTCAGAGCCGTAGTCCTTAACTGGTGTGTTCATGTCACACAGTCGTGTTCTCAGGAGGCTCAGATTGCCCAGGCTGTCTTCATTTTAAACTTTGCATAATGATTTGTAGCGAGGCCTTGGCTGTTTGTTGTTATTGTCATATGATTCTGGAAGAACTGTGATATATTTAAAATGACTGCTTTTTAACATATATGGCCTTTAGGATGTGTAAGAAGTCCAAGGGATGCATTTCAAATATCTTCACTTTGTTWTGTCCGATTATGTTTAGTGATGTGCTCTGCCCTGTTTCCTCYCATGAGACATTCCTTTCACTGGGGGATGAAATGTTCCCCAATGCACAGTTTGTGTATAAGTTTTTTTTTTTTAAGTATATTGGTTTCCTCTGGGGAGAACTGTGGAACTGTCARGTGATAGGAGGAAGTTGCTCTTGTAACTCACACCAGTGAGTGGATTGCTGGAATGGTAACAGAAGGTGGATCTAAAAGGGGCAAATAGCAAACTTTGTCTATAACTTCACTTGTCACATCACGTAAGTTAAACAGCTGTCACCTGGAAATATTCTTACCCAAAATAGGGAGTTCAAAAAAACCCGGCTTCTTTCTTCAGAGTACTTTTGTTTGTTTTTATCTTTGCTCCTCAGTTTTTGTTTGTTTTTATCTTTGCTCCTCAGTACTACTGGCATTGGTATGGAATGGAGAAGGAATAATCTAGGTGTTCCTGTGGCTGCACAGGAGCTGGTGAATTGAGTCATGGAAACCTGGTTTCCTTCTCTCTGATCACCTTCTGCATGAAGATTCTGTTCTAGGGGTACAGTGTGATGACACCTTGATCTGAAAATGGTGGTGTGGATTATTTGTTGCATTTCTTCACCATTTCAGAGAAACATCTGTGCTCTTGTGGAAGCCATGGCAGAAGAAAAGAATTTAATTTCTTTTCTCTGGTAGTAGGTACCTCCTGCTCAGTTTTATTGCAGGGTTGTCTCAGGCCAAGGTAACCTGTTTGTTCCTGATTTGGCATGAGGAACTTTGGAAAAATGAACTCTTGTGAGGGAGGTAACTCCTCTCTGTGCTCCACACTGCATTTCCCCCTTTGAAGTAGGTTATTAGCCTGGYTGGGTTTGTGGGTCTGTTCAAATTCCTAGAATAGGAATTTTCTGTACAAATGCATGACCTGCCTCATATATTTCTTAGCTTTTAATGGTTTGGTTCCTGGTGTTACTAATAACAATAACAATAATAATAATTTGTAGATTTTTTTTTAATTTTTGTTATTTGTGTCTGAATTGTGTCAATTGAATTAACTCCTAATATATTGAAAATTTTGCTCTGTACAGAACAGTTAAGGGCAGATTTTGTCATCATGAATTTCTACAGCGGCAGGAGCATAAAGAGACAACAGTAAAATTGCATGGCAGCTTCTAGCAAAGGACATCAAAGCATTGCTCAAACTTCAATGAACTAAATCAAGGTACAAGAAATGGTGAAATTAAGCAATTTTGAAACCAAACTGTTTTCTAGTTGCTAGAAAGCACRGGAAAAGGAGAAGAAATAATAACATGCATTTTCTGTACAGCTCCAGCAACACCAGCTACTCTAGTCTGTGAATTAACTTAATATTCAACATTTTGTCGTGTACATTAGGTGTTATAATGCATGAAATGAATACACAGTCACATCCCAGTAGCTGCAGCTCCCAGTAATGATCGACAATACTGCCTCTAGCTAGCTAACACCTTCCCCTATGAAATATTTTCTGCATGACCACATCCCATGGCAGCAGGCAGCAGCGGAATTTATGAACTAGCTGGAGCTATCAGTGCTAGTGAGGAAGCAATAGAGAAAGATGTATGTTAAAAAAAAAAAAAAAATAAATAAAGGGTGAGGTGGGGGGAGAAGGCAAAAGATAAATATCCAACCAGAAAGAAGWTGTCAATATGTCACACAGACACTTTAAACTAGCAGCTTAATGGCACTGCAAATTCATGTCTGGGTCCTATTTTTAAAATTTCCAGCTTTTCCTAAATATAGCTTCCAGTTGAGCCTGTTTCTTTCAGCTATAAATAACTCAAAAGAACTGACACAGAATGAAGCTTTCAGCTTTATGCCAGGTTAGAACCATGATTTGTTTGCATGACTGGGAGTTAGGAATGTTCAGGTTCTTATCAGGTCAAGTTTTTTTTTTCTGAAGCCAAGTCAATAAGTATGATTCTCTTAGAGAAAGGGAACTCAACTTTTCTCTCAAGTTGCAGTGGCTTGACATGAGTTTTCTTTTCCCTCCTTTTCTTGCTGTACAGTTATTTTTTAGCCTTTCTCCCCACACAATGCTACAAGTCATGCACCATATGAGAGAAGTAGGTTACAAACAAGGTTCTTATAAATATATATATGTAAGGCTACTAGGAAAAGCATGAATCATTTCTTTTTGGGCCTCTGTACCTGTGTAACTTGCGTTGTGTTTGAGGCTGTTGTTCTTGAAAGCAAAAGTGTGGAGTGAGTCCAGTATTCTTCAGATTTCCAGAACCAAATTCAGTGGAATACACACCAGTGAGATGAAGTCAAGACTCAACGCAATCAAGAGGTGGTAGGAACATAATTCATAATTTTGTGGGCACCAACTTTAACCTGTCTTGGTCTGTTAATCTCACTCCACACTAAGTTATGCAAGGAATATAGATAAATGCAGGAAAGATATAGCAAAAAAAAAAAAATTATTGAAATTCCCAGCAATTGTCTCTGCGTTGCCCTGGTTTAAGTTTTGCATTCAAGAAAAATAACTTAGAAACAAACATCCAAGTTAGAACACACTACATCTATAACATAATTGTACGGCCGCATTTTATCTGTGGCGTTTTTGTGGAAAATTAGGAAAAAAGCAGAGTATTTCTGGGCCAAAATTTAGGATTGGTGTTGAATGTCTGCACCTCTCCTGCTCAAGCGGGGATATCCTGCAGTAGGCTGCTCTTTATAGTCTGGGCAGGCTGCTCCTGTGGTCAGTTGCCCTCACAGGAAAGAAATCCATGGATTTCTGGAATCTCTGGGTGCCAGCATGACCCTCTGGCATATCAGCCACTCCTCCCAGTTTTGTGTCACCAACCCCCTTGCAGAGGGTACTCCCTACCCCTCACCCAGGCTGCATCAGCAGGAATTTGTTCATCAATGCACTCCACATCCGGGATTGCTGTGGCAACCTGGATTGCGACCTGGAAATCTCCTGGATTCCTTGTGCCTTACTGCATTGTCCATAATTTTGCTCTGTAGGCCCTTCCTTGCTTTCACGTGGACGTGCTTGAGGAGACTCCCTGTAAGCCTCGTTCAGTTGATTTTGTGTTCCCTTTTCTCATCAGACCCCTCCACAGGGCTGCTGGTACCTCTCCTCCTTCCCTTTCCTGRTCTGAAGTCTTTCTCCCAGGTCAGCCATTCTGCTGGCAAAGCACCCTGGGCCCTCGAGCTCCCCCACTTTGAGCAGTTTCTTTTGAGAGATTGCCCTGGCACCATCCTTAGGGTAGAGGAAAAAACAGGTGGAGCAATTGGTGCAGGTTGGAGTGGGACAAGTGTTGGCACCTGGCAGCCCAGGTGTTTTGCTTTAAAGGATATTGGGGATGATTATCCCCTCACTCAGCACTCACTGTGCCTCTGGTTTTTAGCCCCTGGGAACTATAAAAACAGGTAACAGCTGGTGCACAGGGTCCCTCAGGATGGTCAGGAATGCAGCATAGCTTGGGAGGAGATCACAAAGGAACGGGGCTTGCTCAGCTTGGAGAGCAGAGTCTGAGTACCTGTGAGGAGACAGAGCCTCTCTCTCCACAGAGGTATCGTGGCAAGAGGATGAGAAATGCAAGTTGAAACAAGGTAGGTTCAAACTGGAAAAGTTTTTCCCTGTGAGTTTTTAGGCTTTAGAGCAGGTTGCTTGGAGAGGCAGCTGTGGGATCTCTGCTCTTGGAGGTTTCCAAAGAGCATCTGCATCCAACCCAGTCTCACAGATGACTATGCTTTAATCAGGAGTTTCTGCTTGAAATCTCTTTGAGGCCCCTTTGTGATTCTTGAGACCAAAATGCAGCCAGTAGCTGAGAGTTCCTTTGTGTAGGGTAAACTGAAATACCTTCTTGGACACATCCCTAAACATCCCTTCCTGGACATGATTTGCCTTAATAAATGTAGTGAAGTATTCACTGGAGTTAAACCTTCACTCTGATACCTCAGATGAGTTTCTTACCCATCTACATGTGGCTGGAATGCTTTTTGTCTGTTGAATTTTTGGATGGGAAGCTAGAGGGTTCAAACACAGGGCTAAAGTAAATGCCCAGAGCAGCTGAGGTGATTAAAGCACCCAGCTGGAGGTGTCAGGTTCACATTCAAATCCACCTGGTTCAATCTCTCTGGTTGCTTTTACTTGTTATTTTGTTTATTTGAGCTCTGCTGAAAACCTGTAATTGAAGAGTCAGAGGTACGTGCATAAAGAAATGTTAGGCTGGAATGGAGATGCCATTTGTGGTATGTTAGTCCCAAATTGTAGCCCTTTTCTAAATGCCAGAGTTTCCCATGCTTATGCTTTTCCCGTTGTTCTTGTAGAAAGTGAGTAAAAGTAGCAGAGTTCAATGAAAACATGTATTTGAATAACTAACTTGAAATAAGTTTCTAAAAGAACTCAGATTAGCAGTAAAGGAGTAAAAATAAGCCTTGATTGATGTTCTGGCCCATTATGTTAAGATGTGTGCCTTAGCTTTGGCTAAGTCAGCCAAGTCTTAGAAAAGAAATTTCAAGTGGGTCAGGTTGTTGCTAAGTTGTGTGAATTGGAGCTAACTTTGGCTTGTCTCCTCTTAATGTGCTTGATCCAAACAGAGATAATTTAAAAAAAATTATTCTGAAGTTTCATAATATCATTTAATCTCACATCTGTACTTGTCATATAAATACAATGCCTGTCTTATTTTTATTCAAATATCAATCTATCAAAATTGCCTTTTGACAGGGTTTTGACTACTACTTATAGTAATAACTAATAGTTCTTTTTTACTATTTCCCAGGGGGGAAATAGTATGTATGTGTGTGGAGGAGGGGGGAAGGATAGAAATACTGAAAATAATTTTCATTTTTACCTTCAAAATGAATCAGGAATTTTAGGTGCCTGTGAAATTTCATATAAGGCAGCAATCTGGAAAGGCCATTCTGCTTTGCTTTTATTGTTTGTGTGTCATTAAAGGAAGGTATAGGGGCACTTTTAAAAATAAAGCTGAATCTTTAATTGCTATTTGTAATAAATCTTTTTTAAAAAGATGAAATTATTGATACAYGGTGCCCTCCAAGGGCTTTTAATATATTTGTTCACTAGCGATAATAGGTTAAAAAAAAGGTTGAAAAGACTGATTGCAAAACTAACAATAAATCAATCAAACGGTTCTGGTTATACATCTCATATCCACACTGTGTGATGCTTAGTTTATGACATCTTAAGATCTCAAAAGCTGATTTATTCTTCCAGTAATCAGTGTTCTGATCCATTAGTTTTTATAATGTAGAGAGATGTCACTGTTTTTTTCYATGAATGATTTGTATTTTAGAATTGCACATCTGTCAATCGAGACAAAACCAAGGACTTTTTAAAACTTAGTGCCTTCACTGTAGGTTTAGTTCTGTACRCTGCTGCTGGTGTATATTATTATTGGTGTGTGTTATTATTCAGTGAAATTTTTCATTGCACTTTGTAGCTGGGGATTTCTTGGCTAATACRGAGCTTAAGAAAGTTTTTATTCCACTCTGATAATCACCTTACCACTCTCTATATTGGTACCCCAACACATCCAAGCTTGGAGATATTTTGCATGGTTTGCATTTGTAGTAGTTATCAACATTGTATCTGACTGTAAATACAAACAGCTTTGAAATCAAAAGGAGTTTTATCATTTAACTTGCTGATGTGCTTTCATCTGTTGTTTCTCAAATCAGAATTATTGATAACTCGCTGAATTCAGGTACATTAAAAAAAAACAAAACCAAAATAAGGAGATGTAAGCAAAATAGTCAAAACCAAAACACTTGAGTGTACCTTCAAGATCTACCTACCCAGTTCAGGGAGAAACAGTTGGAATGTATGGGTTATGGCTTTATGTTTTAATCAGTACAGAAATGATAATTYAGGTTTTATTAGCCTTTTGTGGGGCAGTCAATGCTAACACTGAGAGCTTCTCCTAAAATTGCCTTGTCTCTTGGCATTAGAATGTAAGCTCTGGGTATCCTGTGTGGTATCACAGCTTTTCACCTGAGTGTCGGGTGGCCTCTATTAAAACAGAGCTGTGACCCTGGGAAAGGCTGGGAGATGATGGCAGTGCTGCACAGACCCTGGGAAAGGTTGGGAGATGATGGCAGTGCTGCACAGACCCTGGGAAAGGCTGGGAGATGATGGCAGTGCTGCACAGACCCTGGGAA